>CM037852.1:45478288-46078288 GCA_021234595.1 Delia radicum
TCTTTTATCCTTCTTCAAAAATTCGGCTTTGGCAGTTGCCTCAGTTGGTGGATCGTCGGTTAGAACGTCCAAGACATTAAGAGAGTCCAAATGAATCTTGACCCTGAATTGCCAATTATCGTATCCACAACCATTAAACTGTGGAATACCATTTGCCAATTCCTTATTTTCGCCCATAACCTATTGACTTGCGGTATTTATTTATAAAAGGAAATTCAGTATTTTATTGTTGAAAAGTTTGAATGGGAATGTAAAAATTTGAAACAAAATTTTAACATATAAAAAAAAACATTTTCATAAACGATTGCTATGAATATAAACTACTTTGTATTTCTACAGAAACAACTTCAAATCTCTTTGCTTTTTATTCACTATTGAAAACAAAGTCAATCGTTTTTTATTACATGTATGTTTATCCCACTGTGCAAAACAAAATTACCCCAAAAGTATGCTTCTAAATAAAATTTCTGCAAAAACTTGATAAGCCACATTAATTTAATAAAATGTTTTTTACTGCCTTCTAGTCTCCCAGCGAGGAACATGTAAAAGAAGCCACATCTTTGCACTTACAAAAAGTATATTTATCACGAAAATCCCTCAAATCAGCTACCTGTTCTTTAAAATAAAAATATTCTAAATATAATTTCTGAAAAAACTTGATAAGCCACATTAATTTAACAAAATGGTTTTTACTGCCTATTAGTCTCCCAGCGATGGACATGAAATAGAAGACACATCTTTGCACTTAATGCAAGTATATATATCATGAACATCCTTCAAAAAAGCTACCTATAATTTGTGCAAAAACTTGAAAAGCCACGTTGACGTAATAAAATGGTTTGTTCACTCTTCTGGACTTCCAACGACGGATATGTAATAGAAGACACATACTGTCACTTATTACAAGCATTTATAGCTCGAACAGTTGCCTAGAAGTCAGTGAAAAGCATTTCTTTAAAATCAATGTGGCTTATCATGTTTTTGCAGAAATTTTATTTAAGATTTTCTTATTTTTAAGAAAAAGTCGCTGTTTTGCTGGACTTTTATATTCTAGATACTTGTAATAAGTGCTAAGAGGTGTCTTCTATTACATGTCCATCGCTTCAAGACTATAGGGCAGTGAAACCCATTTTTTCAAATCAACGTGGCTTATCAAGTTATTGCAGAAATTCTCTTTAAGATTTTTTTATTTTGAGGAAATAGTTGCTATTTTGGTTTAGTTTAAGCCTTATTTCCTAAATTTTTTAAAAACTTTAAAGGCGACTATTTTAATTTTGTGGCTTATCAAGTTTTTGCACTAAGCCCTTCAATTACAAGTAGTACTTAATTGAATTAAAATAAAAAGTACTGATCTCTAAAATATTTAAAATGCTTTAATTAAAACACTAATTAGATCAAATTGTATCAAACTATATATACTTTGATCATATTTTGATAGACCCTTTATGAGATTAGATCCCATTAGATAACATGAGATCAGCTAATATATGCCATTTTTCTGATCAGATGAGATGTAATGTTTAGTTATACTATACATAATCATATATATATGATTATATAGGAACTTTTTTCGTTGATTACACTGTTCAAGTTGTAAAATGGTACTAACGTGAAAACCATATGGTTGTGTTTGGATGAGCCCCCAGACTACTATTCCACCGATGAAAATGCCAATTTGGCTCATTGGGAAAAATTGATGGGGTTTTTTTTTTTAATTTCGGTCAATTCGTCCATTTTTGACCATTTTCAGTCCATTTAAGCCCATTTAAGTCGCTTTTCCTGTATTCAAAATTTCTTGTGTTATCTTTGTACGGCTCACAATTACTATTTCCACCATTAGAACGCACATTTCAACTGAGAAAATCAAAATTTTTAGCCTATTTTCATGATTTTTGCCCATTTTTCATCGATTTTCCCCATTTTTTTTGCTGTTTTTATGCGCTTTTTGTAGTTTTTGCGCAAACTTATCGACATAATTCTTACCGTTTTTCCTTTTTACAATATATTATGCAATATTATTGCCATTTCAAGCAACTCAACACACTTTTTAATACAAAAACCATCCTTTTTTACGCTTTTTCGGATGATTTTCGCGTTTTTTATTGATTTACATAAATTTTTTGTGGTTGAATACATTTTTTTCGGTATAAGAATTAATGTAAATGCGTGTTTCTCCGTATTAATGTAATTCATTTTAAATTGGCAATTGAAATAGAGAAATAAGCAATGGAATATCATTCGTTATCCTCCAATTCCATTAACAAATTCCAGCAAAGATCTGCCAAAAGTGAATCTAATTTTTTTCCACTATACCAGTGTTCCAACTGTACTGATACCTGGTGGAAACGTTCCCCATGCTCGTCTGATTCAGACGGCAACTGACGCTCGAAGTGATCCTGGTGGTGATGCATGAAATGCCCTTTCAACGACATTCGAACACCGATGTTTTCGAAAGATTGCAGCATATCAACAATGGCACGCCAATTGTCCACTCGATGAATGCCGAGAACTTTTTCGATCACTGCTTTCAGGCTATCCCAAGCGATGAGTTCCGCCTCTTGAAGGACATTGTTGAAGTCTTCATCCTTCATCAGTTTGCGAATGTCTGGGCCATTCAACACACCTGAAATAAATATATGATTTTATATAAAAACTTTCAAGAATGCTTCTTCTTTGTTTGGCGGAAAAAGAATTCCAAATATTTATTTACCTTCTTTAATTTTCGCTTCACTCAAGCGTGGAAAAATGTACTCCAATCGTCCAAATGCCAATCTATTTCCACGCACCAGTAACGCTTTGATGAAATTCTTCATTAACCCAAGTTTAATGTGCAATGGTGGCAGCAATACCTTATCCATCGGCACCAACTCCTCGTGGATAACGTTCTGCTGCCCGATTAGACGATTTGTTCTCGGTAACCAATCTCGTTATTGATACTGTGGTGTATATCGCGAATCCCACGTACACAGGTAGCTCATATTTTTAGTGTAACCAGTTTGAAGGCCACAGATAAGTGCAACCACTTTCAAATCAGCGCATATTTTTAAACAATGTTCATGGTATTTCACATAATCCAAGATTAGTTTCATGGAATCATACGTTTCCTTTGTTTTCACGGCAAGCGCAATTGGCACAGAGTTTTTTTTATTATCGAAATACAGCAGCACAGCCTTGAGACTGCTCTTCGATCCATCGATGAACAACCGCCATTGGTCCGCATTGTACGTGTAATTCATGGCCGACATCAAACCATTGATATCATTACAGTACGTAAATGAATTGTTTTCGTTGCGAGTAAAAAACGGTACAAATTCATGCTGTCGACCACGCGAACCGAACACTTTAACTTCGGGTGACAGGATGTTCACAGCTTTAAGATGTTGAGCAAGAATTATGGTTTTATTTTGTGACAACTTTAGTTGTCTTGACATTATGTTCAAGCGCTGTTGTGTAACTTCAATGTGTTTGCATGGTGGCGTAATATTTGATGGCTGATACAAAGAAAAATTCGATTCTGGCTCCGAAAAAAAATATGGTGGGATGTATTCTTCGGTTGGACTCGGTTTTCTCGGGATTGGCACTGGCGGAGAATGGGGAAGAGTGGTTTGAGCTGACGGAACACTTTGGTAAATATATTCCATCGCCTTTCTTCTGTTCATACCCACAACATTATTTTTACATACGTAGCACATGTTTTTTTCGTGGTCGACTGGCTCTGACCAAATCATCGGTATTCCATATGGCATGCTTTCCCGTCGACCTGTTCGCCAATCATACAAACGTGCTACACACGATGAACAAGCCATTTTAGGCACCCAGTCAACATTACGAATCACTGGAATATTGAAGTACTGCTCGTACAATGTTACAATTTCACCAGTAATTTTTTTCTTAGATGACATAATGGTCCACTTTCCACACATATAACAGTAATGATTGAATTTTTTCAGGCATTCATCCATTTTTTACCGTAAAAATTAATCACTTCAAACTGGAAACTTTATTTATACTTTTATTACTTTTTCGTCACTTTAAAAAAAATCGTACTTTACGCGTTCGGAGACACTTGTTGAATGACAAAAATCGATCAATGAACACCTATAAAAAATAAAAAAAGGATGGCTATATACCTGATTCGTGTGCGTTTGTGTAAAAAAAAGGTAGCCAACGGAAAAAACCCAAATAATTAAAAAAGTACACTTTCCTTTTTTCCTTTTAATTGTCCACTCACATTACCGAAAAAAGCGTAAAAAGGATGGTTTTTGTATTAAAAAGTGTGTTGAGTTGCTTGAAATGGCAATAATATTGCATAATATATTGTAAAAAGGAAAAACGGTAAGAATTATGTCGATAAGTTTGCGCGAGAACTACAAAAAGCGCATAAAAACAGCAAAAAAATGGGGAAAATCGATGAAAAATGGGCAAAAATCATGAAAATAGGCTAAAAATTTTGATTTTCTCAGTTGAAATGTGCGTTCTAATGGTGGAAATAGTAATTGTGAGCCGTATAAAGATAACACAAGAAATTTTGAATACAGGAAAAGCGACTTAAATGGGCTTAAATGGGCTGAAAATGGTCAAAAATTGACGAATTGACCGAAACTCAAAAAAAACCCCATAAATTTTTCCCAATGAGCCAAATTGGCACTTTCATCGGTGGAGTAGTAGTCAGGGGACTCATCCAAACACAACCATATGGTTTTTACGTTAGTACCAGAAATTTCGTGTTAAAAACTTGAAAAGTGTTATATATGATACAATAAAGTCAAACAAATTCTATCACTTTTATATATGGCATCACATATAATTCTATATAAATATATGTGTTAAAATTAAAAAGAAAAATTCTATCACTTTCATATATAATTATATATAAACATATATGGTAGAAGTTAACAAAAAAAAATTATTACATTTATATATAATTCAATTATTTAAAACAAAAAAGATCGTAAAAATCGTAGAAAAATTATTTTAAGTCAGAAAATCGTAAAAAAACAATTATAATCAAAAAACAATCCTAAGAATCATGTTTAGTCATTTGATTCAAAGTGTTTAGGTTGTTCGCTTTTTGAGCTTGTTAATATTAGATGCCTATTACATTTCAATAAGGTTTTGAAAATTAAACCACCTGTTTTCATAGCAGACTTGTTTGAATTTAGTGGAAATATTGTTCCAGGTGAGAGAAGATTGTTGCAGGTGAGAGTAGCACGGGATTTTAATCATTTGCCAAATACTTTAAAGCAAGTTTTTTGTGATTCGATTAATACTTGCAAAAGAAAACTTATTCAAAATGTTTCTAATAGACGACAGAAGAGTATTTTATTTTATCAGCAATTAATGGCTGCTACAGATTAATTGTAATTTTTGGTTAAGATTATTTGGGATTTATTACATATTTATACATTATAACTTTTTATATTTATTTTATTAACTAATTTTAATTATTTATCTTTTGTTAAAATAATACATAAATATTGTAACTTGTTTTTGAGTAGAAGTTTGTGTTCGATTATGGCCAAAAGACTAGGTAAAATCTTTGGAAAATTTAAAAAGTAAAAAAAAAACAAGAAAAGAAAAAAATGAATTTGCGTCTCTGATAATTAAATATAAACATATATGGTAGAAACAAGAAAAGAATCTATTACTTTTACCTATAATTGTATATGGCATCAGATATTAGTCAAATTTAAATCATATCTAATTTTAAAATCCATTGATTTATATTTAAATTTTCATTATTTAAAATGTGAAACAAAATATTAGTGCGCATTTCCAAACAATTTCAAAGGATTTTATAAAGTTATATCAAATTGTATCAAATTATATATAACTTGATCAAATTATATAGAACAAATTATACCAGATCAAATTATATCAAATAAGATCCCATGGGATCACATGAGAAGAGGTTATGTATGCCATTTTTCGGACAAGCTAGGATATGACTTGATATTATTATATATATATTATATATATGACTATATATTAGGGCGGTTCGATTTAAAAATCGCTCAACGTTCAAGGAAAATCGTATTCTAGGGATCAAAATAAGAAACTTTGCCGAAGGAACCATACCTCTAAAACGAATTCTGATGTCCCGACTTTTGACCCGTAGGGTCAAATTTTGAAAAAGCCCACTTTGATATTTCAGAAAGTGGGAGGAATCTCTCCAAGATTATGGGAGCTACTTCTTCTTCGGGAGACGCGCTAGCAGATTAATGCATAAATCATCATTCTAGGTGACCGTTAAGGGGTTAAAATTTAAGTTGCAAGAGAGCCTTTTTCACCGTGTTTTTATAGCAAAATGTACAAATCTCGGGATAGAGATATTTCAGAAAGTAGGAGCAGTCTTTCCAAGATTAGGGTCTCTATTTCTTCTCCGGAAGACGCTCTAGCAGATGCATGTATAAATTATATTCGATTGGGGTTGGATTCGATTGGGGCACTCTAAATGGGTCAGAGTGAAATTCTTCAAAATTTGACCCTACGGGTCAAAAGTCGGGAGATCAGAATTCGTTTTAGAGGTATGGTTTCTTCGGCAAAGTTTCTTATTTTGATCCCTAGAATACGATTTTCCATACAAATCGACCCGGCCTACTATATATGTTTATATATATCCATATCGCAGCTTTTTTTTATCGGGTATGCTAAACTTTTGGCATAAAATGGAATTTAAATTTATTGAATCTAATTGGAAATGGTGTAGTTATGTTTTCTGTTTATTTTTTTCAAATAAAACTGGATATGGTGTATTTCCCTTCTTTTGGAAACACACAATTTGAAATGGTGTCGTTAATTTCAATTTATTTTGTGTAAGAACAACTATTAGAAATGGTGTAATTAAGTTTCCTTTAATTCCAAAATAATGCAAATATATTAGTTGGGAGTGAGCTGATTTTGCAGCTCGATTTCATAAAGCTCAATTTAAATTTGTTGACGAGCTGCCTAATTAGAACTGTCAGTTCAAAACAAATTGGGAATTAAATAACGTAAATTTCAAATGGTGTTATTGTGTTTATTTACTCACTTTTCGGAATTCAATTTGATATGGTTGGTTTACATTTTTGAAATTTCATGAAATTGAAATGTAAATGAAGAAGACAGTTTTTTTTTACATACATATTTTTAAAAATCGAAAAATATATTATCGAAAATGGTGTTGGTCAGCTATTTCCTTAGCTTTCGAGATACAATTGTCAGTTTTTTACACACAATTTGGAAATGATGTATTTAAATTTATTTAAATATATTTTTTTAATTTTTTTTGAAGATTTTTCTTTTTTTCTTTTGTAAACAAGCCAAAGAAAGCTAACAAATTTAATTGAAAAGAGCTAACATTATCTGAATGCTCGTTTTATATTTTGAAAAAGAGCCTTTATATTAAAAAAGCTCATTAGTTTTTAGCACAATAAAGGCAGCTTTATTTTGTTGGCCCGTTGCCTTTTTACAACAGAGCGAGCAAATATTTTTTGGCTCGTTTTAAAAAATGAGCTTTTTTTTGGGCTCGCTCGATTTTTAAATAGATCATTTTCCATTCCTTAATATTATTTTATATTTGACCAACGAGTATATATACTAAGGTAGATCCAAGCTGCTCAAGCCTTTTTAAGTGTTCTCTTAAATTTTATATGCAATTTTGGATTTTTTATTAGAGTTTTGTGTAATTAATCTTAAAGTTCAATTTAAATAGAATAATAATTAACTTTAAAGTTTAATTAAAATTGTTTAGAAATATGAAAATAATTGATTTAAAAAAATAAGTACATAAAACACTATTTTTTAGTGCACGAAGTTTCTGTCCCTGGTTATTATTGATAGTGTTTAAAATGCGGTGTTATTCACGCTTCAATTTATTACACTGTTAGCAAATTTTTTGAAATACCTTTAAAATTTCATAAATATTTACCGTCTTAATGGTGCACGCTTTTGTTCTATACGCTATATGTACGTACTTACAAAATACCTATCAAGTTATACTAATTAATTATACCGCGTGGCCCGTAAAAACTATAGCAAAAATTATTATTGCGAATTGGATAATATTGGATAATATTGGATAATATATTTATCATGTATGGTCACCGATTCGATTGGTTATCGGTAAGGGTACCGATATTTTCTTTTATTTCGGTAACTTTATTTAAGGTGTAACGATATATCAGTTATTTCGTTAACGGGGTTTTAATAGTATTTTACTTCGTTAAGGCTATTTTAATTATTTCGATAACGTTATTTTAGGGATAACAGTTTTTAAGTATTTTAAGTTTAACGTTATTTTATTTATTCAGGTAATGTCAATACAAACCGATATTTTCAGCCTTAGTATGCCCGAATTCTAATGAATGGCTAGTTTATAATCAAAATTTGGGGAAAATATATCATTTACAGTTATTATCTTTTTTTGATTATTTCGGTAACGGTATTTTAAGGATAACGCAATTTCAAATTATTTCGTTAACGGTATTTTGGCAATGTCGGTATTTTAGTTCTTTCTGTAACGGTATTTTAAGGATATTGATATTTTAGTTACCTCAGTAACGGTATTTTACGGATAACGAGTTTTCAATTATAACGATAATGGTATTTTACGGAAAACGATAGTCAGTTAAAAGGGTTTTCATTCGATAACGGTGTTTTAGCGAGGCAATGTCATTCCTGATATTTATCCTTTTCAGAATAGTTGATAAATTCTGGCATCGATTAGTTAGATCATATTTTTGCATATTTTGCTTTTAATAGCAAATTTTTGCATATTATAATCTTAGAAGCATATTTTTGATAAAAAGTCTTATTTTTTAACATATTTTTGTACTTTTAAAAACAAAAGCATGTTTTTAGAGCAAACTTTTAGGTATTTTTTTTTTAATTTTCATAATCGAACTTTTTTTATTAACAAAATTTCCAAAAAATATTTTTAAATTTTTTGGGGTTTGCAACACAAATTTGAAAAAATGAAGCCATTTTTGCAAATTAAAATTTCCTGTTTTAAGACTGTACCTATTTAGGAATAATTAATATTTTATATCCCTTTTTTTGTTAGCTTTTGAACAAAATTTGACAACAGTAACTCCAACTACACTGAAAAATAAATTTAAATACTGTTTTTTAAAGAAAAATTAGGTTTTAAGAGCATATTTTTCAAATTTTAAGAGCACATTTTAAATTTTTTATGTATTGTTTTCAATTCTGTCAAAATGGTTTATGGCAACCGAAAAATATATTCATATAGCAAAGCTTTTATAATTAAATTATGGTTGCAAGAACCATTTATGAAATTTTATTTGTAGTGACGATTTTATAAAAAGTTCTGGAGTGTAACTGCTTTTTTAAAATTAAATCGCTTATTTTTAAATTTTTAATTTAATTTTACTGTTTTTCGAGATTTTTTAAGCTCTTAAAATGCTATTTTTAGAGGTTTTTTTTTTGGTTGCTCTAATAATTTTATAGAAATAATTTAAAAAAATTACATTTTTACAAAAAAAAAAACAAAACAATCATGCACAAATAAATGTTCCATTGGTACACAATGGGCTTATTTTTGGGGTAATATTGTACATCAACTAAAATATATTCCAGAGATCTTTGGTGTGCATATTGTCCTAATCTCCGCATCGAAGCTCTTAATCTTTAAAGACACGCCCACTTGAAAGGAAAGTATTAACCGACAATAAAAATTCTATTTTTGTACTGACAATATCTATATACGGAAATTTTCAGAGTGATCGAAGTTTTGCCCCTAAATTGCAGTTTAGCCGAATATATTTCGGATATTTCACCGAAGACTGGCCAAGAAATTGATTTTCTTGAACTTGGGTCTTGCGATTTGAATTAAACCTTGCATTCAGAAACTTTATGGAACTATTTGAAGATTGTCGTTTTTAGTTTTTATAATTTTGAAAAATGAGCAAAAAGGAAAAAGTGTGTAATTTTGAATACTAGTATTTTCTTTAATATTCATCGTATTACCACCATTTAAATTGCATTTGAATGGTACACTAGCTTTTTTTTGCGGAATGAAGAACTGCATTTTCTATGCAATTTCTTTTTTAAATACACTTTTTATATGGGATTTTTACTTTACAACAACACTTTTATGGGGGCTCTAGCTTTTCTAAAACTATTATGGGTGCTCTAGCTTTTCTAAAACTTCGGGTTCTGATGAGATCTTTAGCCAGATCGAAGTACTAGTATCAACCTTGCTAATATGTTGCTTTTATGCTTTATTTTTGTAAATATACGGAGGTTGAAAGCTCGTTATAAATTGAAAATAACACAAAAATAATCTCGATTTATATAAAAACAAAACTGTAAAAAATAAAACTGTAAAAAACACTTTTCGTTTTTTTTTTGGGTCCCTGGGTTAATTTATTATTAATGAATTATCACTTCTTTCAAAACGTGTTCTGATGATGGGAACCCAGAAAACTCCCGAAATAGATCTATCAAAACATTCCTGAAAGTGGTCAATTAATAAATTTGAAAACAAAAACTCTAGATTATTTGCTACGACAATATTCTAATAAAGAAAAATAGAGTATGGCCTCGAACTTGAATAATTTTCATTTTCATTAATGAATTATTTTTGAAAAAGCTTGCATCATGTTTCCATAGAAAAAACAACAATTACTTATTTTTTTGTACCCTCCACTTACTGTGAGCAATTATTAAACTTGCGTCTATAATTCGGTTTCTTCCAAGACCTTTCTGTGATAGGCACAGATAAGATTTAAATAATTTAGTATAGTAGGCAACTTAAATTATATTTTTACGCGCACTTTGTTTCTTGTTCATTTTTTTATTGATCGTCTAAGGGGTGCGTTCAAAAATTCCTTTTACATAAAATTTGAATTGCGTATCTATTTAAAAAATAGAAAATTAATTAAATCTAAACTTTGTTTACATGGGAAAGGCGATAAGTCGTGGAAAAATATTCATTATAGTAATGTCAACATTTTGAAAAAGACAGCACACCTTTGACAACTTCATGGACCGTCACTGTCTATATATTCTTGATCCTTATTAAATTTTAAAACGATTAAGCCATGTCCGTCCGTCTGTCTGTGGAAATGGCGAGAAAACGCAATACGAACTTCTCATTTTTACCCAGATTGATGTACATTTTTCCGGAAAGTTTGGTATTGAAAATCAGCAAACTCGTTCTAGCGTTTCAAAAGTTATGAGTGAAAATGTAAAGTTACCTCTAAATATTAGTACAAATTCATTGTAGCGTCTGGTGTATCAAATATAACGTCATATTTTTCTACCAGACGCACTCTATGTTCAAATGATGTCAAAGTGGCGATTGATTGAAATTTAGAAATCAAGTTTTTATAATTAATTTAGGTATCTGGAAATAATAGATAAAATTCTGCATCATTACATAGGTAGAAATTCCCAACCGTACCAAAAAAAAAATTGTTCTGGCAAACTACTGCTATTTTTGTAAAATCCACAGTGTTAAAAATTACCAAAGGTACAACTAATATTGTACTAGGAAAAAAGAATATGATTTGTCAATACCAACCGCAAAATTTGTTGACCAACATTACAACCAATTAGAAGCATTTTTTAATATTTTGTTATATTTCAAACATTTAAATATGATTAAATAAGACTAAGACCGAACTGTATTGCTGATTTTTTTAATGTGATTTGTTATACATATTCCTCAAAATTAATTTAAGGTATTTTGAAAACACAAAATTTTTTGAATTACTACCAACGTTATGCTAACGGTGGCAAGTTCGCTCAAACCATCGATTGACCACTGTTATCAATCTCGTAACAGGACAATACTGTCAAGATTGTTAATCACACGTTCAGCCAACGCATAACCGACCGTTGCCGACGCTTTGCCAACACTGTGCCGATTGTATTTTTCTCCCTGGGTAGTTGTCAAATCAATAGAAAATTTTTGCTGTGAAAATTTTTGTAAAGTGCTTATTTTTCCTTTTAAATCTTTCAAAAGTAAAACTTTTATGATGGAACCTTCAACTTCAGGTATTTAGTATTGTAATTAGCGGTTTATTTCGTTGTTTTTAAATAAAAGTTTTTCCGTTTTTAATAAATTAAAAGTGTTTAAGGTTTTCCAGAATAATTGACAATTAAATTAATTTTCACAAAAATTTTTCAAACAAACTAAATCAATCAATTCATACTTATTTTTTTTTTTAATAAAAATAAAATATTGAACATATATTTTATTTTTAATACATTACGACAATATTTAGAATATAGTAAATACTTTTTAGTTTAAAAAAATATGTATAAATATTTTTAATAATTATTTTTTAAAAAAAGGTCCAAAACTGGAACATTTTGCAAATTTAATGGGCTGCACTTATTAAGTTAGTTTTAGTTGGTTTAGTCTTGCAGATTAAAAAAAAATTATGATGTCAGTTTGTATTTTTTAAAAAGAAAAAGCCGAGACAATGCGTAGCGCTTTTTTGTTATTTTCGTTTATGTGTAAAAAGTCTGGTTGTCATTTTTTGATCAAAACCGGTATGTATTGAGATTTTTTTTTTTTTTTTTTTAAATTTTTGTCACGCACAATTTACAGTAAGTTAAAAATGTTTTTAATACATTTTTTAATACATTTAGATTTACTTGCGCTCACGAAACTAAATTTTCGTAATTAAAAGCTATGGAAACCATACATATAATTGATCCATGTATTTTATGTTATATTAATTTAACCAAATGAAAATTTTTATGTCAGAAAGTGTTTTGCAACCGTCAGATAATGACTATCGTAATTAATTTTTAATTAATTACTATAGAATATTACTTTAGTTAGTCTCTTTACAGGAAGAAGAAGAAGAAAACATTTTTATTGAAAAATTTTACGGACACAAGGGATACACCAGACTGCCGCAGTTTTGTCCCCCTCCTGGGACTCGTCAGTGGTTAATTTATGTGTCAATTGAACAAAGTATTTTATATTGTTAATTTGCTCTATATGAAAAACTTTTTTTTTTACTTTTTTTTGGTGTCGTACTGGTATTCGAACTCACTGCCTTAGCATCAAGCAATGCATCGTAATCTCACCTCTTAACGAGTTGAGCCACGGTCGACACAGCGATGACTGTGGCTAAGTGGAGTTTTGTCACACTGCGTACACACAAGTATTGTTTTTATTATTAAACTTACTCACTTTTATTAATTTATTCTCATCTTTGCAATAACGCTTGATTTGTGAAAAAATGTTTTGTATTTGCTGTGATATTATTTGCTGTTTAAAATGTCAAGTGTTTTTAAAGTTTTTAACATGTTTTGCGTCAAATTAGGCGTTCTTAAAATGAAAATTGTTAAACATATTAAATCCTGTAATATAAAAGATTTTGACCAAAGATTTAAGAATTTCATTATCGACTTTAAGTCTCGATATTATAAAAGTCATAAAAACATGACTTTTATTATATCGTTCCACCACCATTTATCCTTCCATTTATAACTAGCAGATATATAATTTACCAACTTCGGAATTAGAGTTATTAGTTTTATTTTTTTTTTTATTTATTTATTTTTTCATATTTGACACAAATAAGACTATAAGCCTTTTAACAGTATCTCAGACATTATAAATTATTAAGATATATTATTTAAAGCTTAAAAATAAAAACCTATAAAATGTTTCGTAACTGCCATTTTAAAGATCATCACACGGGGATCGGTTTTAAGATTATTGGGTAAAGAATTAAAAAGGTTTTCAGCATTGACAAAAAACATTCTAGAGGAGGAGAGATATTTATAATCAGGTGGAATTATGTTATAAGTACGTAAAGAGTTTCCAATTGTGAGTTTGTTGTATAAATAATCCGGTTGCCGTGTGTAAAAAATCTTATGTAAAAAGGCAACGTTTCGTATATTTAGGTATGATGTTAAGCTAAATCCCAAAATCTGCAAAGAATATTTTATTGAAAACGTATCTCGCACAATTATTAATAACAATTTGCATTTTACTCTTTGATGCTGCGTCAAGATTACCATACACGTTGGCTCCATAGGTAATAAAGGGTATAATTAGAGTTTTTACTAATTTTAATTTTACATCACAGGGAACATAGCTGGATGAATACCAAAGTTTTCTAAGAACGTTATATATTTTCATTATATTATAGTCGATATGGTCTTTGCAGTTAAGAAAGGAGTTGATCATAAATCCTAAGTTTTTAACTACTCCCACATATTTGACAAGTTCTGATTGCATATAAATGTTCGGAAGTTCGGTTAAATTGTCGTCCTTGTAAATAGTAAGCGCTTGGGTTTTTGAAGCGTTAATAAAAAGATTGTTTTGATGTGTCCATCTGCAAATTTCCTGTAATTAATCGTTTAAACTATATACAAGATCTTCACGGAGTCCTGATGGGTGAGATAAATAAATTTGAGCATCATCAGCATAAAGATGAACCGAAGAGCTTTTACAGCAATAAAAAATGTCGTTGATAAAAAGACTAAATAATATTGGTAAAAGAATCGAACCTTGTGGCCAGTGTTGCCAGGTATGTTGAGCATAAAATCGTCAAATTTTCCAATAAAAATCGTCAAAATCGTCATTTTATTTTCAAAAATCGTCAAAAAATCGTCAAAACAAAAAATATTTGTTACAAGTGGGATAAAGTTTTAATAAAAAAAAAGAATAATAATGTGATTCACATTTCAAGTGCTCATGTACTATCGGTGTAATATAATACGACTTTTTACACTTTTCTGTAATTTAAACTTCGAAAATCATGATATTTTATAACGATAGCACTTTACCACTTTAACTGTTAATTCCTTCTACATAATTCTATATACACCACTTCAGTAGCACAATTTTTAAATCTTAAATTCTTTTACATAGTTTAGAAATTCTTTAACAATGTTATTTTCTTTAATTACTAAATTTGGACTTCCATTAACGAGTTAAAGTTCCAAATTGCATTACATGTGATGACATAGTTCAATACAATAAACTGTGAAATTTTTGATTATTTCATATTTTTCATTTTGGGTTGGTTTTTATTTTAATATTGCTAAAAATTATTTATTATTTTATTTATTATTTATATTATTATTTATTTTTATTTAAATATTATTTATTACTGCATGTTTTTCCATTTTCAAATATAAATTGTGAATATCTGAAGTTTCACTTTGGAACACTTTATTTATATTATTATTAGGCCTGTTTTTTTAAGCACCGGATTTATTTTTGGATTTATAAATGAGAATATTCGAACTCGATGTTTGTTTCGCAAAACCTTGGATGTTTTTTTTTAATTTAAAAAATATTTTATTTTTATCTCAATCTTACACTAATTAAACTTTATAAAAATATAAATATTAAAAAAAGCAGGGTTGGCATTCAATAACTTTTCATAATAACGATTGGCTATCACAGTAACACTAATAGCGGAATGGAAATTTAAAAAAAGCGATTCCATTAAAGGCATGTTTCTTTTTATGTAAACGGTTTTAGTTTTCTATTTAACCTGTTTGATTTTGAAATAGCTTGAACTAGTTAAAGTCAAAATAACGCTAAAATACGAAACGACGATTTATAACGTTATTTTGTTGATGTAACAAAATTTAATGGGTAGACTTTTGAAATAAACCCTGTAAAGACACATGCCACTATTGGAATCGTAGCTTTAAAACGTTCATAACGGCATTAGTGTTGCCGTGGCAGGCAACTGCCATTGTAATGAAAAGGTAGTGTTTGCCAACCATGAAAAAAGTAAGCACATACTCAGGGCACTTCTGCTGTAATTATGATTTTACATTCATTTTATACATTATTTTTTTTTTTATTTAAAAAAATAAAACAAATTAATGTTTGTTTATATTTTACTGCACTGACTAAACCACTCATTAATAATACAATTGTAGTTAAATTTTTGAACAGTAAAAAACAAATGACTATGTTAGTTGAATTTACTAAAATGTAAGTTATTCTTTTTTCAAGTGAAATTTTATTTGTTTTTAGCTACATTTGCAGTGGTCTTTACCGTTATTAAGTGCAAAAAATAAATTAAAATAAACCTAACATGAATCCATTAAATAACATAACATTTCAATAAAAAACAGTTTTTAAATTTAACGAAATAATAAAAATCCAAAAATAGATCCGGTGATTTTTTAATAATAGCAAATAAACATGTTTTGCTGACATAAAAATCGTCATTTTGGAAGCAAAAATCGTCAAATCGTCATTTAGTAATTTAGGTACTAAAAATCGTCAAAATGACGATAAATCGTCAAACCTGGCAACCGTGCTTGTGGCACACCAGAAACAACTGGTTTTATGGTCGAAAATTTATTGTTACAGTTAACTCGTTGATGGCGTTGAGATAAATACGATTTTAAAAGATTGGATGCAAATTTACTAAAGCCGTAATATTTTTCAAGTTTTAATATTAAAACATCATGGTTAACCGTATCAAATGCTTTGGAAAAGTCAATTAAGACGAGAATTGTTATATACCCTCTGTCATATGCAGGGCGGATGTCCTCCATAACTTTAAGTATAGCGGTGTTGCAGCTTCTACCCGCACGATAACC
The DNA here is from genome assembly GCA_021234595.1 of Delia radicum. Lineage (NCBI taxonomy): Eukaryota > Metazoa > Arthropoda > Insecta > Diptera > Anthomyiidae > Delia > Delia radicum. The sequence continues at coordinate 45,494,837 of CM037852.1, forward strand.
AAATTGATGTTCAGACAGAAGTTTATTATAAGTAGTATGTTCGATAATTTGCGAAGAAAGAAGTCGCTCAAGAGCTTTAGATAAAGAAGGTAAAATACTGATAGGACGAAAATCTCCTGGAGATAAAGGTGTATTCTTTTTGGCTACTGGAATAATGTTGGCTATCTTCCAATCAGATGGGTAAATAGATGTTGTTACAATGTGATTGAAAATATGTGTGATGGACGGTAGTATAAGTTTTATAAATTTTAGGTTAATACCATCGTAACCCACAGCATTAGAGCTAAGATTCATAATAGCTTTACCAACATTTTCGACACTAAATTGATCAAAACTAAATAAATTACAACCAAAAATAAGATTGTTGTTCAACTGAAAAGAGTTAGTATCATGTTCAACTGCTGATTTCAAGAAAAATTCGTTCATAGTTTCAGGGCATATGTCACATTGGGTTTTAGGTTTTCTTATGCCAATATTAGTAAGATTTCTCCACAAATCCTTAGTTGAAAGACTATTGCAAAGTTTACTTTTAAAATATAAACATTTCATGTTCTTTGTAACAACATGAACTTTATCTCTTGACGTTCTGTAGTTTTCCCAGTTTTGGTCTGTTTGGCTCGACTTCCAAGTAGAAAAGAGTCTGTCACGTAAGCGGATAGCAGCTTTTACTTCGCTATTGAACCATGGATGGGTGGAATTATTTATTTTCAATTTCCTGACAGGAACATATTTTTCATATAAAAACAATATGTTACTAGATAAGCTACTAAGTTTGTCATTGACATTTGAAAAAAAACCAACAATCATTCCAGTTTAATGACACAGCTTCGTTGTTAAGTTGATCAATATTTATTCTTTTAAAATCTCGGAAATATATATGTTCGTCAACATTGTGATAACTGAGATTAATATCACTAGTGAGGAACAAAATATCATGGTCAGAAACACCAGGAAGAGAAAATTGATCGAAATGTATTATTGAAAAGTCATAGGAAGAGCACATAAGATCTAATAATGCAGGTCTATGGTTATGGGCAAAACGTGTAGGCCAAGAGTTTATAATTTGTAACCCACAAGAGCTTATACCATCAATAAGATTTTGCGCAAGAAAGTCATTTCTCAGCAGATCGACGTTGAAATCACCACACAAGATAATATTCTCGTAATAAATAACATAATTATTAAATTTATCAAAAAAATCCGAAAGACTGTTAGTTCTGTGAGGATTATAGACACATACAACCAAACATTTTGCGGAGAAGTTTGTTTTCGCGCATTCTTATTAGCACCAGGCATTGTGTAAAGATAATACAGATGACAAAACAAACAAATTGATGAACAATAAGAACAATTACAAAATTACAAAATCTTCCACAACACAAAACAAAAAAAACGAAAAAAACAATACTTTATATTGTTTATGTTTTTAGTCCCGACAACTCTAATGAGTGTTTTAATAAAATTTAATCAATTATTTTATTTTAATTTAATAAAAAAAAGCAAAAAGTGAGGAGCACAAAAAAACACGTCTACTCTCTACACATTCTTTGTTAAAGTTTTGCCAAATATTTCTGATGAAAATTATGATGAAGATCATTGTAACGAAGATAGTGATAAAGATGCTGATAAAAATGGAAATGATGATAATATCGATGAAGATCGTGATGATGATAATGATAATGATGTTGAAGATTATGATAATGAAAATGAAGACTATGATAATTAGGATGTTTATGATGAATTTGATAAGGCAGAATAACACAATTATTTTAATATTTTTTTATTATTTTTCCTTCCAATTTTTTTTCTAATATGCTGTGTTTTTATGTATTTATGATTATTCATCAATAAAAAATTATTATATTCTCTTACGTGACTTCTTTCAGATAAATTTGTGCATTTATGGAATTTAGCGAGAAACAAAAATTGAATTTTAAGTTTAATTTATACTAAAATAAATAATTATAAAATATTAATTCTTTGAATTTTTTATTAACACATTAAGTACGCTCTAATTTCTAATTTTATATATATATTAATTTATTGCTTTTCGTTCTAAAGTTACAGCCAAAATTGTGAACTAAGATCTTTTTTTCAGAAAAAAAAATAAAAAAAAAACACACGCCTAACAGGTTAAAAAGGTTTTTATTCCATTTTTTCCTAAAATGTTGTGTTTTTATGATTATTCATCAATAAGAAAATTATATAAATTCTCTTTTGTGACTTTTTTGAGATAAATTTGTCATTTATGTTATTTAGTGAAAAACAAAAATTGGATTTTAAGTTAAATTTATACTAATATAACACATTCAGTACGCTCTTACTTCCAATTTTATTTATTAATTTATCGCTTTTCGTTCGAAAGTTTCAGCCGAAAATGTGAAATAAGATCGATTTTTTTTCAAAATGCAGTTCTTTTATGTATTCATGACTATTCATTAATAAAAATTATAATATTTTCATTAGTAAATGTTGAGCTAAATTTGGGATTTAGTGAACAACAAAAATTAGATTTTAAATTAAATTTATACTAATATAATTTTTTTAATAACACATTGAGTACACTCTTATATCCAATTTAAATTTAAACTAATATAAAAACATATTATATATTTATTATTTAAATTTTTAATAACACATTAAGTACGCTCTTATTTCCAATTTTATTTATTAATTTATCGCTTTTCGTTCCAAAGTTAGAGCCAAAATTGTCAATTAAGATCTTTTTTTTCCAAAAAAACAAAAAAGCACTTAACAGGTTAAATTTTTTTTTTCAATTTTTTTTTTCTAAAATGCTGTATTTTTATGTATTTATGATAACTCATCAATAAAAGTTCGTATTAGTTAGTATTAAGGCGCCGTTTAAATGTGTCTCTTTTTTAAAAACACTATACATTAAATTTTAAGATTTTTTAACCCTTTCAGCCCCATCTTTCTTTCTCTAAAAATTTGATATTTGAAGTGGACTTGAAAGGTTTAAGAATTTAATTTTTTAAAACAGAATATTTTGGTAAATTATTATATCTTTCGCGTAAAAAAAATCTTAAAAATTAAATGTAGTTTCTAAAACAGAGACTTTTAGAGGCGCGCCTTAACAGAACAATTTAAAATGTAATCCTAATAAATCTGAAAAAGAAAAATTATAACAAATCGTCGTATATAGAAATAAAAATGTTTAAAGCTTTTATTAAAACAAATCATTAAAAATAGTTAAAGCCCAGGACCAAAAAAAGTGAAAGTTAAACTTTTTGGCAAAAATTACGGCATTTACGTAGCTCAATAGAGTTTGTGCGTGCAAAATAAAATTTAAATCGTAAGACCCAAGGTCTATTTTTGGTCGATCTTACGTGGAATGGCCGATTTATATACATATTGTTAAAAAATGTACTAATATTGTTTTACGTTTATTTTTTTTTTTTTTTTTTATTTTTAGGTCCGGGAGGATTTTCCGAATACATTTTATACAGAAAGTCTTGGGAAGCAAAAGGTTTTGGATTTACACTTCGCGGTGGGAATGACTTTAAGCTTGACAAGTTTTTCGCAGGTTCGCCAGAATCATTTGATCCCTACTATGGAGTTCAAGACGATGGCGATGTTTATGTTGAGGCTAACCAAGATTCCTTTGCCAATTACGTGCTAAAGCATTGCAAAGAGGGCGTCCACTTTGTAATGGCCGATGGTGGATTTTCCGTTGAAGGTCAAGAAAACATACAAGAAATATTATCGAAACAGCTGTATTTATGCCAGTGCCTAACATCACTTAAAATTCTTCGCTTCAATGGAAGTTTTGTGTGCAAACTTTTTGATATTTTTACACCGTTTAGTGTTGCTCTTGTGTACCTCATGTATCAATGTTTTGAAGAAATTACAATAATTAAACCAAACAGCAGTCGCCCCGCTAACTCAGAAAGATACCTGGTTTGCAAATGGAAAAAAGCAGACACAAGCACGATATGCGCATACTTAAATATGATCAATAAGATTTTAAACACAAGTTCGAATGAACAAGACGTCTTAGAAATTGTTGACTTGGATATAATAATGCAAGACCAGGAGTTTTTTCAATATATAAGAGAATCCAACGATTCGATTGGTCGAAATCAAATTATCGGTTTAAGAAAAATCACAGCGTTTTGCAATAATCAGCAACTAAAAGAGATGAGACAGTCAGAGTTTCGGAAAAAATGCTTAGAATTGTGGAATTTGCCCGACAAATTGCGGCAAGCCCCTGAAAATAAGTCTGTTGAAAAATTTTTGGAAGAGTTTTTAAATAATTGGTACGAGGATAAAACATGGTTTAGCTCAATGCCTGCAGAGTTGCTATCGACTGAACACTTATGTAAGAGAATAGAGAGCGTGCATGATTGGTATTTCGTTCCAGTTGGTCGAGGCGAGACTAGTGCAAACGCCTGTAGTTTTTTTATTTGCACAACAAGGGGCAAGTTACTTCGGTACACAGATATGAGAAAATGGGAACCAGTCGAATACATGTTTGAAATATCTCCGAAATCACTTTTTTACGGCGAACTTGTGTTTGAGTATAGTGGCGAAGGTCGTACCCAAACGCGAGCATGCGGCCTACAAATTATCGACGCCATACTTTTAGGGGGAAAAGATGTGCGTAGACTGCGCTTAAGCGAGCGCTTGTCAATGTGCACCAAATTTGCGAAGAGCTTAAACAAGCCTTTCAGGGAGGGAAGTGCTCCCTCAATACGCAGTAAACCCCTTCACAAATTAGTCGACATAGAAGAGTTCTTTGCCGAAATGCGACATTACTCATTAAAAGACAATTCCTCGCGACTTGGAATATCTCTAAATCATTCGGATACCAAGTTTTTTGTTCCTGGTGGTGTTTTACTATTGTGTGAGATATGTCATAATTTTGCATCTAGAATGTCCAAGTCACAAAATATGTTGTATTACTTTGATAAAACAAGACATGTGTCGTATTATAAAAACAATATGCCAATCGAAATGCATAATATACTGTATGCATCATTCCGTAATAGTTTTGTTAGGCGTTTACTTTGGAAATGGACGAACACATTTCAAGTTGAAGAACACAGTAATAAAGTCGATGATAATGTTTTATACCGTGATGACATTATTCAATTTGTATTTAGTAAACAAAACATCTAATCTACAACAGCTTAATGCATGTATTATGGTACATTTTTCTTTCTGAAAACACAAGAAATATTCAGAATGATGGATGTATGTATTGGATTTCTGGATTTCCTACATTTTTAAAATCTTTGGTGTGTGTATCCAATATAGATGTACTCGTATGTATAAGCTGTATGGTAAATTGTATATAAGAGAGAAAAAGAAAATGCCAAAACTGTTCGGAATTAATAAAATTTATTTTAATTTTTTTTATAAAAAAGAAACTACAAACCAATAATCTTTCGCAGTGGCGCTTATTTAATTAAAATGAGTGTATATATTAACTTAAAGTATGCAAGAGAAAACATGCAAATATGATATAATTACACAGTAAGTATGTGAAAATGACACATCAAAACCCCTTGACACGTAAACTTCGTTTTAATAGGTTAGGTAAAAATAAAAAGATATTTCAATTTTAAGTTTGTATTGACTCAAGCAGTTTTTTGAGTGTATTTTAAGTTAAAGATCTTTTTCGAATGACAAGACAAGAATGGAGCAAAATTGATGATTAATAGGTTTTTTGGTAAAGTTCTGCCTATTATGGAGGCTCTAGCTTTTCTAAAACTTCGGGTTCTGATGAGATCTTTAGATAGATCCAAATACTAGTATCAACCTAGCTAATAAGTTTGATTTGCTTTATTTTTGTAAATATACAGATCTGTATAAATATATTTATTGTTTATTTGTATTGAACTTAAGTCTACCCATTGATTACATGGATTTCAAAATCTTCTTCTTTTAACAACAAACACATTTTTTCATACACCATAGATTACATAGATCTCAAACTCTTTGACATTAGCTGTCAGTACACGTAACTCATGAGAATGTGCTGGACATACAAACAATATTTGAATGTGCATGAAAAAAATTGTTTGTTGATAAAAGAAGAAGAATAGTTTGTAATCTATGTCGTACACATTCAAATATGTTTTGTATACGCTCAAAAAAATAAGTTAGTACAAAAGTTAGTAAAACGTCTTGTAAATCAGGTATACTATTTTTTAGCAAATTTTTTTGCTAAAATCGTGTTTTCAGCTAAAATTTTTGTTATACTTATTCAGCACTTAACTGTTTTATACTAATGCTTTACTAATATACTAATGTTTTACTAATTAATTTTGCTAAAAAAAATTGTGCTGATAAGCACATTAATAGTGTGGACGACAACCAGATTGAAAGATATACGCTGAATGAAGCAGATGTCGCGGCATGTCAAGATGTAGTAGAGAAGAGGAAAATGATACTAAAATGTACAACTCTAATCTTCTTATATATAAAATTCTCGTGTCACAATGTTCGTTCCCGTACTCCTCCGAAACGGCTCTACCGATTCTCATGAAATTTTGTGAGCATATTGAGTAGGTCTGAGAATCGGCCAACATCTAAAAATGGGCGCGATCGGACCAGTGGGCGTGTCAGCTCCCATACAAAGTAAATATTTAATATCATATATATACAGTTCTATAATAGCCAGAGTCTTAGAAATTTGTGCACGTTGATTATTTGTTAATGTGAATAGTCATGGGAAAAATGGGCGTGATCGGACCAGTGGGCGTGTCAGCTCCCATACAAAGTAAATATTTAATATCATATATCTACAGTAATATAATAGCCATAGTCTTAGAAATTTGTGCACGTTGATTATTTGTTAATGTGAATAGTCATAGGAAAAATGGGCGTGATCGGACCAGTGGGCGTGTCAGCTCCCATACAAAGTAAATATTTAATATCATATATCTACAGTACTATAATAGCCATAGTCTTAGAAATTTGTGCACGTTGATTATTTGTTAATGTGAATAGTCATGGGGAAAATGGGCGTGATCGGACCAGTGGGCGTGCCAGCTCCCATACAAAGTAAATATTTAATATCATATATCTACAGTAATATAATAGCCAGAGTCTTAGAAATTTGTGCACATTGATTATATTATGAATAGTCATTGGAAAATTGGGCGGGATCATACCAGTGGACGTGGCAGCTCCCATAAAAAGTGATTATTTAGCTCATATACAAAATTAATATTAATATTAAATATCTAGGGTTTTATATTAGCTATATAGCCTTCAAATTTTGTACGAGTCCATCAATTACAAATATAAGTAGTCGAACTGAAAAGGGGCGGAATGGGATAAATGGGCGTGGTACCAAAAGCAAAAAACAAATAAGCATTAAAATAAATTATCACATTCAAAACTTTTTGCAAGGTTATTTAATAATGTTGTTCAAAAATTGTTTTAGCGTTCCTCATAGTCCTAGAATAAATGCTATAGAAGGACAAAGAGGCGTTGGGCTTCCCATGAAATTACAAATTTTAAAATGATTTACTAATGTGAATTTATTTTTTTAATTATATATTTGCGTAAAAAAGTTTTCTTGATTTAAAGAATTAATTACAATTAAAATTTGAAGGCAAAGCAACGTTTGCCGGGTCAGCTAGTAAGACATATAAAAAAATCAACCATGGAAGACTTTTGTATCTGTTTTTCATACATAAAACAAAATTGAGGATTAAAACAACTTAAATTTTGCGTTGTCACCGGCTTGTGAAAATAATTGTCTATTAATAAAATAAAAGATAAAAGAAAATATTTAAATTTAATATGTATTTCTATAATAAATGTTAATAGATTAATAATCTAGTGTGGTCAAATTGCAAACAAACATATACAGACATGTAGACAGAGTAAAGCGAAAGACAAAGACACACATCTTAGTATGGTTCCTTTTTCTTATTGCAAAAAAAGGGTTGTTTTTTTCGTTTCGTTTGTTTTTGTTTATTTTTTCGTTTCGTTTCTATAATTATCTTCGGCAGTTGCGTTCTTTAAGAGAAAGCATCATTTAGACTACCATTGATGTAAGTACCCAGGTAGAAAAATACAATCTTTAAAACGTTTTAAAAGCATTTTTCATGATGGTACAAGCGTTTTCAGAACATACCAAATTACAAATTTAAAGCGTTTTGAGAATGTGCAAAATGATAACTCAAATTTACGGTCTGAGGATGGTATTTTATAACGTTCTCAAAACATTGCAAAACAAAAGTTTTGAAATGCTTTTTCAATCGTTAAATAAGTATTTGCAGAACATTTTGGCTTACAGTTATTAAGCGTTATGAAAACGACCCAAATGATAACCGCTTTGAGGGTTGTAATTTTGAACATTGTCAAAACGCTCGAAAGACAAATTATAAAGATCTTTATGAATTGTTCATAAATACCACAAATAATGAAACATGTAAAATATGATTAAAATAATATAAATAAAGTAACAAAACATTGTAATTTTAAATAGTTTAACTAGCGTTTTATTAAGTTTTGAAAAAGTCCTCTAAAATATTGCTTTATCTGTCCTCAAAATATAGTGCTTTATAAAAGATATACAAGGACTATACACTTTATAGAGTCGCTACATTATGGGCTGGCCATATTGAGTGATTTATTGAACTCGGTTCATGAAGAGAAAATCATATAAAAAAATTGCATAAGAAACCGAGTTCGCATATAGATAGACCCCTTATGACAGTGTTGTTTTTTAATCAGTAAAATATTTTGTAAAAAAAAAAAAAGTATTTCTAAAGTACTATTGGCAAATGTTAGAAAAACGCTTTAACGCAAAGGTTTTACATTGGTTTTATTTTATAAACCGTTGTAAATTTTGTACGATAAGAACTTCTAAAGTACTTTTTACAAACGTTGGAAAAACGCTTTGAACCAATGTTTTTACAGTGTTTTTATTTCACAAATATTTGTAAGTTTTGTATAAAAAGTATTCCTAAAATACTTTGTCCGAACGTTCGAATAGCAATCCAAAATAATGTTTTTTAAATGCTTTTTTTTCGTATTATTTGCAATTATCGCTTTGGAAACGCTTTTATTTTAGTACCATCAAAAACAAACGTTTTGAAAACTCTTCGTTTTTTGTACCATCCCAAATTTCTACCTGGGTAGTTGAAAGAAATTTTTTGTTATGTTATATATATTTATTTCTATATATTTTCAGATATTAAATTAATTCATGTCGTCAATGTGGGAAAATGAAAATTTTTATATTTCGTAATTATTGTAAATTATTTTTAAAAGAATCACAAAAATATGTTTTATGATTTTCAGCAAATATATTAACTAAATTACAATTTTTTTGCGTTTTTTTCAGTCTACTAAAATTCAGCAAAAAATTCATTAATTTTTACCAACGCTTTTTATTTCTAATCTACTAAGTGTTAGCAAAACTTTTGCTGAATCTCTCGCTGATTTTCAGCAAAAGATTTTGCTGACATTAGCAATTTTTTTGCTAGCACCCTCCTGACTAAAATTTTGCTGACTCAGCAAAATTTTTTGCTGACTTTACAAACTTTTTTTTTTTGAGTGTAGGTATTTAAGTATTTACTCCTGAAAATAAATTAAATTCAAATTTTTATCAATAACACAGTGTGACAGTGAAAATATACTTTTAAAATGACCAAAATATTTGAAATTTCCAAAAACTTTTTTATTATTTCAACTTTGGCGCTCTTTCTTTCTAATACTTTATTTGAAATCCTATTTTTTTTCTTATTTTTTCATGAAAGTGCTTTTAATGCTGAGTAAAAAGAGTCCATCGGTTAAAAATTGTTAACCGTTCAAAAGTTTAAAATCGGTTTAAAACTGACTTAGTTAAAATTAGTTTTGTCCGTAGTGTCTAGAAAAATCGTTTTTTATTATCGATAACTTCAGATTTTGAGTCTGTATTCAAGCTTCTGAAAATTGAAAAGTGATATACCCAACCAGGTTTACAACATACACTAGGTAATTTTAAAAGTATATTAAATTTTTTCTAATTTGCAACACTGTGTAATTTTTTCAAATAATAACCTTTGAGAGTGTTTAGAAAATGTAGTCCTCGAATAGATAGCCAGGTAGAAAAATTCGATCGTTAAAGCGTTTTAAAAGCACTCAAAAAGGTCATGCAGCGTTTTCAGAACATTCCGATTTACAGATTAAAAGCGTTTTGAAAACGAACTAAATGATGATCATGTTTTTTATACCGTTCCCAAAGCGTTGGCAAAACAAACTTTGAAAGGCTTTTTTAACTTTCAAAAACACATTCGCAGAGCATTCTTGTTTACAAATTAAGAGCGTTGTGAAAACGATGATTTACCGTTTAAGGGTGGTATTTTATAAAGTTATAAAAACATTAGCAAAACAAATTTTAAAGTTATTTGTCATAGTTTTAAATACATTTGTGAGAATAGTTTTTTTTTAGAAAATACTTTATATTGGATTAGAATGGATCTAAATTTTGCACAGGATAAATGTTTCTTTTGGTTTTAGTTTTTTATTAAAATGTCATATTGACAAACTAATTAATTGTATTAACAAACTTTTGACTTTTAAAATCTTCTTAAAGAAGAACACACGCTTAAAGTGTTAATCAACTTATTTTAAAACGCTACAAATATACAAATAATTCAGTGTTAGTGAACTTTAGTTTTTCACAATTGCAATTCGTTCTACTTACCACTAACAAGGAGAGTCAGTTCATGGCTTCCCGCCGATTGCTATGAAATTTAGATGTGTTATAAAGAATAAAAAATTTGACCCCAAAATCTCACATTTAGGGGTCAAAAATTACCACATTTTCCTGTTAATTCTTTAGAATTGTGTTATAATACAAATAAAAAATATTTATTTCATTATGTCATCCGACGTTTCGTTGGGATTATTTCCAACTTCTTCTGGGATTTATATTATTAAAATACTAATCTTTTCACTTCCACAATTAAACTTAAAGTTTTAGTCAGCAAGTACGACATGAAATACAAATTAAACTTAAATTGTAAAAATGTAAAAATAAATAATAAAATATCACAGTATAATTAAAAACTAACGCTAAGTATCACAGCTGGATTGTTACTCACATATTTTCTGTTTTTTTTTTTGCAAATTTTTCATATTTCTTCCAAAGAAACTGTATACAAATTTGGTATCTAATGAAAAGTATTTGAAATGCGTATCACCAGTATAAAGTAGAATGTCCGTGCATGCTGAACTTTTCGTGGTATTCTAAAAAAATAGCAACTCAAAAAATTATTAAATATCTAAATCAAATAGTCCCTTGTTAGATAAAATGTTAGATATTTCATAAACGTACAGCCGATTTTGATCATTTATAACTATTTTTTTAAAGGAAGGAAATCCTAGTTTTTAAATTATTAGTGTTTCCAATTCCGGTTAAGGCATTATTCGAAAAATCGCTAAAATTGATAAACCGGTTATTCGGGTTAGTTAATCGACGAAAGCGGCGTTTAATCGTTTAATGCAAAATAAAAATATTTCTTGTGTTTTATTTACTATTAAAAACACAAAGAACTGCTTTTTTTAATATCAAGTAGTATATACTGCAGTCGTTTACATAGTGTTTGTTTAGTATCAATCAAAGCATTCTGTGATTTTTACAGAAACATGCTTTAATCGTTGGGGTTTTATTTTGGAGGAATTTAAGGACTCTTCGAAAAGAAAATGTTCTCAGATATTTTTAGTGGAAGTAAATCCGTAGAGTTACAGAGTTATGCCAAGTTAAGCTCTTGGAATATATTTTTGATACCATTTTTAAACTATGTGAACTTAAGAGAACAACTTATGGAACAACTTATTTTCCTTTGAAGCCCGTTCTAGTGTCGGTTTTACGTCCATGCTTTTTCTTTGAATTTGTCCCAAAAGTAATCGATTCAATTGCTCCAAAGTAGAAAGTAGGTAGTCCTAGAACCACTTCTGAAACTAATTATATTTAGTTGTATCCAGCGAAGGCAAATGCCTTTTTTTTGCGTTTTTTATTTTTACACATTTTTGCCATATTTGACCTTAAAAGAATCCTTTTTTATGATGTTTGTGCTTTAAATGTTCCATTTTTTGATTTGTATAAATATAAAAATGAAAATGATTTTGACATCTTAAAAATATTGTCGGTAGAATATACTGAAAATGACAGTTAACATAAAGTTATATGAATTTAAAAATGCGACATCTTAACTGTTAAAAAACAAAATTATCTTAACTGTTAAAAAACTAATTTTTCACCTATTAGAGCTTCAAAGGGATTATGTGTGTTTTTATTTGCTGACTATGAATTTATAACAAATGTAAACTAAACAAGAATTATTCATCGAAATTTTTATTTTTAAATAACTTACGAAAATTACCTCTTTACTGCAAAAACAATTAAACAACTGCAAACAAAATGCAGTACCTGCATATTTTTTATTTTTTTTTTATAAATGTTAAGAAAAAGAGGTATATAATTTTCAATAGTTTGAATTTTTGAAACAGAACATATTTAAAAATTGTCTTTAATATCTTCTTGTTTTTAGTTGCTTAAAAAATGGTATCTAAAGGCTTAATCATCGCTGTCACTCGATTTTAAAAGAATTTAGTGATGTTTTAGATAGTGTTCCTCTTGTTCTTGCCATTTTTAGCCAACATTAAGAAAACTATGAAGTTTTGGGGGAAAATAAAGGAAAAAATCCATATAAAAAAATTTAACCGGTTAAGTATTTGGAATTTTAAATTAGTTATTTCGACGTTTACCGAAATAGAGGCGATTAATCGATTAACCGAATTGAAAACACTATAAATTATTCAAAACATTTTGAAAAACATATCTCCAAACTTCCGATTATAAAGATTTTAAAAGGATTTTTTTTTGTTTGTTTCCTCAAAAAAAACAAAAATATTTGTTCATATATTTTTTTTTGTTTTAGAAAGTTATTTATATTTTAGAAAAGTTGAAAAAAATATATAACACAACTAAAAATAAAAAGTTGCACAAAGTACAAAATAAAATTCTAATATTTTTTTAACTTTTTTAAGCTCAAAAAATTTATGTTTCTACAAATGAAGTCGGAAAGAATCCCGCTAGTGTTAATGAAAAAACTTGCACAAAACAAACAATAATTCACAGAGCGTTAAATCCTTCCACGACCCACATTACGGCAAACCCATGTAATTTAAGGTATCAATCTAATCCCACCATCAATCTATCACCACTAATTCTAAATTGTGGTACAAGATATACAAACCACAGAAAAGGGACCAGTCCCTAATGTAATGCGTAATGCGAAAAAACGCGTTATGGTATAACAAAATTGCTATAAAACTTATCCGCGGTTGACATTCCGTAAATAAACAATTATATGAAACTATTTATTATTTGGAATTCTTTTAATTGCAAATTTTTTATATATTTTTTGTGAATTAAAATTACACAGGACAGTACCTGTAGTAATATTTTAGTAAAAATTGTGTTTAGTGACCCTAATTCGCGCTTTATATTTTGCGGTTTGTGCAAACTTTATAGCTAAATTAACTAAATACCTAAACAAATGTATATCCAAGGCAAAGGGTCAAATAAAAAATTAGAAAAATTATTTTTTATGAAGCCTCATTTTTTACGCATCATAACTTTAAAAGATGACCCCATATTCCAATTTTTAGTAGAATGTGTAAATAAATACCTGCCATAAATAATATTTGACACATCGCGAAATTTTGAATAAAATTTAAACCATAAATATTACTACCGGTTTTGACCACGATAATTTCAATTCAAAAAAGTATGTATGAAAAATTATATTTCAGTATTTTAAATACTGTTTTTATATGATTATAATCTAGAGACTGTGCTATTTTTTGTGATACCACAACTTAGCGGTTTTGTTGATACCACAAATCATGCAAGTTTATTAACAACGAGAAATTTTTTCGATTTTATTTCTAAAAATATTAGAAATTTTTTGGGCTTAGTACAAAAGTTGAAAAAAGATTAATACTTTTTTTGTACTTTTTATTTGGAACTTTGTTATTTAAAAATAATTTTTTTGTTCGTTTTTTTACTAAAGTTTTTTGTAGTTGAAAATAAAAATACTTGTTTTGATTTTTGTACAGTTGAAAAAAACATTTTATATTTCCAAAATATATTTATTTTTGTTAAAAACCAAAAATAAAACGTTTTCCGGTCTCTTATTTTTGTTTTCATCTAGTTATTATTTGGAATATATTTCACAATATAGAGTTGGTATTTAAGTTAAATAAAATTTTTATTAAAATCTAAAATTTGCTTTAGTTATAAAATAAAATGATAAAATGACATGTGGTACAAATAACTTACGAGTTATTCTGTATGAAATCACCAAATCGGCAAAGCTGGCATATCTTAGATTTTACTCAAACTAACTGGAAATGATATTTAGGGTCTGAAAACCCAAAATCCAAGAGGATTTAATTTTTGCACACGGCACTACCGGTTCACGCAAAATAAAAGAACTAAAAAGTCTTGTTTTTGTGCGTAGTGGTTTGAGCTGTTAAAATTTTTCTGCTAGAGATATCTACATGATGAACACATTGTTTTAAAGCTGAAGGATTATAGTTCCTATCAAAAATATAAAATTTGACTTAATTCATACACCCGAAAAATAACGCGGTATTGAAAATAAACATATTTCATTGGTTTTTTGTGTTTTTCAATGAACTCCAGTGTCGGCGCTAATGAATATAAAAGCATAATAATTCCCAGATACAAATTAGACATGTCGGAGAAAAATATAAAATTAAAATTGGCTCAATCTGGCAACTCGTTATGAAAAAATCGTTACTTGAAATTTGGAAGTTTTGAAAATTTGCATATTTCAGGCTACAATTTGGTCATGTTTGTTAGCAGATACACACTTAAAAATTACAGAGTATTTACTCCCTACTTTTAACTTTATAACACTTCAAGACCCGTTTAGTTATTTTCACTGCTCTCGGATTTACAGGGTTTTAAAGAAAAGCCTTTTTGATTATTTGTATGTATTTTTATACTTCCCTCAATTGTTATATACAGATAAATTAAAATAAAAACAAGTAGTATTATGAAGAAATGAAGAATAATTACGGACTAAAAAATTTATTTAATAAATTCAGTAGATTTTTTATGTTTACAAAAATTTTACAAAAATTTTACAAAAATAAAAAAATTTTTATCAACATTTGTCATCACAAAGACGATTTCGGCTTAGAAGCTGAGTGGCACTTTTTTGCCACTTCTCATGGCAAAAGTCCTTGTGACGGAGCAGGAGGTACAATTAAGCAGACTGTAAGGAAAGCAAGTCTACAGCGAACTGCGGATCATCATATCCTAACACCTACAGCAATGTTTGATTTTTGTTCCACCCAAATTCCTGGTATAAATTTTTTTTGTATCCATTCCTGATGTTGATGCTATCGACAACTTTTTGTCAAAAAGATTTATTGATGTTTGCATAATTAAAAATACAAGAAACTACCACAGTTTCTCTCCGATTTCTCACAGTCAGTTAAAAGTACGAAAGTTTTCAGCTTCTGATAACTTTGAAACTCCGAATATTATAAGAACAAATACTTTATGAAAATAATATAAAACTTATTCCACGATTCTTAATTACCCACATTTAAACTATAATTTTTTTACTTTAAATGATAAAAATATAGCATTTGCCTATTTTTTGCCACCAATGTAAAATTTTTTAACATCAAACATCTACTGAATTTATTAAATATATTTTTTAGTCCATAATTATTCATTGTTACCTCATAATAAGACTTGTTTTTATTTTAATTTCTCTGTATATAACAATTGAGGGAAGTATAAAATTACATACAAAAACTCAAAAAGGCTTTTCTTTAAAACCCTGTAAATCCGAGAGGAGTGAAAATAACTAAACGGGTCTTGAAGTGTTATAAAGTTAAAAGTAGGAAGTAAATACTCTGTAATTTTCAAGTTTGTATCTGCTAACAAACATGACCAAATTGTGGCCTGAAATATGCAAATTTTCAAAATTTCCAAATTTCAAGTAACGATTTTTTCATAACGAGTTGCCAGATTGAGCCAATTTTAATTTTGTATTTTTCTCCGACATGTCTAATTTGTATCTGAGAATTATTATGCTTTTATATTCATTAGCGCCGACACTGGAGTTCATTGAAAAACACAAAAAACCAATGAAATATGCTTATTTCCAATACTACGTTATTTTTCGGGTGTATGAATTAAGTCAAATTTTATATTTTTGATAGAAACTATAATTCTTCAGCTTTAAAACAATGTATTCATCATGTACATATCTCTAGCAGAAAAATTTTAACAGCTCAAAACACTACGCACAAAAACAAGACTTTTTAGTTTTTTTATTTTGCGTGAACCGGTAGTGCCGTGTGCAAAAATTAAATCCTCTTGGATTTTGGTTCTTGGAACCCTTAGGAACATTTCCACAAAATTTTAACAAAATCCAAAATGGTCCAGCAACAATTTTTCATTTTTTTCGGTGTTTTCATAGAGAATGACTCTTACGTAATAATTATAAAAAATTAAATAAGTTCTTTTAATTGTTATATTTAAAACTTTATGTTATATTTGTGTCTGTGATTTCAAGCAATAGAGATACCTACCGGGGCTTAGTTAGATATCTACCGTGTACACGAACAAAATCGGGTTAGTATCTCTTTAGATATATATTGATTGTAATTACGGGCATTACTTGAAATACAGTTGAGTGCAAATTACAGAATATATTGCTAAAATTAACAGAAATATTTGCTAAAGAAATGTTAAACTCAGACTCTTTGACATTAGCTGTCAGTGCACGTAACGCATGAGAATGTGTTGGACGTACCGTCTTAATGGATTAAGGATTCGATTATTCAAAAAGGAAAGTAATTCTTGCAAATACAAATTACGCTAAAAAAAAAAAAAAATAAATTTGCATTCAATAAAACGTTTCTCATTTCAGGTATAAACTGGCTCTCACTTTTCATTGACCACCATTTTTAAACCTCATATTTTTCCATTAAAGTCCATTAAGATTTTAACTAACAGAACTGTTAAATACATTAACAGTTGTAGATAAATTAGCTAAGAATTCAGCTAAATAAATATAATTTTTCGCTAAAATTTATTTTAACAGTTCTTGATTTTTGGACTTACCGTATCTGACCAAAGTCCCATATATATTACTGGAAGTACAGGCAAACAATTTATAGGCACAGAGTAATTATTTTTTTTTTCCATTTTGCCCTATCTCGATTAGTTTTCCACCTATAGCCTATCTTAGGATTATATTGTACAAATTTTGAGAAAAATAATGACATCTTCAAGTGATACTGATAACGGAGACACAAAAAAATAATGGTTTGCAAACAATTGTATTTTAAATTAACTCGAAAATTAGTAAATTTGATAAATACGAATTACTTAATATTAACACCAAGTTTAGTTCAAATACGGATAACATTTGTTTAATAAGATATTAAGCTATTTCTAAAGAAAACCAAATTTTTCATGTACAGTGCAAGGCTTGGAAGCGAGAAAGTGTTTCAAGTTAAAATTTCGTAAATTTAAAAAAAAAAAAACATTTATGTTAACTAGAAACCGTTGATGGTAAACACAAAGTAAGATTGAAGCTTAAGGTTTTGAAAAGATCTTTTATTTTCGTCAAAAGACTTACAGGATTCTCCTAGGATGGCTCTAAAGGACATCGACTTAACTTGAAAACCTATTTGATGAATTTCATATCAAAACCTATAAAAAAAGGCACATTTTGAACCCGACCCCCTCAGAATTTGATGAAATTTAGCATACAGCTACATTTTACCTATACAAACACAACCTCATATTTAGAAATTGAATTTTTGAAAATATGTGGGCGTGGCAAGGTATCGAAGTTTTTGAAAAATCACGATAACATGTACTTTCAAGCTGAGATTACTACGGAATGGCTGAACCGATTTCAAAGATTTTGGTACCATTAGAAAGGTAAGCTTTCGAAAACATACACTGTAAAAATTTAAGTATATACTTACACTGAAATTTTTTTTGCCAAAAATAAAACTTTAAACTGGGAAAACACTTCAAAGGCCAAGTGTTTTTTTTTCAAAAAAAAAAAAATTTAGAATGGTCTATTTAATATATACAACATATCTAAAAACTAAAATGGCGTTCTTTTTTCTTTTTTTTTAAATTTTTTTAAGTAAATGCATCTCTTGTTAACTTTCTTATATTTTGATATCATTGTGTGACAAAAAAAAATAAAGTAGCTATACTTTGAAAATTATATAGATTTTTTTGTAATTCTAATAGATTAGAACAAGAATCGTATTATCAAATTTTTCAGACACCCCCAAAATATGGATTTACCCTTGGTAAATTTTTTTTTATTTTCATTTTTTAGATTTAATATATAATTTTGCGCATACTGTTGACTTTCGGAATATTTGCTAACTTTTAGTGAAATTTCATCTAAAGGTATAAAAGAATGGAAGCTTTGAGTTCCTGTAATAGTTTTAGCATTTTTATACCTTGAAAATAGCTCTTCTTTTGTTTTGTTATAGTCGTCAGCGTCTGCATAAGCAACTTCTATGGAGGTCTTATCAGGTCTTGTGAAGCAAAATGATAAAAGTCTTTCACCGTTTGAATTTGGTTTTTATTTGCAATGCTATAATTCCAAGCGCAATTTCCTCTACTACAGACACATATTTTGACGATTTTGTAAAACACATCAATAAGCTGGTGCCACATCATTTCATAGCTTAGCGCAAGTCACGATTCGTAAGTAAAAAAAATGACATTACTGACAGGAGAAATGCTAATTCAAATGGATTTCGCTGAAAACTATGCGTTTGTTATACAAAATGCCGTTCAAGGATAATGCCGTTCAAGGATAATAATCAATCCACGATACATCCGTTCGTTGTTTATTACAAAGATAACGAAAAATTAATTTATAGAACCTTTGCCATAGTATCCGATTGTAATATCCATGATAACATAGCAGTTCATCTGTATATTTCAAAAATGATTAATTTTGTTAAGACCAATATAAGCAATTCAATTACGAAAGTTATCTACGTGTCAGATGGTGCAGGAGCACAATACAAAAACAAATACAACTTAATTAATTTATGTCATCATAAAGTTGATTTCGCAATATTCGCTGAGTGGCACTTTTACGCAACCAGCCATGGAAAATCTGCATGTGATGGTATAGGTGGGACATTAAGAAGAGGCGCTCGGAATTATAGCATTGCAAATAAAAACCAAATTCAAACGGCGAAAGACCTTTATCATTGGGCTTCACAAACTTTTAAGACCTCCATAGAAGTTGCTTATGCAGACGCTGACGACTATAACAAAACAAAAGAATAGCTATTTTCAAGGTATAAAAATGCTAAAACTATTACAGGAACTCAAAGCTTTCATTCTTTTATACCTGTAGATGAAACTTCACTAAAAGTTAGCAAATATTCCGAAAGTCAACAGTATGAGCTGCGCAAAATTATATATTAAATCTAAAAACAAAAATAAAAAAAAAATTTACCAGGGTAAGTCCATATTTTGGGGGTGTCTCAAAAATTTGATAATACGATTCTTGTTCTAATCTATTAGAATTACAAAAAAATCTGTATAACTTTCAAAGTATACCTACTTTATTTTTTTTTTGTCACACAATGATATCAAAATATAAGTAATTTAACAAGAGATGCATTTACTTAAAAAAATTAAAAAAAAAAAGAAAAAAGAACGCCATTTTAGTTTTTAGATATGTTGTATATATTAAATAGACCCTTCTAAAAAATTTTTTAAAAAAAAAAAAACACTTGGCCTTTGAAGTGTTTATCCAGTTTAAAGTTTTATTTTTGGCAAAAAAAAAAATTCAGTGTAATATAAAATTTTTACAGTGTATGTTTTCGAAAGCTAACTGAAAGACCTTTCTAATGGTACCAAAATCTTTGAAATCGGTTCAGCCATTCCGTAGTAATCTCAGCTTGAAAGTACATGTTATCGTGATTTTTCAAAACTTCGATACCTTGCCACGCCCACATATTTTCAAAAATGCAATTTCTAAATATGAGGTTGTGTTTGTATAGGTAAAATGTAGCTGTATGCAAAATTTCATCAAATTCTGAGGGGGTCGGGTTCAACGAATATCGGTTTTGATATGAAATTCATCATTTACGGATTTTTATGAAATTTGTCAGAAAGATTATATTTACAGCAGTATCAAAGCCTTTAAGTTCGATCAATATATATTGAAGTGAAGGTGCTTTTTCAATCAATTTCGCGATTTTCGATAAACGAAAATCGCCATGTCTTCTTAAGTAATAGCGCGTAAAAAGTGTAATTTTTGGACTGTATTCATATCTTGGGAAGATGAATAATTTACTTATTCATTTTGGTGTTTTTTTTTTTTTTATAATTTAACCAATACTCAGGGGATGCCCCCTACTCATGCAGTGCATTGTATTGATCAGGAAAATAAGGTATGGGAAGGAGGAAAGAGGGAGTAGTGTTTGTGGATATTTGATTTAAATTTTTCTAAATTGTAAGTAACAGGGAAGACTTCTGCGGGAAGTTTGTTCCACATACGAATCGTTCGACTAAAAAACGAATTTTCTCTGTAATGCGTTGTGCGAAACACAGGACAATCAACTACAAACGGATGTGCTCTACTAGATAAGCGAGTATTACGAATAAAAACTCGGGCTCGTGGAATAAGTTCACTTATCTCAGATGAGCATCTCCCATGGTAATATCGATAGAAAAGTGTCACACAACCCACATTTCGACGATGCTCCAATGAATCAATAGAGTTGGATACACTACTATCATTGATAAGCTTCACCGCCCTAACCTGAACACGGTCCAGAAGCTTCAGAATAGACAGTGGAGCCCCTGCCCATATATGAGAGTTGTATTCCATTTTTGGCCGGATATAGCTGGTATAAATAGTAAGGAGATCGGATGGAGTGAAGTAAGTCTTGCACCGTTTTAGAAAACAGAGACACTTGAATGCCTCTTTCGACACTTGAAATACGTGCTTATTCCAACGGACATCACACTGTATTCTCATGCCCAGAACATCAAGAGTATCCGATTCCTCAATACCTATACCTTCCATAGTTACAGATGACAATGTCAATTCCACAGCCCGTCTGTGGGTTAACATACAACATTGGGTCTTGCGTGCATTAAAATCGACCTTATTCGCGCGACCCCACTCGGAGATTGTAGAAAGGTCTTGATTGAGTGTGTCATTCATGTTCAGCCGCATGCCCTCTATCTCCAAAGAGCTTGGCCTGTGATCGAATGAAAATGAATGACAAATGTTGCTGTCATCTGCAAAAGAGTAGATAGGGTTGATGGTCTGACCAAGAAGGTCATTAATAAAAATAAGAAAAAGGGTAGGAGAAAGAACAGAACCTTGCGGTACCCCTGAATTTAGCTGAAACTCGTTTGATGAGACCCCTATCTAAAACAACACGTATAGTGCGGTCTCTGAGAAAACTCGTTATAAATCGAGAGAAGACATTACCGACACCAAATTGAAAATAGTTTGGCCGCCGAACTAATTTCAATTTGGCCGAACTTTCTGAGGCCGAACAGTGAATTCATTGCTTAACTACCGACTTTTCTTTAAATTTGACACTCAAAATAGCATCTAATCGGCCCAATAAACATTTTTCCATCCGAAAAATTTGTCCATAATGCTTTAAAATACCGAATACAGACCAAATGCATTTTCTGGCCGAACTATTCGGTCGGACCCTATAAATTAATGTATATAGGACAATTTGGGCTTCTATTATGGGTCTGCAGTTGTAGACAAGGTGTTGTATATTGATGTTATCTGTGTTGCAAAGTGGACAGATTTCTGATCTTAAGCGGTTAAAAAGATGACAGTGTGTAATGTAGGTGTGTCCTAGTCTGATTCTGATGTATTTTTGTAGAAAGAGTCTTGAAACGGTTGGTGGATAAATTGGTGTAGTTTTGTTGGGATTGAACGTTTTATAGTGATGTTGGTATTTAGCCCAGTCATTAATTTCTATTTGTTTTATATAAGTTGAAATTATCTTGATGATATCTTTTTAATTAGAGGTTGCATATTGGATAATTGGTGCGTTTGTAGCGTATTTGGCGGCTTCGTCTGCTAATGTGTTTCCCAATATACCAACATGGCTTGCAACCCACATTAACTTTAATTTGATGTGATATCTTATTAGAATATCTCTAATTTTTGAGATTGTTATGTTTTTATTTCTTATATTTTGTATTGCTGTTATTGCTGATTTGGAGTCTGAGCAAATTAAAAATTTGCCTCTAATATTTTTGTATTTCATTAGGGCGTAGTATATAGCTGTGGATTCGGCTGTAAAAATAGATGACCTTTGGTCAAGAGTAGCCATAAAATCAGTTTCAGGATGTTCGTTTATTAGTGCAATTGAAGTTGAGGTGTCTTTCTTTGATCCATCTGTGTATAGTATTTTCCAATTATTATTTTTGTATCTTGTAGATATTTCGTTAAACAGGAATTTAAAAGCGATATTGGATGTGGAGTTGTTTGGTAGACACATTCAACTTTTTACAAAACAGTTCTTGTTTAGTTTCCATGGTGGTTCTGAGGGGTAATAAACTCTCTGTGGTTTAGTATCGATATCCATGTCTTTGGCTCGTTTAAGTGCTAGGCATATTGAAGATGGGTATCTTAATGGCAATTGTGAAGGTATATGTGCAATACGTTTTATAAGATGTTGTTCGGCAGGAAAAATAATTTTCAAGGCAAGTTTAGCGGTGATACTTTCAAAGGTTTTTTATATGTGTAGTCTTTAGAGCACCAAAAGCGATTCTAATAGATGAGTTGTAAGTTGGTTCGATTTTTTTAAGTAGAGATTTTGAAGCTTTACCATATATCACTAATCCATAGTCCAATTTTGATAAAATTAGGCAACGAACGGCATTTAAAATTGTAGTTCGATGAGAGTTGCTTTTTTTTTTTAGCGGCAAGGCATTTTATCAAGTTTAAACGAGGTTGTAGTGACTTTTTTAAATTGTCAATGTGAGCCGACCATGTATAGTTCTTGTTGAAAATAACTCCGAGTATTTTCAATGAGTTAACAGTTTCTATTAGGTTGTTTTGTATGGTAATATTTGGATTACTACAGGTATTTTGTTTGCATATGTGTAGGCACTTTGTTTTAGAAAAAGATATTTTGCTGCCAGTAATACTACACCAATTACTGATAGATATGAAAAGTTGATCGATTTCCTGTTGTATGTCAGTATTTTCCCGGTGTTTCGTTATGATATATAAATCATCGGCATAGATAATATGTTAGAAAAACTTGTTATTACAAATGATTTTGTTAAGTTTGTCGGTGGCTATCTGGAAGAGTACTACAAAAGTGGAGAGCCCTGTGGTATCCCATTATGTAGAGGCTTTGTGGACGAATATACTTTGTTACTTTAATTCTAATTTTCCTGTTTGTTAGAAGTGCGTAAATAAATTTAATTATTTTTTGACCAAATTTCCATTCTTTTAATTGTGCCATTATTGTGTGTATCCCAACGCAATCAAATGCCTTTTCAAAGTCTATTGATATGATAGATAAATGGTTTTTGTGTGATAGTGTAGATGAGGTGATGTGATCAATATAAGTGTGAGCATCAATTGTTCCCTTATTATCCTCACGTAGCAACAATTTTTTCAAGTATTTTGGAAGCGCATGGGATTAGTGAAATTCTGCGGTAGCCTTCGATAGAGGCTTTATGTTTATTAGATTTGGGTATTGGAATTATAGTCGAAGTCTTCCATTGTTGAGGTATGATGCCAGAGGAGAAGATTGAGTTAAATAACTGAAGTAAACGTTGTGTTATATTTAAAGGCAGCATTTGTACCATTGGGTAAGAGATTTTATCAAACCCAGGTGTTTTGCCTTTAAGTGAATGTAGCGTTGATTGAATTTCGAAAATAGTGATATCTTCCTCTAAAACTTTTGTTGTTAAACTTATCTGGTAATCAATTGCGGTATTTACAGTGTTCTTGTTGTTTTTAAACGATTCGTTAAAATTATCATCACTTGATTGCTGTGACCAAGTGTTCGCGAAGACGTTTGCAATATCGTATGAGTCGAATATGGTTTGATTGTCGTGCTCAATATGACGGATGTAGTTGAAGGTATTTACACCGTTGAATTTTCGAATGTTGTTCCAGATTTTTGCAATTGGTGTGTTTGGGTTAATTTCACTTGTAAATGTATAAAAGGAGTCCCTTTTGGCGATTTTGCTTTTTAATTTAAAAGTGGCATTAGCTTTTTTATATGCTAATCTGTTTTCTGTTGTTGGATGATTTTTAAATTTGTTAAATAATTTTTGTTTTATGTCGCGTAAAGACTGAAGTTCACTATTCGTCGCATAAAGATTGAAGTTCACTATTCCACCAGTGTGTGTATTTTTTATTTTTACGGTTTCTTTAATGTGGTATAGCTGCATTTGCTGCTGCTTTTACGATCTTGAGTATCTTGGCGGCTTCTTTGTTTACGTTGGATGGTAAGTTTGTTAGTTGTTGTTTACTTAGGATTTGTTGATATTTAGTCCAATCCGCTTTATCCATGTTATATCTTGTTTGGTTATGAGTGAGATTCCTGGTAGTGTAGTTAGGCTTTTCGATTCTGATGTAAATTGGAAAGTGGTCACTACCATTTAGTTGAGAGTCGATATTTCAAGAAGAGAAAGGTGCTATGTCAGCAGAGACCAAAGAAAAGTCAATGTGTGTGAAGGTATTTCTGGTTGAGAAGTGTGTAGCAGAGCCATCGTTGAGTAGAATCATGTTGGATTCATTTAGAGCATTTTCAATTATGTACCCTCTTGGTAAAGTTGTTGGTGAACCCCATATAGTTGAATGAGCATTGAAATCACCTAAGATTATGGTACGTTGACTGTCGTTTGTAAAAAGGGATGAGAGATATGTTGTTGGTAGTGAGTTTGATGGATTAAGATAAAGATATATGAAAAATTGTTTGCTGATATGAAGTTATATTTTAGGTTGTTTTTGATAAATAAGGCAGTACCGCCTCGACTAGAACCGTCAGTGTCAGACAAACACGCAACATATCCGTTGAGGCGTATTCCGTTATTTTTATGATGTGTTTCTTGTAGTGCAATAATGTCGGGTGAATTTTCGCGGATTAAGAGTTGAAGTTGATGTAGATTGATGTATAGAAACCGTTTACGTTCCACTGCAGAATTTTAATTGTCATATGGTGAAAATAAGTTTAATAATATAAAGTAGATAATATTTTAGAGTTCCATGTCTGAGATTGGTGAATCAATTTCATTCCTTCTGTTTGATATTTTTCTGGGTTTTGTTTGCTGTTCGTTATTTTTTGATTTATCTCTTGATCTAGAGGGTTTATTTTTTTTTTTTTTTTTTTGTTGTCGAGTTGCTAGTGCTTGTTTGTAAAGTAGTAGTCGTAATTTGTGTTTGTGTTTGAGTTTTAAGTTGATTTTGATGTTGGTTTAAGAGTGTGTTGATGAATAATGAGAGATTTTTTAATTTTTCTGCAGTTGGTGTTTTTTGAGTGTTATTTGTTTCTGTAGTGTTGGAGCTAGGTGTAGTAAGAATATTGTTTTCAGTTGTGGTATCGTTTGTTGTTTGTTTGTTTAATTTCTTTTTTCTTTCTTCTATTGCTGTTTTTAGGTCTTCAATAGGGACATCATAAGATTGTGTGTTTGTTATTTGTTGCGAGGCTTCTTTATATGAGCAGTTATTTACCGTTTTTGTTTTTAAAATTTCTTGTCTTTGCTTTATAATTGGGCAGTTTTTGTTGGTAGAACGATGGGCATGATTACAATTTATACATTGTATTTTTTCGCAGGGAGTAGGATCATGAACTGAAGAAGCACATATTTCACAATTTTCGTTACCTTTGCAGTATTTCGGGGTATGACCCAGTTTAAAGCAATTTTTACATTGAATAGTGTTTGGTATATGGGGTTCTATTTTGCAGTTTAGAAAACCAATTCTAATTTCTTTTGGTAATTGGTAAAGATTGAAATGAAGGATATGTAAAGGTTTTGACAACTTTGTTGTCGACAAATTTTGTAATTTTTTTGCATTCTACTACACCTTGATCCTTTAAGCCGTCCTTGATTTCTTCCTCATTGAGATCACAAAGAGTTGGAGCAAACACAACGCCTTTAATTGTATTCAAGGTTGGGTGGAACATGGTTTCTATTGGGCAGACACCTGGTAGGTGTGACGCCTTCAGGAACCGGTTGGCTTGAGCTTAATTTTTTGTTAGGATTAGCAAGTTTCCATCCCTTGTAAATGTTATTTTTTTAGTTGGCTCACTTGAGATTGCCTCTAGGGCCTTTGAAACAAAAAAGATATTAAAGTTTTGTATTGACTTGTCAGGTGTTTTACTTTTCAATATTATGAATTTTGGACATTGATTTTTGTTATTATTGCTTTTGTTGTTTTGTTTGTTACTTATATTTGGGAAGTCAATAGAATTGTTTACGTTATATTGGTTGTTATTATTGTTGTTCTGTTTTTCTTTTTGGGGACGGAACTAAGATCTCATAGTAGTTGCCTCCCGAGGAGGACTCCATGTCACCAGATCAACGGAAAGATTATTAACCGTAATGAGACAAAAAATAATGTATACATTTTTTTTTTTTTTTTAATGAGAGAAATAAATAATGGAGAGAAAAATAAGAAAAAGAAAAATAATGTTATTATGCGCAGTGAATATCTTAAACAACCGTATACAACGAGCACTTGTTATAGACTGCTCTTAACCTATTTTGGTGCATATCGCCTAAAGTAGGCAATGAAAAAAATTTGTTATTTTTAATTTATAACGATCTTCCAACCTCCGTATATTTGGTAGAAGAATATCACTACACTCATAGAAATAACCTTAAAAATAGCAGAAAAAAGCTAATAAAAATTAGTTAAAAATTACCTTGCAGAAAAAACTGATAAATTTAGCACATTTTTTTTGCTAAATATTAATAAAATAAGAACAGCAGAAATAAATCTGTTAACTTTACAATTTAGTTAAAATAACATTTTTCTTTGTAAAATTATCAAAATCTTTTACTGCATAATTGTTGACTCAAAATAGCAAACAAAAACTGTAATATTAGCAAAATGTTTGCTATATTTAAATGAATTTAGTAGAATGACGGTTGCAAAACACTTTCTAACATAAAATTTGAATAAACTTGCTTAACGGCGACTCAATCTCTAACCTACACTTGGTATCCAACTATTGTATGTGAATAAAGCGCATCATAAAACGTGATAATTACTTGTGAAAAAGAGATAGGATTAAGAAGAAAAAGCATTCTAGTTGAGAAATGAATTGTGCATTGGTATTAGCTAATTCTGTCTCTTCTGATCAAAACAATACTTGTGTGTACGTAGTGTGACCAAACTCCAATTTAGTCGCAGTCAACGCTGTGTCGACCGTGGCTCAACTGGTTAAGAGGTGAGATTACGATGCATAGCTTTGATGCTAAGACTGTGAGTTCAAATCACAGTACGACACCAAAAAATAAAAAAGTTTTTCATATAGAGCAAAATTAACAATATAAAATACTTTGTTCAATTGACACATAAATTAACCACTGACGAGTCCCAGGAGGGGGACGAAACTGCGGCAGTCTGGTGTATCCCTTGTGTCCGTAAAATTTTTCAATAAAAATGTTTTCTTCTTCTTCTTCCTGTAAAGAGACTAACTAAAGAAAATTAGTTTATTTTGCTAAAATCAACCAAAAATTTTTGCTAAAAAATTGTAGATTTCTGATTGCATAAAGGGAGACTTGTATTCGCATTAAAAAGAAAACCAAAAAAAAACTAAAAATTTCACATTTTTTAATGATATTTTTGTCTACTAATATTTAGTAAATGTTTTTGCTTATTTTAGCAGATTATTTTGCTACTTTCAATTAACTAAACTTTAGTTCAAATATAACTAAATATTTATAAGTTCAACAGATTTATTATTGCTATTCTTATATTACTAGTAAATCTGCTAATTTTAGCAGTTTTTTACTGCAAGGTACTTGTTATCTAATTTTTAGTAGCTTTTTTTGCTATTTTTACCGGTTTATTTCTATGAGTGTAGAAAAAGGGCTATATTTTTTTGGCATATGTCTCTATAGAGCACTTTATAATTTTGATTTTTAAATGGACCTTTAAGATCCCGTTTCCTTGTTTTAAAAATATAAGATATTTTTTCGAAATAAGGAACCAAAAAATTTCAATGTGGTGTATTTATAAAAGGCCATTATGTTTTTATGGATTTTAATCAGAAATTTTGAATATAATTTTTGCTAAAATATTAAAAGATATTTAATGGCCTTGTAAGGATCATACAAATTTTCATATAAAACATCCTTGAGATTTACTTATAAAGTGGCTCACTTGCGAACAGGGAAACCAGAAATACACTGTATCGTGTTTTTCCCTGTGCGTCGTATTACAAATATTTAAGATATTTATGCATTTCCGAGCAATTGCTTTTGTATAATTTGCCCTTATTGGCATATGTTGATCTAAATACCATGTTTTTGATAGTCTTATTTTTTGCATATTTTGACATTTTTAGAACAAATGCATATTTTTAAGTTTTTTTTTTTTAATTTTTAGTTATTAAAAATTTTTTTTTTTATGAAAATTACATTTCACATTTTTTATATTCTGTATAGTTTGCGACACCGATTTTGGAAATTCAAGTCTATCTGGCAAATTTTAATTGTAAGCAGTTTAAATAAATTTCGCTGAACTTACTCCAATTATACTAAAAATTAAGTTTTAAAATACAAACTTTTAAAGAAAAGCTTTTTTTCAAATTTTAGTAGCATATTTTGTTGTTGCCCTGGCTATTACATAATCTCAAAAAAAATATTTCTGAAAAAAATCAGTAAACATACAAAGATTTAACGAAATATACTGTCACTTTTGTTTACCACTCAAACTTTACTGAACCCAAAGTACTATACTCATATAAAAAACTGAAAATTAAAAAAATTGGTGTAAATAGAAGTTACTTTTTTTTACGTTTGATAAATAAATTTATAATTTAAATCTGTGAAAAAATAGTATAAAATATATTCGTGGCAAAAAAGTGCTGAAAAAATCATATAATTTAAAAAAGTGCTATCTAGCATCTAACAGTTTTTTTTTTATTAATTTTGAGAGCTAAATCACAAAAAAGTGCTACATCTAGCATCCATTATGCTAAAATGGCAATCCTGGTCTCATTTATATGCAAATCAAAAATTTAAAAAATCCGGCTATGTTAGGGACTAAAGAATTTATTCATGTGTGAAACAAAATTAAAATTGTATTTTGTCAATTTTTTTTCAAAAAAAAGTCTAAATTGAAATTGTTATCAGGGTTGCTACCGTAGTCCGAATTCTAAATTATAAATTTTAGAATAATATTTGATATTGTGTTATTCTATCGCAAAAAGAATTTTTTGAATAAACCATTAATTTATTTTTTTATAATTGCTTAAGTATTGTCGTTTTTATTGATTTCCAAAGCTAGTAAACCCCTTAAGGAAAACGGCTTATTAGTAGGGCAACCAAAAAACTGCTCTAAAAACAATGTTTTAAGCGCTTAAAAGAATCTCTAAAAATAGTAAAATTAGCCGTTAAAATTTAAAAATAATAATATAATATATATATTAAAAAAATTATTAAATTAAAAAATGATTTTATATACATATATTATCAATTTTTATTAAAATTGTTAATACAAATAAAATAAAATTGTTCTTTGAAACTTCGTCAGTCAAACAAAGTTGTATGTAATCGAAAAGTTGTAATTTTAAAGTTTAAAATTAAAATTGGTTTAACAAAATATTTTGATAAACCCACTCTATCACATGTAGTATTAAAATTTCAGCTTTCAATTAAAAAAAAACTTCAAAATATTTATTGATAGGTAAAAGCTGTATATAAAAAAAAAATAAAGTACGCCATTGAAATCAGCGTGCCTTATATAGAATTGGTGGTCATAACCTGATTGATTTTGTCCTCATGCGTAATTTATTTCAAAATTTAAATGATCTTTTTTATAAAAAAAATAATTTTAAATTCTTTAATTTTCTACTTGAACATCACAGTTTATATGTATATTACAGATGTAAACATTCCCATTTTTGCTAACTAATTTTCAATGTATGAAAACCCTATGCTAATTACTTTTCCCTTTTGTTTGTACTAATTATTATTATTCCTTTAGTTAAGCCCGTATGTATAGTTTTTGTATTGACAATCTAAATTAAAGCAGTACAAATATATTGTTACTCAATTTTTTAACTAGTGTAAAGAGTAAGAACACATAGTGCCAAATTGTAGTAAATGTCAAAACAAATACTTTTGTTATCGATAAATCAGCGAAAAATTGGGATATCTGTCAAAAGTGCAAACGAAAATTTTGAACTTTATCTTGACATTTCTCACAGGCAAATAAGTTTGTTGTCAGTTTCTTTTTGGAACTGTCAGTTTTAAAAAAAAACAAAACTGTTTGTTTACAAATTGTATATATGTTTCATTCGCACATTAATGTTGTTTCTTTCTCCCAATACATCTTGAAACTATACAAAAACTATAGAGTGTCATAACAGCTTTAATATTATCTGACATTGATTTGTCATTGGAGTGATCTTGAAATTGACACTTCTTGTAACTTTCATTGTTCATTTTACAATTAATCATATTTGAGGATTCAAGAGGAAAGAGTGAAAATAAAAGTTATTCTTGAGTTATAAAATTAAACCATAAAATGTGTTTTAATTTTCGAGTTTGAATAATTTGGAGCAATTCTACACAGGGAAGTTACCGCGTAACTCGATTCGAAAAAAAATTTCGAATTCGGAAATCTTGCACTTATTGTAAAGAATAAGTTCTGAAAAAAATTCTACCTTTTTTCTATTTTCTGGTTCTTATTGTATACTACATATAAAAATTTAAAAAGTTAGATTTGTGATAAAGATCTGCTTTTTGGGAAAGGTTCAAGATTTCCGAATTTGAAACTTTATTTTCGAATCGAGTTAAGCGGTAACCCCCCGGATGCACTTTATATTTTATAACTTTTAAATACTTGAATTCCTTACTCTATTTTTACAATAAAAATATATATCGTCAAATAAAATGCAAAAGGACGGAACTAACATTTACTTTTTTACAGGAGAAGTATAAAACGTCCACAGATATTTTAACAATATGTTAATAAAACCTATAGTTTTTATCATAGTAGAACCAAACAATTTTGTCGAGATATGTAGTTCGATGCAGTGATTCATAATCACTCAACCATACTTCCATATTTTAAAGGGCAACCAAAAAATGCGCGAAAACAAAAACATTTGATGTAGGCGTGTCCCTATCCGGATTTCATTCCTGCCTAAGGAAATCTTCAGGGGACTTTGTTATTCGAATTTCTAGAGATATTTGTTATGTTAAATCACAAACTCAATGAGAATTTCTTGTCCTCGTCTAGGAGCTAGATTCAAAATTTAAAATATCAAAGAAAAAACAAAAACAACAACAAAATATTGTCACAATTGGCTTTGTCATCTTCCAAATACTACTCTGTTTTTTTGACAGACCTAGCAATGTAGTGACGTTTATTCAAGTAAATCAACCATAGAAAATCATATGTTTTCTATTAGTGTCAGTTACATTTAAATTTGCACAAGCACCTGCATATTTGTTATTTAAATTTATTTTCATCGGGATAAACATTAATTGCATTTATAGTAATTAAATGTGCTAAAGTCCCAAAACTTATTTAACAAATTGTGAAACAATCTGATGTAGGCGTGTCCCTATCCGGATTTCATTCCTGCCTAAGGAAATCTTCAGGGGACTTTGTTATTCGAATTTCTAGAGATATTTGTTATGTTAAATCACAAACTCAATGAGAATTTCTTGTCCTCGTCTAGGAGCTAGATTCAAAATTTAAAATATCAAAGAAAAAACAAAAACAACAACAAAATATTGTCACAATTGGCTTTGTCATCTTCCAAATACTACTCTGTTTTTTTGACAGACCTAGCAATGTAGTGACGTTTATTCAAGTAAATCAACCGTAGAAAATCATATGTTTTCTATTAGTGTCAGTTACATTTAAATTTGCACAAGCACCTGCATATTTGTTATTTAAATTTATTTTCATCGGGATAAACATTAATTGCATTTATAGTAATTAAATGTGCTAAAGTCCCAAAACTTATTTAACAAATTGTGAAACAATCTGATGTAGGCGTGTCCCTATCCGGATTTCATTCCTGCCTAAGGAAATCTTCAGGGGACTTTGTTATTCGAATTTCTAGAGATATTTGTTATGTTAAATCACAAACTCAATGAGAATTTCTTGTCCTCGTCTAGGAGCTAGATTCAAAATTTAAAATATCAAAGAAAAAACAAAAACAACAACAAAATATTGTCACAATTGGCTTTGTCATCTTCCAAATACTACTCTGTTTTTTTGACAGACCTAGAAATTCGAATAACAAAGTCCCCTGAAGATTTCCTTAGGCAGGAATGAAATCCGGATAGGGACACGCCTACATCAGATTGTTTCACAATTTGTTAAATAAGTTTTGGGACTTTAGCACATTTAATTACTATAAATGCAATTAATGTTTATCCCGATGAAAATAAATTTAAATAACAAATATGCAGGTGCTTGTGCAAATTTAAATGTAACTGACACTAATAGAAAACATATGATTTTCTATGGTTGATTTACTTGAATAAACGTCACTACATTGCTAGGTCTGTCAAAAAAACAGAGTAGTATTTGGAAGATGACAAAGCCAATTGTGACAATATTTTGTTGTTGTTTTTGTTTTTTCTTTGATATTTTAAATTTTGAATCTAGCTCCTAGACGAGGACAAGAAATTCTCATTGAGTTTGTGATTTAACATAACAAATATCTCTAGAAATTCGAATAACAAAGTCCCCTGAAGATTTCCTTAGGCAGGAATGAAATCCGGATAGGGACACGCCTACATCAGATTGTTTCACAATTTGTTAAATAAGTTTTGGGACTTTAGCACATTTAATTACTATAAATGCAATTAATGTTTATCCCGATGAAAATAAATTTAAATAACAAATATGCAGGTGCTTGTGCAAATTTAAATGTAACTGACACTAATAGAAAACATATGATTTTCTATGGTTGATTTACTTGAATAAACGTCACTACATTGCTAGGTCTGTCAAAAAAACAGAGTAGTATTTGGAAGATGACAAAGCCAATTGTGACAATATTTTGTTGTTGTTTTTGTTTTTTCTTTGATATTTTAAATTTTGAATCTAGCTCCTAGACGAGGACAAGAAATTCTCATTGAGTTTGTGATTTAACATAACAAATATCTCTAGAAATTCGAATAACAAAGTCCCCTGAAGATTTCCTTAGGCAGGAATGAAATCCGGATAGGGACACGCCTACATCAGATTGTTTCACAATTTGTTAAATAAGTTTTTGGGACTTTAGCACATTTAATTACTATAAATGCAATTAATGTTTATCCCGATGAAAATAAATTTAAATAAAACATTTAAGATTCGAACTTTATTTATAAAACCGCTATTATTTAGCAGAAGTTCAAAATTTTGTCAAAGCATGTAGGCCAAATGAACCATCAATAAAACCGGTTTTGAAACTTTGTTAGTTACGGCCTTTTTCATTTCAGGTGACGACATTTACATTTTAAATAAAATTGAAAACAAACAAAATTTCATAAAAAAAACCCACCACAACAAAAGTGATTTTTTTCGATTTAGTTGTGCGAAGTTAAATTTATTTAGATTTATTTAAAAAGTGCTTTTTTTAACCACAAACCTCTAAAAAGTGGTTTTAAAGTATGCACTACAACATCGCTTATTAAATACATAGAGCAATTCCATATGAAAACGATCAAAATTGGCAAATTTTTGGACGACCCCTCTCCGATTTTAAAATAAATAGTCTCAATCGATTGCCCAGCAAAAAATAATGTACCTACATATTTTTTTTTTTTTTATAGTGACTGGTTTAGTGGTGGTGTGCACCACTGTCATGTGACAAAATTGAAGAATTCTTCAGAAGGGACCTCATTGAAAACTACTAAAGCGATCGCAACGAGTGATAGCTCGTTGGAAAGGTATTGAATCAGGCTTTAATTGAAAAATAAAATTTTCCTAATTTTTCTTGTTAAATAATTAAAAATAATTCAATTATAAAAAATATAAAAACAATGAGAACAAGGTGGTCTCTTAAATGCTCTTCTCCTGTCCAAACAAGGAGTCGGGGCCCATTTTTTTATTGCTGATTCTTAAAGCAAAAATTATGAGGAATCCAAAAAAAATAAAATTAGCCGGAAAATTTAGGAGCTTCTGTGGAAAATCGGAAAATTTAATTTTCATGGGAAAATTTAATTTTCATGGGAAAAAAGGTAAATTTCTGAGAAAAATTAGGAAAATTTTATTTTTCAATTAAAGCCTGATTCAATACCTTTCCAACGA
The DNA here is from genome assembly GCA_021234595.1 of Delia radicum. NCBI lineage: Eukaryota > Metazoa > Arthropoda > Insecta > Diptera > Anthomyiidae > Delia > Delia radicum. The sequence goes on from CM037852.1 coordinate 45,529,372, forward strand.
GCTATCACTCGTTGCGATCGCTTTAGTAGTTTTTTTTAAAACAACTTTCAATGAGGTCCCTTATGAAGAATTCTTCAATTTTGTCACATGACAGTGGTGCACACCACCACTAAACCAGTCACTATAAAAAAAAAAAAAATATGTAGGTACATTATTTTTTGCTGGGCAATCGATTGAGACTATTTATTTTAAAATCGGAGAGGGGTCGTCCAAAAGGTGATCGCTTTCATATGGAATTGCTCCATATTTAATTGCATTCACAAGAATTCACTTAAAACATGAATTTATAAAACACTTAAAAAAGAACATCCAATAATCTATCGTTTATACAATTGAATTACTCGTTTATGTGAAGTGCAAAATAGTCATTTACGAACATAAATACCTTCTGAAATATTACAAGCAAATGTTAAAAAAAAAATGCGGTTTTTCAAATCAATTTGAACGCATTCGCTGTGAGTAAAACAGGTACTTTTATAGCATTCTGTCTATTTTTGCTGAGATTGTACCAAAATACGCGCAACGCACAGAAAACGAAAAAAAAAAATGGACTAAAAGTGAAATTAAAAACACAAAATAGTCAATTGCAATTGATTGATTTATAAATATATTGATTTACTCCATTGTATTAACAATATAAAAATACATATATCGGGAACTTTGCCTCAAAATAGCCCAACTTCATAAGGTTATAAATTAACAATACGAGCTAACTTTTTAGAACCCTTTATAGGTTTTGGTCTATTAATAGTCTACTTTTATTTTCCGTTGGTCTCATTTATGAGAGATTCAATGACCCAAAATTTGTAGCACAGTGTAAGTAAAGTGGGAAAAATTCCAATCTAGAACACGCAAACTAATTACGTCTAAACTACTGGTTCAATCTTAATAAAATTTGTGGGAAATTATTCAGAATGATCACGGCTTTCACAAAAATGTACTCAAGATCATTGAGGAGAAACCCAGGATGCGCGACAGAGGCAAATTGCCATCTTTTTGCAAAAAAAAAAAAAATTTTGAAGGAGTGTCACTTTTGTTATCGTTGATGTATTTCTACTTTTTTTTTGCTATTTGTAATCTCGAATAGTGTATAAGGAAATATTATTAAGATAGAACCAATAGTTTAGACGTAATTATTTTTGGTGTGCTAGATTGGCATTTTTACCCACTGTGCAATACAATTTGTACTTACTTTTGACATCGTATAAACATTTAAACAAAGGCAATTTTAACGATTAAATAGATGCGTATATTTTAATAAACAATATAATATTAGTATTTTTAATATTTTTTGGTAGCGTATTTAATTTAATACATAGATTGAACAATTGTATCTTTTTCAAATAATTGGCGAACTTTCATGCACCCATCAGAACCACAAGAAAACAAACGACCATACGCATCTATATTTATTTGGCTAACACCTTGACCAATATGTTTGAAAAAGCTGTTTTTGGCATGCTCACCAGAAAAAGTTGTTATAAGGGAATATTGGCTGAGACTCCAAATCTGAAAATGGAAAAAAAAAATAATTAAAATTTATTAAATGCTTATGGGGTACACACACAGAACGATTCTACGGTTGCAACAAACGAATTAAGTTTTAATTCGGTTGTGTCAACAACATTATTTTATATTTTATTTCTAGGGTTGCAACAACCAAATTATATTTTAATTCTGTTGGTGAGAATGAATAAGTCATTCGAGTACACAAACCGAATTATACATTTATTCTGCTGGTGCAAACGAATTTTTAAGAATTCGGCTCAGCCAACAGAATTTCAACACATTTTTCAACAGTATGTGTTAACTCGTTATTGACACATTGTTCCTTTATCGACCGAGTACTACGTTTAAATGGCTATTTTTTTTCTGGGTAAATATACAGCTGCGTTCTGTATTTTATTTTTGGGTGAAAATAAAAATATTCACCTCTTTTGGGTTCCCAATTTCGAAAAAGTGATTTCAAACCGATTTCATTTTGTTCCTATCGAAATTGAAGTGAAATTCTGTCAGTTGTTGTGTGAAATTCGTGTGAATTTTGTATTTTTTCTTACAAATCCCCCTAAATTTAAAAAAAAACCCTATTTAAACTCTACTACTAAAAATTTGTTAGGTTTTTATTAAAAATTCTCCGAATAAATATGTAAAAATCAGAAATTTTATTTTAACAGTCCAGTAAAGTGACTTAAATTTTACCAACAAGCTTGTGTGTTATTGTAAAAGCCTGGCCTTGCACAATTTCCTTAGTGTTCAACTGAGAGCAATATAAAGGCGAAAGAGCTTGGGTAATATGCTAAACTGCATTTTTGTTAAATTACACAACCTTTTTTTTAGCTAATTTATTCAAGTTTGTGCTATGCAAAATTTACATTGATGAACACTGAAAAAAAACCTGCTACGTAAAAGTTACATTAATGAAATTTGGAAAATAAAATAAGCTACAAATATACTTTTTCTAATAAAAAAATATAAATTAATAAATATAATTAATTAAAAAATATAAATTGTCTTTTATTTAACCTTTCTTTTTTCTTTTTTCATTTTTTTCTTTTTCCAAAAAAATTACCGATACTACAAAAGCAAAACTCATACTTTTAGAAATTCGTAGAAACGGATAAAATTTATGGTTGCTTTACGTTTGATTTTTTTTTTTTTTTTTTTCAAGTGTCAAATATAAAGAAAAAGAGAAAAATAAGAATGTAAAAGAAAACAGCTGTTGATTGAAACAAAACAAAACTGAAATGAAATCGATGATTCATTCGTTTTTTGTGACACAGTGAAAAACTAATATCGATTTCATTTTCACTATTAATTTGAAACCACTTCGAAATACAGAACGCAGCTGATAATTCTAAAATAATTCAACATCTTGACTACAATCTAACCCCTCGTCTCACATGCAAGTACAATTTCGAAAAACTCAATACACTCACACTTTTTACTAATATATTGGTATAAGTATTCTTGAAATTTTTATAAACATTATCCCCTTATCATGAAAATTATCCCTGTATCATGACTAGCTATCACTAGGTACCAACATTTCATTTATTTACAGCATTCGCGAAATCACGCCAAAATATCGACATTTCAAATTTCTTAATTGCTGAAAACAATTACTGTCTCATAGCAGATATCACTGGACCCTAAAATTGAGTTCATTCAGAAAATCCGCGAAATATTTTGTAAAAAATGCAAAAAATTATAACCCTAATCAACATACTATAAATTTGTATACAATTGTTTTTATTATTAATATTATTAATAATCATATAAATCCAATTACATTAACTGATCACGAGTTGCAATGAAAATATACCAGTGCCTCTGGTGGGAATCGAAAAGTCGAAAATTTTTAATTTTCGATTTGAAAAAAATAGTGCTCAAATGAAAAGAAATTACAAAAAAAAAAGTTTAAAATAAAGTATTTCAGCCATTTTAGTAAATTTTATAGACCCTTTAGGGGAAAACGAAAAATTGTAAAAATGGTGTTTAAATGGTGTTTAAATGAAGAAAAACCACAAAAATTGTACAACATAAAGTGATTTTAGTTGATATCGTTGGCATTACCCAGGGATTACCATGTGGAGTCGATAGTACAAAATTAAGTCCCCCTAAATATTATTCAATAAATAATATTCTTTTAGAAAGGGTTACTGAAGTTACTGATTAAGGTGTTATTTTTGATTCAAACTTTTCTTTTTCTAGCCACATCAATTCTATTATCCCTAAAGCATACTCCTTGCTTGCCTTCATTAAAAGGAACTGTCGCGATTTTTCTGATGCTTATACCTATAAATTGGTTTATACATCTTTTAGGTCCAAACTAGAATATGCTTGCATAATTTGGAATCCTTATGCTGCAGTACATATTACTAGGTTAGAGAGAATTCAGAGAAAATTTATTAAATATTCCCTTCAAAACATTATTTTTGATTCTATTCCTCCATATATTGATAAGTGTAGGCTTATACAATTGAAAACTTTGGAGAATAGAAGGACTATGTTGTCCCAATTGTTTATTTTCAAAATAGTTTGTGGATTGGTTGATTGCCCTGACCTACTTAAATTTCTTAGTTTTAATATACCACTTAGAAGATTGCGTAATAATGAATTCTTTTTTGTACCAGTTCATAGACAAAATTATTCAATTAATGAACCAATTGTTCGGGCTTTAAGTGAGTTCAATAGAATTGTACAGTTCAGGTCGGATAAGATATCATTTAATTTAGATTTTTGTGATTCTTTATATAAATTTAGAATTTACCTAGATTTAATTTACTTTTAAGATCTAGTCTGTAAGGAAATTGAATTCCATAGACTTAATAAATAAATAAACTAGCTTCCAACCTCCGTATATTTACAAAACTAAAGCAAATCAAACATATTAGCTAGGTTGATACTAATATTTCGATCTGGCTAAAGATCTCATCAGAACTCGAAGTTTTAGAAAAGCTAGAGCCTCCATAATAGGCAGAACTTCACCAAAAAACCTATTAATCATTAAGTTTGCTCCATTTTTGTCTTCTTAGTAAATACGTGGTTAGGGTATTTTCCTAACAAGCAGCATGACGTTACTAAACTTTGAAGAACAAAAATTTTCTATTTATATAAAAAAAATTAGTTTTTACTCTGGCTCAAGTAATATTTTTTACAGTTTTATTAGTTTTTTGTTTTTATATACAGCGAGATTATTTTTATTTTTATGTTTATATTTAATTTATTGTTTATATTTAGTAGAAAGGACATCATGAGACAAGCGAAATCAAATTTTAATTGAAAAGTAGAAGATTTTCTCAGAAAAAAGTGTTGGCACTATGTGGGATGAAATTTTTTTTGAAACAATCGCGTGATTTTACAGTTTAAATTGGGCTTTAGATGTGTTTACATTATCCTCGAATCCAGTTTAAACTAGATTTCGAAATCTAATTTGTGTATCATTTCATACACTACCATATGATCGAAATCTACCCTGGCAGAAAAATACAATCGGCACAGTGTTGGTAAATACTTCAAAAAATAAAAATACTTCTAATTGGTTGTAATAATGGTAACAAAAAATTGGCAAAGAATTTTGATTGTGGTACTGGCAAAACACATGCTTTGCAAACAAAGTAGTGTTTTCCTAGTACAATATTAGTTGTACCTTTGGTATTTTTAAACACAGTGGGATTTACAAAAATAGCAGTGGTTTGCCAGTACTATTTTTTTGGTATGGTTGGCAATTTCTACATGGGTTGCTTAAACTGGAGTTCGAAGGTAAATGTAAATGCAGCTTTAAAAAAAAATTAGAAATATATATAATAAAAATGAAAATTATTCTAGTTCGAGGCAATACTCTATCTATATTTCTTTATTAGGATATTGTCCTAACAAATAATCTATAGAATTTTTGTTTTCAAATTTATTCTTTGACTCTTCCAGGAATGTGTTGATAGATTCATATAAACTAGTTTACTCACTACATGAGAACTACTATATATTATATGAGCTCGAAGAAAAGATTATCACCATTGATCAAATAGATTATTTGTTAGGACAATATCATCATAAAGAAATATAGAGTATGGGCTCGAACTTGAATAGTTTTCATTTTCATTGCACAATTAAAGGTCGAAAAAAATATAATTTTTATTTTTAATAAAAATTATATCAAAATTAATATATATAATAGCAAAAACAAATCTGGTGAATTTACAAATATTTAGTTATATTTGAGCTAAATTTTAGTTAATTTAAAGTAAAAAATAATCTGCAAAAACATTTACTTAATATTAGTAGACAAAAATATTATTAAAAAATGTAAAATTTTAGTTTTGGTTTTAGTTTTTCTTTTTAATGCGAATACAAGTCTGCCTTTATAAAATCAGCAATCTACAATTTTTTAGCAACATTTTCTGTTGATTTTAGCAAAATAAACTGTTATTTTCATTCTACTAAATTTGAGGTAAATATAGCAAAATTTTTTGTTAATATTACAGTTTTGGTTTGCTATTGTGTTTTGGTAATATTTAGTAAAAGTTTTTGCTATTTTGCAGAGTAAAATGCTATTTTGAATTAATTAAAATTCACATCGAATATAACTAAAATTTTGTAATGTTAACAGATTTATTTTTGTTGTTCTTATTTTATTAATATTTAGCAAAAAAAATCTGCTAAATTTAGCAGTTTTTCTGCAAGGTAATTTTTAACAAATTTTTTGTAGGTTTTTCTGCTATTTTTACAGGTTTATTTCTATGAGTGTATCGTATATTACTTTTTTTTTCGTAATTTTTGCATAAAAATAACGCTTTGTAACTTTTAAAATGTCTATGATGATTAAAAAAACTAATGATGAAGTTTAAAAGATTGATACATTTTTGTGAACAACATGTTGAATTTGCTCTTACTGGTCCAGAGTTATACCCTTCTAAAGCTTTGTACCCATTGTATAAAACTAATAAAAATTATAAGTAGTGTCCGACCAAACAGTTCGACCAGAAAATGCAGTTGGTCTGTATTCGGTATTTTAAAGCATTATGGACAAATTTGGAAAATTGAAAAATGTTTATTAGGCTGATTAGATGCGATTTTGAGTGTCAAATTTAAAGAAAAGTCCGAAGTTAACCAATGAATTCACTGTTCCTCTAATTTTAAATTAAAATTTCGTAAAATTTTATACACAAAAATAATTCGGCTCAACAAATATGTTTCCAAAACGAAAATTTATCCTCATTGTCTCTAAATACCAAAAAAAAAAAACAACCAAATATAGTTGTTTAGCCGAACTGTTCGGTCGGCCACTAATTATAAGCTCTTTGCTATTGGATTTGCTTTAAACTTTGAGTTTTGTGAGTTTTCGTATTTCGAGGACTAATCATTTGTTATATTTAGTAAAAAAATAAATACTAAACGCGAAAAATCTCATAATTATGAGATTTTTGCATTTCACGGACTCCCCATTTTTGATATTTGATACCCTGAGCGAAAAAATAATTACTAGAAAAATATCATAATTCAAAGTAGAAATGGGTACGTGAGTGAATTTCTACTCTCACTCACTCACGCTCACGTAGATAAATTCAGATTTGTTTGCTAAAATTCTAGTCATACACACTCACTCACGCTAAGCATTGACTCACGCACACTCACCCACGAAGAATTTTTCCTACTCACACACAATCGTGAGTAAAATTGGGTTTCGCTCACACTCACGCGTAATTCCCGTGAATCAAGCTAAATTCTGCTCATGTGCCCATCTCTAATTCAAAGTTTAAAGCAAATCTGATGCAAAACTGTCAAATAGCTTATAAAATTCATAGTTTTATACAATAGGTACAAAGCTTTTAATCGCTATAACTCTGGAACAGTAATAGCAAATTAAAATATTTTTTTATTTAAAAATTTTTTAGAATTTATCTATTTTTTAATTATTTTTTAATTTATCATTATTTTTTTAACATTTTAAAAGATATAAGGCGTTATTAACAAAATTTATTAAAAATTACGAAAAAAAATAATTATATGGTACGCAAATGTACAAAAGAATTGACGAAACTTATGGTTTATGCACATAAAAATAAAATTTGGATATTTTTCTTTAAAAATATTGACTGAGAATTTAACAAAATTTGGGTTATTGACCGAGTTATAAATAAAATTCAAAAAACGTAAAAAAACAACAATTTATGGTAAAAGATCGATTTGCGAGACCTCTAAGCCTCCACCCATGAAAATTGAAAAACAAAAATATTTTGGGACACACTACTGTAGATGTCGCTACTTATCTATATGAAGTAGAGAAAGAGAAAACCATTATAAAACTTACAAAAAAATGCAGCTGCGTTTGAAGATTTTTTTAATTTTTCCTTTGTATACATGAAATAAAAGGACGACAAAAAAATGTCTATGTCCGAACATAAAAATTGTAAATATTTAAAAATATAAATAAAACAATAAAAAACCAGAAGCACCCATAGATATTTTTTTTTTTTGAGTTTTGAAAAGATATTTTTCAAATGCTTTAGTAATGACTTAAGTAAGTATAAAAAACTGCAATCCTTTTTTTTGATGCTGCCTTCAGACATTCAGAATGCCCTGTTACCATATGGTAACAAGAAAACGTATGATACCATTCATTATCAAATTAATATTTATTGATAAATTAATGTGAATTATGTTTACAAATGCTTAATGAATTTTATAAGTGGAACTGGTTAAATCGGAATTTATTCTGATTTCGTATGTTGAAAATAATGTGATTTAAATACAAAAATATTACCACATAAGTAAACCAATTGTCACAGAATACAGTATTGGACCTCTAACTAGTAAAAAGTTCTTCATGCTAATATTGTTGTCTAATTTGAACCTTGTTCGTTGCGTTATCATGAAATATGTGGAATAAAATATATGGTTTTATTAGAGAGGTAAACTCCAAACCACCATAAACTTTGGCTAGTGAACAAAATTTTGAAAACAAAAGTGTAAATTTTTTAGGAAACATCCAAAAAATACACAAATGTATCAAAACAGAAAATATTATAGACAAAAATTGTAAAAATCGGGTTGTAAAATTCACAATTGCAACTGTTTTTTAATATTAAATTCATTGATGAAAAATATTTCTTTCTCTAACAGTTTACAACAATAAAAATATCTTTTGCAGCTAAAATTTTGAGAATTTTGTTTCGCACAACGCATTACAGAGAAAATTCGTTTTTTAGTCGAACGATTCGTATGTGGAACAAACTTCCCGCAGAAGTCTTCCCTGTTACTTACAATTTAGAAAAATTTAAATCAAATATCCACAAACACTACTCCCTCTTTCCTCCTTCCCATACCTTATTTTCCTGATCAATACAATGCACTGCATGAGTAGGGGGCATCCCCTGAGTATTGGTTAAATTATAAAAAAAAAAAAAAAAAAAGTGGGGTGGAGTTAGCAAGTGAAAATTATAGGTCATGAATAATAAATCATGTTTTGAGAAACAATGTGTGGAAAGTTAGTTGATCATAAAACAAAATGTTTCGTTCATTACTAAAAAAAAAAAAAATAGATCTATTAAAGTGCTGCTTGATGAAGTAAAGTGTGTAGCGGTAGTTTTGTTTACTGATAAGAGTCCCAGTGGAGACATACTATTGAGAGGGCTGCTATCAGCTAAGAGATTCCAGTTAAAATCACCAGCAAGCATGACATCATTACATATGATTTCAAGATTTTAAAAAATTTTAAGAAAATTGTTCATTTGTATTCTTTTATTAATCCTGTACAGTAGGTTGGGGCGATTTGAACATCTTAATGGGCGCTTCGCGTTTCTGATTCTTGGGATTATACTGAGCAAAAAAGTCCACTAGACCATACGTCTACGGTGAAAATCGAGCTCCCACATTTTGACTTTTTAGCCGTATTTTGTGAAAGTAACAATGTGTGCGATAGACATATCTCAGGAAGTCCAAGATTATGGTATCAATCTCTTTGGAAGATTCTCTAGCAGATTAATGCATCAATCATATTTGTGGGTGGGGTTTAAGGGGTTAATTTTTAATTTCAAAATAGGGCTTTTTTGCCGTACAAAATGTGGAAGCTCGATTTTTACCGTAGACGTATGGTCTTTTTTGCTCAGTACAATCCCAAGAATCAGAAACGCGAAGCGCCCATTAAGATTTTTTTCCTTCCATACTAATCGCCCCACCCTACTGTACAGACTTCCCACTAGTAATTTTCTTTTTTTTTAGATTTCACTTCTATAAATACGTATTCTATCATGATCACATGATAGCATTGTTATCATCTTCATCATCCCCATCATATCCCCTTTCTAATATAAATAGCGACACCACCAGCGTGCCGATCCCTATATCCACTTAGTGAAACTGACAGATTTAAGATACTTAAATGAAACCATGTTTCGGAAAAGCATATAATGTCCAAGCTGGAATTTTCAAAAATGTATCGGAATTCCTCTATTTTCGGTGCCAAACTTTGAGCATTTATATGACATATCTTCAAACCGTTCTTTTGTTTAGATAGAATTCTGATCATATTTGCAGCACTGTATTTGGATCTATCCCTTGTATTATTAATGTATGTGCAGGGCCTGTGGGGAAGACGAGGATACCTTGGAACACTATATATGTGAATGCCCGGCATTTGCAGGGATTCGGGTCGAAATACTATCCAGTGACCCAATATCCACATTGGGGGATCTTAGGGGCATAGGATGGAAGAAGTTGAGGAGTTTCGTCAGTGCGACGGAGTTAATGGAATAGTAAGGTGACATAGGACATAGAACTGATTGTTTAGAGCGCACAACAAGCCGACATTCTGGCTTAAGTATAAGTCCTCAGGGACTTGAGTCGGTTTAGGGAAGTAGTTCCCTTCTCCGAATCCTCTTTTCGACCTAACCTAACCTATTATTTAAGTTGTGCATTTATATACAAAAGTATAAAAGTGTAACGCACAAGTTGAAAAGATAACTGATAGATTTATTATAATTTTCAGATAAAACCATTATTTTAAAATCACAAATAAAACAAACTAGATATAATATCACAAAATAAAAAAAAAAAAAATAAGTTAAAAGTGTGAAAAAGAAATATTTTAATAAAAAAATATATAAATTAAAGACAAATAAACTTCTTTTTTGTTTGAGTACTTGAATGCAACTAATTTCCTTATTCAAAAAATTCATAATTTAAAATATAAAAATGCTTAATCGTAAAACTTTAATAATAATTGCGTAAAAAATAACCCAAATTTAATTGTCAACAATTATAAGTGCTTATGTTACGATAATACAAAATTGTGTGTTGCAACAAAGTAACTTACTCAAATTACAGACAATTGTGACAGAGTTAAATGAACTTTAATAAATAGAACAATAAAGCTAATGCAGCAGATTAACAAGAAAATAAAAGAGGGATGTTCACAATTGACTTAGAAACATTATTTGTGTTAACTCTTCCCCCTTTAAATTGATTGTCCCCAATCAAAAGTATGGTATTTGTGAAATTTACATTATGGGTTGTCCCTTAGATTCGATTCCACTTAAGGTAATTTCCCCCAATGGTAATGAAGTGTTAACATTGGTTTGTGCTGGGTATTGTGAACCCCTTGGGCAGCATGATTTTTTCAGACTGACTGACAATAGGACAGTAATCATGAGGATTACTAAAACATAGGTTATTACATCACCCATTTTGCTTTCGACATTCAAGAGCTCGATCGCTTCCGTATTATTGACGTGCATTTCCCTGATCAACTCCAAGGTAAGAGTCTCTTCCACATGTGGGTTCCCCACTTTTGGTTGTACCACGGCTGGTAGTGGATTAGCAAAGCTAATTTCCGAAACTGAGAAAATCCTACCGTTCACCGATACCGTTTCATTGTGGAATTTTATAAGGAAGGTACCGTTTAGATAAAATGGCTCTCGGCCAATGAAAATTGTACCATTAAATTGATTCAACAAGAGTGCTCCAGGAAGGATTTCCTGTACAGTGGCCATATGGAAATTATTTATTAAAGTGCAATTGGAAGGTTTGCTACGTATTAGATTCGGGAGGCATTCAGATTCACTGTCATCCTCGATATCGCCATATTTGCAGATTGTCAACTTATTTAAGTTCTTACATTTATTTTTTAACCCAAATATTTGTTTGTCACATACCAAAATCTCATTAAATTGAATCTTACTAGCGAGTTTACCAATTTTTATTCTTATTTCACCGAATTCTAAGATTTCTTCCAAATTTAAATAAGGTATGTTTTCATTTTCAAACAATCTGTTTATTACTTCCATTTCATCATGAGACAGAATGAAAGAATTTATAACACCCACTTTAGCCCAATGAATGGCATATTGTAGGTTTACGATTTCATCTTTTAAAATATCCAATTTATATTTTAATTTTGTTATTTCCAAATTTTCATGAGTTCGTTCTTCGCTTTGTACGACTTTGATTATTTGATTAATTTTTGCCGTTAATTCATTCATTCTATCTAATCACAGTTTATTTATAATGACTTGTTTATTATTATTTTTAAGAACATTGTTCGTTTTGTTTCGTATAACTTCAAAATCGTCATTGTCAGGATTACCAGCAATCCATTTCCATGCCGAACCAATGAAATTTAAGGATCTCTTAGATCTAGGTTTCAGTGAATTCAATTTATTTTGTAATTGGGATATTTCATGGGTGAGGATGTAGGTGATGGGATGAATCAATTCTTGTTCTCAGTGTTTCTCTGATATCATCAATGAACCTCTGGTAACTATTGAGTTCTACAATATGTATTAGTTTTGTTGAACCTGTTTGAAGTTTGGCAATACCGGTGTCAATTGCCACTATCTGCGAATTGGTGTAATCCAATATTTTCACCTCGCCCCGAGCAAGGGGTAATAAAATAATTCTGAAAAAGAGAAAGAAAGAGAGAAGAAAAAGGAAATTAAAATTAGATTTCCCTAGTTGCGGATGTTATTTTTGTGGACGATCCTTCCGCTATTTGTAAGCACAGTAGTGTGCCTATCCTCCTTGACTACTTCTGGTTTGTAGTTTTTTGACAATTTGGTACCCAGTCTCTTATTTTGTTTAACAAAGATCACATCTCCCACATTATAAATTATTGGTTCTGTTCTATTCTGGTTGTGATAATTAAGATCAGATAGTTGTTTCCTCTTAAGATCGTTGATCATCTGAACTCCATCTTTGTATGATTTCTTTCCAAAGAATGCTTCGAACGGTTTTCTCCCCAGCGTTGAGTGGATTGTGTTATTGTATTCGAAGATGGATTTGTCCAGAAGCTCAGGTAAATCCTTTTGTGTTCCAGCAGATTTCAGGCATCTCATAATTTCCGACAGGGTTGAATGAAACCTTTAGATTTGTCCGTTGACCGTGCTAGCATATGGTGGAATCCTAAACACCCTAACATTAAATTGGCCTTGGAATTAAATGATTTCTCATTGTCCATCACTATATTCTCAGGCATACCAAAATTCAACAGAATTTCCCTTAATGGCTGTTTTATGTCCTCTGTAGCCCTTGACTTCTGTATCTTTGCTTGAGCGTATTTTGCCAGTTTGTCAATTGCCGTCAAAACAAAGGTTTTCTCCGTTATGTTAATATCGATGTGAACTATTTGGCTGGGATAATGGGGAATAGGGGTCTCCTGTAAGGAAATATTATTGGGATGTCGATCGTATTTATTTTCCTTACAAAATTTGCATGCTCTGTGTTTGTTCTCGTCTGCGTTTCTGTGGGCCCTATTATGTTCGTTAATGATTTCGACTTCTTGGTCCGATTCGTTGGAGATGTCTACAACCATTTTTCTCGTGTAAAGGACTTTGTAATTGTGGAAACTATTGGAATATATTTCGTGCCTTTCCCAAAATTTCGTAGGTGGTTTTAATACAATTGGTGACTGATGGGTTTAAATATTTTTTAAGATTTCCTCCAATCTTTTTTCGTCTAGGTTTGGTTCTAATATAATGTGTCTATGATATGTTGGGAAAACAATTTGAAACTCGTACGATTGTACTTCACTCGGTTCTATAATAAGCTTTTTCTTGAATGCATTTATGGGAACATTTGTATGTTGGATTAGGGACCGAGGAGAACTTTGGTTACTATGCTGTGTTGTATCCGTTGAGCTTATTTCAAATATTTGCTGTGGTGCTCTAGATAATGCATCTGCAACCACATTATTCCTTCCTGGTTTGTAGAGGAGTTCGTAGTCATATTCTTCAAAGGACGCCTTAAATATTTTTAGCCTGCTATTAGAATTTTTATTGGTTAGTGCGTACGTAAGTGGTTGGTGATCCGTAAAAATCTTAATCTTCGCTGAGCCGTAAAGATAATTTCTTAGGGTTTTGATTGCCCATATGATCGCGAGCATTTCTTTTTCGTTCGATGCGTAATGCTCTTCTGCTCTATTGAGTGTCCTGGAAATGAAGGTAATGGGTTTCCCATCCTGTTCCAGTACCGCGCCGATTGCGTAGTTTGAAGCGTCCGTGGTGAGGTGGAATTCTTTCTCAAAGTTGGGGTATGTTAGCATAACATCTTCCGATACTAATGTTCTTTTTATTTTGCTGAATGCATTTAAAGCATCATCGTCCATTTTGATCTTCGCCTTGCTGGACATGTTTTTGGACATTCGTCCCTCCTCTCCTCTCAAAAGCAGTGTTAAAGGTTTTGCCAGTTTGGCATAATCCTTTATAAATCGACGATAAAACCCTGACATACCTAGAAATGATCTCAAATCCTTTATCGTTTCGGGGACCGGAAAATTAATGATCGCTTCCACTTTTTTGGGTTGGCCCGTATTCCTTTATCTGAAATTAGGAATCCTAAAAACTGGACTTCTGTTTTGAGGAACTCACATTTATCTAGTTGGACTTTCATGTTGGCTGACTCCAATGTTTGGAAAATCTTTTCGACGTTATCGATGTGTGTTCGTTCATCTTTACCAAATATAACGATGTCGTCTATATAAACATAACAGATTTTTCCTATGTGCTCGCGTAATATATCGTCCAAAGCCCTTTGGAAAATCGAAGGAGCATTACGAAGGCCGAATGGGAGTCGTGTGAACTCGTATTTTCCGTTGTTAAACGAGAATGCAGTTTTCTCCATATCACATTCTCTGAGAGGGATTTGATGAAATCCGCTTTTCAAGTCTATTACGGAGAAAAATTTATTCTGTCCTAACTGGGAAAGAACTTCGTTAATCTCAGGTATGGGATACCTATCAGGGATCATGACCATATTGAGTTTCCTATAGTCAATGACCACTCTAAATTTCTTTACCCCCGAAGCATCCATTTTCTTCGACACAATCCATACTGGTGAATTGTACGGTGATTTTGAGGGTCTAATAATGCCCTGAGTCAATAGTTCTCCTATCTGACGTTCGACTTCGTCCTTTAGATGCATAGGGTATGGATAACATCTGGAGTGAATAGGGTTATCGGTGTTTGTCCGAATTTCCCCTTTTACAGTTGTTGTGTAGGTGAGATTTTCATTGGGTTCAGCAAACAAATTTGGGTATTTTGATACTAGATTGTCCTTGGTCGTCTTCTTGTTCACTCGGCATATAACGCGTTTGTTCATCAATGTATACCTGTAGTGGCTGTGATTCTTCCTTTGTTTCGTAAGATGCCATCTCATTATAATAATTTGTGGTAAGTTCATCTTCAGGATTTACTGCTTCTCCATGTTCTGTATCAATATGGAAGTTCCTTTGGGAGTTTTGTGGTTGTTGTAATGATTGATCAGTTCGTCTCATCCCCATGAATCTATCATTAGGTCTGGGTCGGTTAATATAATTAATATTCCTTGTTTGCATCGACTGATCTATTTCCATTGGGACAGGTTTTGGTTGAATTAGGTGGGTTATTATGGGTGGGATTACTATTTTGATATCGCTGAATTTGCGTCGGGAACTGTTGGTTTTGGTTATAATAATGTTGGGGTTGACGCTGTTGGTAAGCGTATTGGGTTCTCGGGGGTACAGGTGTCACATGAGGAAAAACGTCGGGAGCTCTATGGGAAGATTGGGGTCTAAAATTCTGATTGACTCTTGGGTGTTGCTGGGTTTTGGTATTCTTGCCATAAGCATGTTCCGTACGGAAATTTTGGTTTTGTAATTTTAGGCATAAATGGAGTGCCTGTAGGAGAGTTGTTGGTTCCCTAATGCATAATAATTTGGCAAGGTCGCCCCTTAATCCACGAATGAACGTATCCAAAGCTTTGTCTCTATAAGTTTGGATCAGGATGTCCATGGCTTCTTTACCGATAGTCATGCACGAAATATTATTTATAATTAGAGACAAGTGAGATTAAACATCCTGATAAAAATCTTGGACTGTGTTACCACCCTGAACAAGGGTGGTCATTTGGTACTCTAGCGTACCAAGATCACGCTTATCAGCATAGTGTAATGAGAGACATCGTGAAATAGATTCCCAATTCAAAGGGGTATTGTAGGACTCAAGTGCGGCATCAGCCGCTCCAATGATCTTGTTCCTTATGACATTGAGAATAGCAAAATATCTCGGAGTACCCTTTGTAGATTCGTAGATACTCAAAATCCACTCGACGCTCTTTCTCCAGGAGCTAATATATTGCTCGTCTATTCCCTGATCGAATAGAGGGGTTAAGGATTGGTGGTCTAACCAAATTATTGGGGTTGGACATTTTAAATAAAATTTATTAGTTCGATTATTTTATTTTTTAAATTGATGAATCTGGAGGGTCCCGTAGGAATTAAATTATTTTTTCTTAAGTTAAAAATATAATGATAATTTAAATATAAATATAAGTTGGAAGATTTTATTCTGTTTCGTTTTATATATTTTTTATATTTTTTCTAATTGATAAACCTGGAGGGTCCCGTGGGAATTGCAGATTTTATTATTTTTCTTTATAAAAATACATTACATTAGCATGATTGATGTCAATATAGTCCTCATGGTGTTGGCCGATGTTGCAGTTGCTATGCCGTTAGTCGATGTTGTTAGCTGATGCTGTAGTTGCTATGGCTTTGAACAGTTGATGCTGTTTCTTCCGTTCTTCAATCAATGGCTTTTTGTTCCAATTACTATGGCTTGATTTGTTCACTTTTTATTTGATTTTGTTCTTTTGCTTGTTTTCGCAGTGTTCACTTAAGATGTGTTTTTAATTTTTAACGGGTTTATGTTTAAAATACAGTTTTATTGAATTTAGTTTTTATTAACAGTTCTTTTGTTTAAAAGTTTATTCTTTTCTTTTCTTTGATTTATCACAATTGTTTATGTTTTTCTTTTATTTGAGTCACTGAGTTTTCTGTTACTTCAAATGTTTTGTTTAGTTATTTCACGCTTAACTTAAATACTTTAGGATTTTTAGGTATTTTTATTAAAATAGTATTTTTATTAACTGTTACTTAGGAGGTTTCTTTATTTAAAATTATTTTGTTGTTATAGTTTTTGTTTCTTTTTATTTAAAATTAACGCTGCAACTTGGGAAGTTTTTTAATTCAATTTTGTTGGGCGCCAATTAAAGACAAATAAACTTCTTTTTTGTTTGAGTACTTGACTGCAACTAATTTCTTTATTCAAAAAATTCATAAATCAATAATTTAACTTTAATAATAATTGCGTAAAAAATAACCCAAATTTAAATGTCAACAATTATAAGTTCTTATGTTACGATAATACAAAATTGTGTGTTGCAACAAAGTAACTTACTCAAATTACAGACAATTGTGACAGAGTTAAATGAACTTTAATAAATAGAACAGTAAAGCAAATGCAGCAGATTAACAAGAAAATAAAAGAGGGATATTCACAAGTAACTTAGAAACATTATTTGTGTTAATATATATATTATAGTAGCTGGTATTCATTATTCGATTGATGACCACCACCAAGACTGATCATCTGATACGGAAAATACCAGATTTAAATGACCGATTTCTTCAATCTGAATTATAGATTAATTTGCTGATTTTTTTTTAAATACACCAGCCCACGCATTGAAAGCACATTTTTACTGCTGCTCGCAAAATTTGATAATTGTCTTTGGTTAAGCTTTCGTTGACAAAAAACTTATATTCGGATTTGAAACCGAGCTGATTAAGACAAAAAAAGTCTTAGTTTTGTTTTTTAAAATTAGCTAATGATTTTAAAAAATAATTTTTATCGTATGGAGACCACATTTTAACAATAATTGCAGCATCAGGCGAGTCTTCTTTGTTTCTGTTATTATGGTTTTGTAAGCGATATATATTTTTGATTGAAGGCATGGTTGTTTGTATGGTTAAAGCCCGTATGACACTGTATAGTTTTTGTATTGACAATCTAAATTAAAGCAGTACAAATATATTGTTACTCAATTTTTTAACTAGTGTAAAGAGTACGAACACATAGTGCCAAATTGTAGTAAATGTCAAAACAAATACTTTTGTTATCGATAAATCAGCGAAAAATTGGGATATCTGTCAAAAGTGCAATATATCAAAAATTTGCTCCCTGGCAACTCTTCCCTAACTACGTGAATAGCCAAACTACCGTATGTACAAAAAAATACATCATAGTTGCGCCAACTCACAAAATGTGGGAAATAGTGGAAATTAGATTACATATGATTTTCTAACAATTGTGAATTGTTGTGGTGTTTGTCTTAGCTATCTTCTGCAATTACAATTAAATGTAAAATCGACCCCGTGTAATTGAAACTGGTTTTAAGCCACAGCAAAAATCGACCTTACTTAGATCAGTAGGTAAGAGCCTCTGTCAAAGTGTAGTGCGAAGTGCATGTGGCAAAGAAAGCAGGTTCAAGCCACGGTCAGGATTGCATTTAATAAATAAACATTTCATATAGATGCAATCAAACAATAAAAACCATAACAAATAATTACAGTATTGTCAAAAAGGATTACTGATGAAGGTTGTGTTACCAGAAACTGCGCAGTCTAATTCAATAAAAATTTACAATGTAGTTATGATTTTTAGAAAAGTATGCTTAATCTTCTCTACCACGCCTATCTCAAGCAAACGAAAATTGTTGTCAGTTTCTTTTTGGAACTGTCAGTTTAAAAAAAAAAAACAAAACTGTTTGTTTACAAATTGTATATATGTTTCATTCGCACATTAATGTTGTTTCTTTCTCCCAATACATCTTGAAACTATACAAAAACTATACAGTGTCATAACAGCTTAAGCATATGTTTTTTAAATATTTCCATTAAGTTTTCCTCTGGTGTAATGTCTTTTGCGACAGTAAAATTTTCTTGCCGTTTTAATTGTGTTTTTAGCTTCTTTATTTCATCGCCCATACTTATTATTTTTAACTCCACTGTTTCTATTTTTGGTATTTCTCTTTCAAGTTTGTTAATTCTTTCTGACACTTCACAAATATATTTTTTTATTACATTAAATCTCTTATCTAGTTCGTTTAAGAGATCATTTTTATACTCTGTAAATTTTGTTTGCATCATTTGTTGTTCAGTTAATTTTTCAAAGCGTTTGTCCATAATCGTTATAAATTTGAGGGGGGATTCTGTGTCGGTTAATCTCGGTGTTTTTGAAATATTACCGAGTCAAGAGTTTTTTAAAACTTCTCTCATTCTTTTTGGCGCGGGAATTTTAACCGATTCCACTGGATAGTTAAAATTTTCGTATGTATAATAATTTTCTTCAGAGGTATTTTGCATTGTTGTTTTGATTTTTTTTTTTTTTTTTGTTAGTTTTATTCATTGGCTTGTATTTATTATTCTCCGTAGAGTTTTGAGTTTATATTATTGTGGCTAATTTTTAGATTTTATGTTTTAGGAGTTTTTGTGTTTATATTTTTGTGTTTGTTTTTTAGTTGTTGAGTATTGTTTTGTATTCACTTTCCGTTGTTTTATTTATATATTTTTAATTGCAACAAAGAAAGTACTTTTGTTTATGTTTATGTATCTACTTTAATATTTATTTTAATTATTGAAATATTTAAACTATTAAAATGTTTGTGTGTTTTAAACAACACTTAAAAGCTCACAGGAGAGAAAAACACTACAGTTCTCTTCAACGTTTACAGTTAAATTAAAATTTCAATAAAAAAGATAATTTACAAATTTCTTTCAGAAATATGAAACAAAAGGTTCAATTATTTAAATGTTGTCTTTTGAAAAAAAAAAAAAATGCATCAACTTTGTTATTTTTAATAAAATATATAACGAATTTAATACAAATTCTTATGTTTGCACTCGAAATTAAAGATTTTATTCTGAAAATGTCCTCAATTTCTTCAAATACACGGAGATCGACCAAAATTTGGCTGAAGACCGAAAATCATTTTTTGGGCGAACTCCGAAGCTGAATACTCGGTCGGACACTATAAATTTAAGCTGGTCGGATGCATGGCCTAGGTTACTTTTAATAATGTAATATTTGGTATTTTTTTTTGATAAGAGTATTTTTGAAATACAATTTTTAGCTATAATTATAAACAAATTTGAAACGTATGTTAACTCTTTATAGACAAAAGAGTTAATAGAAATGCTTAAGCTGTTCAAAATTTTGACGTGATGGAAAAATTTGGAAAACAGATTTGGAATCAGTGAAAATTCGGTAGTTTTGCTTTTTTATTTATTAAAAAGACAATTTCTTGGATAAAAGAAATCATGGAAATACGTAGTCGAAATACTTAAAATCACCATGCAACGATTAAAAACAAAACTAATGTTGATATAGAAACAATTTTATAAAACCTAAATTCAAAAGGATTTGCCATATTCTACTTTGTTGTCATAGTTTGAGAAATAAATTTTTTAATTAGGAAATAGCCATATAATAACAAAAAATAACAAAGATGGCTGATTCTTTTTATTTGGAACATAAATTTTTATTTGGCTCAAAATTTCTTAAAAAATTGAAAAAAAAAACAGCCGAAACAAAAAAGTGTTATTTTAACTTTCAGTCGACCTTATTTATACATTTTAAATAAAAAAAAAATATAAAAAAGTAGAAAGAGAGAAATTTTAAATTTCAACGTTCTAGAAAAATATTTACCTTAATATCGCCTTCGATTGAGCCAGTAGCAAAGAATTCCTCGTGGGGATCAAGGCTGATACATTTTATAGCATTATCATGACCCTGTAAATAAAAGAGATTATTATGAAATAACATAAATTTATAGGTTGACCGTTAAATATAAAATAAGAGAAAGTCGGAGCAGGGAGTAAATCATTTTCACACACGTTTGATAAAACGCAAATTGATGACAGGCTTTTTCATATTTATGAAATGTTTCATAAACATAATGAAGTTTATTATATTTTAATTTAATTAAAGTTTTTCAGAAATATGTATTTCATATTTTTATTTATTTAAGTCTGTGAATCTAAAAATCCTTAACTAAATAACTTTGCGTATCAAATTTTTTCCAATATTTCTATAAGTTTCCATATTACGTTGTCTTATATTCAAACGGAGCTATCTACAATGTTAATACACTGTAGATAGCTCCGTTTGAATATAAGACAACGATTATATTGTCTTCGCCATGCACAGTGGAGATAATTGGATTTTTTTGAGCAAAATTTGCCTACAGCTCACAGTTTTAAACGAATTTGAAAATATTAAAATTTGAAAAATAACTGACTAAATTCCCGATCGATTCCTTCTTTAGTAAAAATTTAATTTTTTTTTATATTCCGGATATAGAAAGGTAAAAAGTTGTGGGATATAAACAAAATGTATCTTAAATTAAGGGTTATTTTATTCTCTATTGATACTTTTTACGTAGTATAGATCCGCGGTCATAATTTTATTTTCTTGGTAATAATCAAATTAAATGTAAAATATTAATTTTTTTCTTTTACTACAGCATCTTAAGTAACTTATTAAAAGCGTTAAGATTTTCTTTATTTAAAAACCAAATGTCCATCGTTTAAATACTTTTATAAAAGTTTCAAAGTCTTGTATTTTTAACAAGAAAATTACATACACTGAGAGAATTATGTTCACTTCAGCAATGCATTTTTTCATTGCTTTAATGAAAATTGCCATTCAAGCTTTTCATAGAATCCATGAAACAGGGTTCATTAAAGTCAATGTTTATGAAATGTTTGTAGAATTAATTAAAATCTTAATAAAACTAATGAAACATTCCGACAATGAAACGTTTATAGAATTTATGAAACAGTTTCATAATTTTTTTTTTAATATTAAAAAGTTCCTTGAATAAATAAAACTTTGCAATAATTTATTGTAAAATGCATTGGAACTAAGCCAATGAACCGTTTCATGTTTTTTTTTTTTAAATTTCATGGAACCGCTTTATAAAATATTTTGAACACTTGAGAATTAAATTTTAAAACTAATGTTGGAAATGTATGAAAATTAATGAAATTAATAATTGAAATAATTTCATAGCTCTAAAGAAAATGTAAATTAAATTTATGAAGACATAATTTATGAAATCGAATGAACTTTTTTTATGAAACTATGAAATTTTATGAAAAAAAGTTTATGAAAATTTTCTTGGATAATGAAATTCTTCATTGAATCTACGAAAAAAACTTGTATGAAATTTTTTCATTAATATCATAAAGGATAATTCTTTCAGTGTACAGTTTGTCAATAAATTGTTTTCAAAATAAAAATATTACAAAAATTTAAAAAAAATATGATTTATGTGTTCATAAAGCAAACAAGGCCAAAAACAAATTATGTTTAATAAAGGGACAAAAACGTAACCAAGCTTTTTGCTTATAATTAGAAGTCTTGAAATGTATATTAAAATTTTTATTTTTTGTTCTTAAATTAGGAAGTTCTGCTGTTGGCCTTCCATTTTTAATTATTTGAGTTTTTTCTTCGACTTTTAATCGTGAAAAAGAATTATCTAAACAATTTTCAATAAAGTATCCACATATCATTTTGCAATTTGCGTCTGCTCTCATTCACAATTAGATGTAGAATGAATGCTTCTACAATTACCTATGGTTCAGCGTATCTGTTGCACACAATAATATTTTTGTATGTTACTCTTAAGGCTCCATTAGTCTTGCCGTTCCGTGACGTTTCTGTAACGTGCCGTTCCGGATGGCTGTTTTGTGTGGTAACAACATAGCAGCTTTGTCTAAACGACTATAGTAATTGTTTGAGTAGTTGTAATATTATTATCATAATGTGTCACAAAACCTTTTTTTATGTTATTTTGTACAACTTATAAAAATAAAAATAAATGTTTTTGTATTGGTTGTTTAGTTTTTTTTTATGTGAGAGCAATCAGCTGATTTTTGCTGTCACTTAACGTAGTAGAGAAAATTCTGTTTTTAACAGATTCGACCGGCACGCAACGTTACAGTTCGAACAAACTAACCACACACACTCATTTTCATACATCAAAAACAAATCAGCTGATTCGTCACGGAACGTAACGTACAAACTAATTCAGCCTTTACTGTATGTGGGTTTGTTTTTTGCATTTCTGTTTTTGTTTTCTCGCTACAACTTCTTCTATTAAATTTTTTTTTGTTGTTTTTGTGCGTATGATCTTATTATGTATAAATGTTTCTGCAACAATGTTGTTTCTATAACTTATAATAATGGTTCTATACTTCATGGAGAACAATTTTAAAAAATACTTCTTTTGCAACTTTCTTTATATACATTTAATTTTGCGGAAGCAATTGGTTCTTTGCGTTCTGTTGAACACCATCAGGCGCTGTTACAGGAGGGAAATGGGACATTTCCTTCCCCAAAATAAATTTTGCAGGACAATAATGTAAAAACCATTTAAAGTCTATCAAAAAATACTTTAATTTGCCTCCACAAAACAATTTCCTGGATCCGCCCCTGAACACCATGCATACTTTTTGATTTGAAATAATATCAACAATGTTGATGTACATCACGTAGTTTAGAACACTATACGTTGTATAGTTTTTTTGTTAAATGTGTTTGTTAATGCTGTACTACAGGGGTTCTGTTATACACAAACAACACAATGAATAAATGGTGTTTATGTGCGGAAATAATTTTGAACTTTAGGAAAAAATTATAAAATTAAAAATAGGCATAATTATGAAAATAGTTTAGGGTGTTCAGAGAACACCTCCGCCCGTGCCTTAGACGGAACGTCACTGCAAGGACATCATTTTAGACGGTTATCTCAGAATCAACCAAATATAGAAAAAAAATTATTTTAAAAAAATGCATGTTTAGTTTTAAATGTCAATATTTAAATTTTCAGTAATTTTTGAACCATTTTAAAAAAAACATATTTGCAATACTAATCGAATAAAAAAATAACCGAAACCCCGGTTATTCGAACCGAGTTTTTATTTAAAAAACCGAAAATCGGTTTGCTCTAATAATATTAAATCTTGAAAATTATAAAAATATGGACAAAATTAAAGCATCCCATAAAAAAATTAAAATTTTTTGAGTGAATTAGTCTGTTTTTTGCTATTTTAAGTATAAACATTGTCCAAACTGTCATCACAGAACGGAAGACAATATTTTTCAAAACATTCATGCTACTCTGGAGTATATTCGTTTTGCAAAACATTCTCTTGTGTATACTGATGCCATCTGACAATATTTAACACTAAAAGTAGCAAAAAAAAAAAAAAAATAGGCTATTTTGCTTAAAAAAAGCTAGCTTTTTACATAGGATACTATATTTTTTTTAGATGTTCTCAAAATGTAAAAGATTTTTTATTATTGGAGCAAAAAAAATATTGGTGTTGTAAAAAAAAAAAATGTTTTGCTAATGTTTCACAAGCCATTAATGCAGGTCTTTGGTATACAATCATTGTTGGCTATCAAAATGCTAAGAATAAAAAATAAACTTACCTGCATACGATGTTTTAATGTCCTTTGCCTCATGTCAAATATACAGATGTCACCCTTCTTTCCGCAAGATATTAGTAATTGATGTTGTGGCGCAAACACAAAGCAAGATGATCCTTGATCGTGACAAGTAAATGCTAAAACGGAAAGGTATTCCATTATTATTGGGGCAAGGAATTTCATGCAAATGCATGTTATTTAAGAATAACTACACTCAAAAAAATTCAGTAAAGTCAACAACATTTTTGCTAGGAGGAACTTTCCTGAAAATTTGCTAATATCAGCAAAAAATTTGCTAAATTCAGCAAAATTGACTTTACAGACTTTTTTTGAGTGTAACTTATTTATACTTGTTTTTGAATTTCTGTGAGTGAATTCTGCTAAAATTATTGTTTTAAATGCATATTTTGTATGTTTTAAATGCATATTTTTTGTTATTAACTGCATTCTGCAGGCGTATATTCCCGTTTTTTAAGCGCACGAAATTCCCAGCCCTATTTATTACACTTAAAAAAAGTTATTTAAAAAACAAATAGGCTTCTATTAAAATATTATACAAACTTACGACAAATTGTTTGTTAAATTTTTTAGGAATAAACTTACACTGTGTGAACAAAGTTTCATCACATTTATGAAACAGTTTCATTGGTCGAAAATTTATGAAACATTCTCATAATTATGAAGTTTTCATAAATGTGGTGAAAGTTTTCATAAATGTGAAAATAACCAAGATGTAGACATCACAACTTGTTTTAAAAACCTAAGTTAAACCACGCTTCCGAAATATGGGCAATGTGCACTTAAAAAAAGTGGGTTTAAAACTTTGGCCCCATTTTCCATATATTTCTGGATCCACTCGCTTTATTTATTCCAGACCCCTTCTGGGTTCCATTGCGCATTTCCCTACATAGTGTTACTGAAATGAGAGGTAATATTATGTACACTCGAATAGTGCCAGCAGAATTTTCAGTGAAGAATTACATTCTGCTAAAATTGGGTGACCTAGATTTTAGCTAAAAAAGTTAGTTACAAATTTCATTTACAATACTAGGTGAAATTTCGATTAAATTAGAATTTTAGGATTCAACGAATTTTCAACTTTCGATTTTTATCAATTGTTGCGATTATTGTAGAACTAGGTTTAAAAGTGAAGTGGTGCGAATTTCGGATAGCATTAACCCGTGGCGCCCCGCGAACAAAGTTTCAGGTTTTTGAACATTTTTCTTTAACAGCTTTAATAAAATTATGTCTTGCGACACATAATTTTTAATTAATTTTTTCATGCTAAGCACGAAAAAATTTAAATTGGTCTAACGGTTTTCAAGATATTGAAAACCGTTAGAAGATATTGAAAACCGTCCTCGTGAATTTTTTTAAAAATGGAAAAAAGTGAATTTCGTGTGCTCATTAAGCATTATTTTTTTGCGAAAAAAAACCGTCAATCAAACCAAGGAAAAGCTTGATAAATACTATGGGGACTCTGCAAAATCGATTTCAATGGTAAAAAAGTGGTTTACTGACTTTCGTTGTGGTCGCACAAGTACAAATGACGCTGAACGTTATGAACTGCCAATTGAGGTCAATACACCCGAAAAGGTCGAAAAAATCCACGATATGGTGTTGGCCGTCATTTAAAAAATGCCATATTTAATATTTGGTTATAAGTAGGTAGTAACGATATTTGGTCCCTTTTGATCTATTTCGCTTAATTTCCGAGATATAGCTTATTTTATGATTATAGAATACAATTATGAGAAAATAGCGCTATCTACAAGTTAGACTGATAACGGAGACACACACAAAATATTAAATTGAAAACGGTCAAATTTGTAAATTTAAGAATCACGAATTACTTAAAATTAGCTTGCAAAATAAGTTCAAATACGGATGAAATTTGTTCTTGTGGTGAAATGAGATAACCAGGGACAGGACTTTGATGCAATGCATGTGCATATTTTTACTTATTTTGCTTTAAATGCACGTTTAAATTGCATTTTTCTTAGTTTTCGTAAAAGCATCACTTTTAATTATATTTGACGACTTTAAATTCATCTTATATTGAATTTTATTTTTTCAAATTATGCATTTTTTATTAACACAATTGCCATAGTGCAGAAATTAAATTCATTTTTAACCCAAGTAAATCTAGTTGTCAAAGCTATAAAAAATTAATGCATTTCCAGGCGAAGTTGGCCAACAAATCCGTCATAACGTACTGGTATTCAAAAAAAATTATGGTCCTATTTTTTTGGTGTTTACCTCAACACATTGTGGTACAAACTCAGAAAATCAATACACAACAAAAGTATTAACACCGTTTACTTGTACTGATCACAACCGTCGACGTTGAGCAATAACTTTCTAGTTCAAAAACTTTTGAGAACAGAAAGATTAAGTTTTACTTTCACAATTTTTTTAAATTAAAATTTATTTAATCTCTAAATATTTTGAATAAACTAAATAAAACTTTATTCTTCATTTGTATATTTTTGGTTTTAAAAAATGAAAATTTTAAGTGCATATTTTAAGATTTTTTATGCATATTATAGGTGCCTAAAACACACTTTTTTAGTGCATGAAGTTCCTGTCCCTACCGATAACTAATAACTTTATCTGAATAACTGATTTAAAAGATAACAACAGAGAAAATAATTTCATCCGATTTGGAGTGTACCCAACAAAATTTTTTAGAACTTGTTAAATCTGATTTTATTCCAGAACAGATTTTTACCACCGGTTCCATTAAGCCGGTTCTATAACAGGTTTCTGGGAGTCTAAATGTAAGGTTTTACTGTTATACAAGTGGTTCTAAAACCGGTTCTAAAGCAACTTCTTCTTGTTTGGAGGTAAAGAACGTATTGCAAAAAGGGTAAACTCCATACAAAAACAATCAGTTTTAGAACATAAATTAGATACTAGGGTGATACAGTATAAGTTAAGTAAGTCTTATTTGAATTTTCCTTTTTTACTGGGTATAAACATATCGTACTACTTACCACTAACACATGATTTCTTTTGAGGCAACAATGTATCCCAAACTATAATGTTTTTATTTTCAGAACTTTGTCCAGCTGAAATAGAAAAAAATATAGGTAAGTTATGTAAATAAAAAGTACAATACATAACTAAAAAAAATTGTTTGAATATCGTGTCGTTTAATTGTTTCATAAAAGCTTAAGACAGCTTAATGTGCATCAAATATTTTTTAAACATTTTAATTAGGCTGTTTTTAATCCGGGAACTACCGGGACGAAATTTCCGTGCATTTTGGCAATTTTTGACTTCCCGATTCCCGGTAATTTTGCTCGGGATACCCGGGAATTTAATAAACCACTAACGCCGAATTTTTGGGATGTCAGTTAAACTTGGTTTAGTTAAACCGGTAACGTATTTTGTTTACCATTTCCAAGTTTATTAACAATAATTGGTCGGAACCACTTCATCGTGTTTGGAATTTTTTTTTTCGATTTTTTTTTTTTTGTTTGCTAAATTTTTACCTACACGTGATGGGCAATCATGTATTAATAATAGAAATCGCATAAAGTGCATTTCCTTAAAATGCATTTTTTAATTTTTTACTTATTGTGTTCATTATTTTGCAAATTTTGATGTCTATATCGCGAAACAACGCTTTAATCTGTTTGATCACAATCCGCGAAACACGTCAAATTTAAAAACGTTTGTGTACTTTAAGTTGGATATGCATCGTTATTGTCTAATAACGTTAAATTTTCAGCTAAATATTAATTTTTAGTCTAATTAAATAAAAAAAGGATTATGCGGAAAACTTTTTTAAAACCGCGAAAAATAAAATTACTTTATATTTTTATGTCTAGGGTAGCTAAAAATTGATAAATGTAAAAAAAGTAAAAAAGTTTCAACTTCTAATAACCCGATTAAAATTAATATGATGCTTTATATAATCATACGAAATTTAATATGAGTCTTAATATAGTTTTATCCGAGAAATCGGCATAATAATTAAATAACATCCGAATAATGACGCGATACAATTTAATAGATTTTATATAGCGGTATAAATTTATATCTTTCCAGTTCCTACAAAATTAATTTTTATATATGAATTTATATAATTATGTCCGGTTAAATGCACTGGCAGACAAAACCTTATAAGTGCATATAAAATAATGTATTATTTTATGCAAACGTTTTAACTCGGGAAATTAAAGATTTATAACCGTCCAAAAAACAAATTAAAAGCAAATATCCTATATAATTTGCTTTTCCGATGGGTTCCCTTTGAAATTAATTAAATTCTTATAGGTGATAAAGCAGCAAAAATATATGAAAAACGTATTTATTTTCAAAATTGGCGGTGAAATTTAACACATCTTTGTATGAAAATATGTTTAAAGTTTAGGAAATTTAGACTTATTTAAAAACAGCGTTAAAATGCTCGAGAAAACACACATTTTGAAAACCATTTTGAAACTATGTCGTGGACCCCGGCTGCCACTTATTTGAATTATTTTAACAAATTATTCACTATTTGTTCCCCTTTTTCATATATCCGACTTCATGTCTTGTATTAAAAAAATCGTAAATTTTACAAGCAAGCGTGATTGTAGTCTGAAAGAAATAATAATAAAGAAAAAATATAAAATTGGAAAATTTAAAAATATAACTGACATCGCCTAGGTCTTATTTAAACTAAATTATGTATTTCCAATTCACTTTGATTTATATTTTGGACAATTTCAAACGCTTTTCAAATTGTCTTTAATCAATTTTTTAAATAAAAACCCTTTAAAATGTCTAAAAAAACTACATCGTTATAACACAAAGATTGGTTTAGCTGCTTGATTTTAAAATGTCGCATTTCAAGGAGCGCCGATAGAAATTTGTTTACATTTAGTCTAAAAAGAAATTGAGAAAATTTGAGTCACATTGGACCACGTTAACACATTATGCATATCGAGCAAAGTTTGAGGCTTAAATTTGTTTCAAAAAATTAAAAAAATATATGAGATATCGTAATATATATCGTAAAAAAATACTGAAAACTATGTCACCAGATGCGTGCGTAGCAAACCAAATTTACCAAAAAGATTGCACTGCAAGTAAAGTAACGACTTTTACGGCACAAGTAAACTTAATTTTGAGTCTTAAGGTACGGTCACATATGGCAAATATTAGCCCCAAACATATTTGCCTTTATTTAGCAAAATTTTTTTCAAAACAATGTAGGTTTTATTTTGTGGTCACACTACGCACATTTATTTGCTCATTTTTGTTTGCTCGAACAGATGTCAAATAGCGGCAAACACACATATTGGCAAACATGTCTTACATATGGTCACACTTAAAAAAATATTTGCCGAAGCAAAATATTTGACCAAACTGTCAAAATATATAAATTTATTTGCCAAAACACTTCAATACAATTTGTGATGGAAAATATAGAGGAGTTTCTTGTTTTAAGCTGTGGAGCAGCAGCAATATTAATTTTAGAAGAGGAGGAAAATAAAATTAGGGAAAAAAAAGAAGAATGTGGGTACGCAAATGGGTTCTACGTCGTAAAGAAGAAGGATGTTGTACAAAGTTGTTGATGGAGTTACGGTCAGAAACTCCTGCATTGTATAACAACTTTTTACGTATGACTTCAACTGATTTTGAAAAATTGGTGAATTGCAAATTTAATTTAAGTAATGCAAATTAATACAGTTTTTAATACTCTTGTAGCTTACATTAGTGGCACCGCTTATAAAAAAAAATAACACAAATTTTCGTGATGCAATTTCTCCTACCGAGCGGTTAGCAGTTACACTTCGGTATTTGGCAACAGGCGAAAGTCTTAGGTCTCTACAATATGTATTTCGTATTCCCCATAATACAATTTCAGGAATTATTCCCGACGTATGCGACGCTATTTATAAAGTATTACAGCCGGACTATTTGACGGTAATATACGTTAAAATATATTTTTATTATTAAATTAATTAATATAATATAGATACCATCAACTGAAAACGAATAGAAAGCCGTATCTGAAGACTTTTTAAAATTGTGGAACTTTCCTAATTGCATCGGATCGTTGGATGGAAAACATGTTGTGATGACTGCGCCATCCCATTCAGGTAGTGTTTTCTATAACTACAAAGGTAGGTAAAGTATAAATATTTCTTATTTCTTTTCTTGACTAAATATTTTTGTAGGTACACATAGTATTGTTCTCATGGCTATTGCCGATGCATCATATAAGTTTTTGTATGTCGATGTAGGGTCAAATGGCCGTATATCTGACGGTGGAGTTTTTCGCAAAAGTTCATTTAATGCAGCTCTTACTAGCCACCGACTTAACCTGCCTTCCCCTAAACCCCTACCATCTAGACTCGTGGCTGTGCCTCATGTTCTTGTTGCTGATGACGCTTTTGCTTTAACGCCGAATATACTTAAGCCGTTTAATTTACGCAATATGAATGCTATTCAAAGAATATTTAATTATCGGTTGTCAAGAGCAAGACGTGTAATAGAAAATGCATTCGGTATTATGTCCGCGCGTTTTCGGGTAATGCGCAGTCCAATTAAACTTCAGCCAATAAAAACGAAGCAAGTAACGCTTGCATGCTGTGCATTACACAACTTTCTGATGAGTCAGAAAAATTCCGTTTACTTCAACGCAAAACTTGTTGATCACTATACTGAAGACGGCACTTTAATCGCCGGCGAATGGCGCAGTGATCAAACCGACCAGGATTTTCCAAATCTGCTGCCACATCGTTCCTATATCGCTCAAGATACTTCAGAAATACGACAAGAATTTTGCCAATATTTCGTAGAGGAAGGCGAATTGTCTTTTCAATATAAACATATTTAGACGAGTTGTTTAAATCGTTTATTTAAAATTAAAAACAAAAAGATGATAAGTATGTATGTATTTAAAAAATGTTTTATTTAACAAAAAAGGTTAATAAAAAGTATACATATTCATTTGTACTTTAATTCAGTCTTTTTTTTACATATATTATTAAATTATTATCATAAATTCATTTTTTTTATTTATTTCTAAATTTATTGCAAAAAAGTCATTGTAAAAAAAGGAAAAACAAAATAAGCTACTTCACAAGGCTTTAAAAATACTAAAGAAATTTACAAGCTGTACTAACTGCTGTAATAATTGATGTACACGTATGTATGTATATATATATATGTACATATGCATGTACTTAAGTTTTGCAAAAGTTGTCAAAAATATTATAAATTCAAATTATTGTGATTTTAAACCGGTCAGCTAAGTGGCCGCCGATTTAAAATTACTTGATTAATTTTTCCACCATTTAAAACCAACTTTAAACTTTGGTGGTTTTAAGAACACACTTAAATCACAATTGTGATTTTAAAATTCCAAACGAAAATTTTTATTAATTTTATTTGCTACTGTTTGGTCTTACAAAATAATTGTAAGAACAAATATTTGTTTGCTCAAAATACAGGCAAATATTTTTTATTGAGTGGTCACATTAAAAGCATTTTTGTTTGACACCAAACAAATTTATTAGCCCAAAATCAGCTGTTTTCATGTTTGTCGCAAATAAATATGTTGTGGTCACATTACGGCAAACAAATATTTGACGTTTTTCGGCAAATGTTTGCCATATCTGACCGTACCTTTAGTGGTATCTCCATTTTAAAAGATTATGTCAAAATACACAGAAAAAATCATTGTCAAAAAAATTTCAATTAAACTTTTGTTCGATTTCAAACTTACTTTCAACTAACTGTTTAATTGAAAATGAATTTGGTATAAAAATATTTTCAGTTTTTATAACGTTGAACAACATTGAAACAAAGCAAAAATTTTAAAAAGTCGCCAAAATTAAAAAAAAATCGTTTAAAGTTGAAAATTTGCGTTTCTTTAATTTTGATGATTTTTTTTTTAATTTTTTTTTGAATTTTGGCGTTTATTTTGGGAGTTTTTTAAATTTCTGCAATTTTGGGGATTGTTTTTAAAATGTTGGCAATTTTTTTCAAATTTTGCGATTTTTTCAAATGGTCTCGATTTTTTTAAATTTTGGCGATTATTGGTGATTTTTTTAAAATTTTGTAATGTTTCCCAATAGTAAACAATATTCAATTAAATTCTTAATAGATGTGAATAAAACTATATGTAATTGAAAATAATATTAATTAAATAGATACAAATTATTTTAGTTGTTACTACAATTGCATCAACACGACCGAATTCAGTTAAACTTTTGATGAATCAACAAATATTTTAATTAAAACTCAATTTTAGTTTTTTCTGTGTAGACATATTTAATTTTTAGTTTGCATTGTCTCAAACAATTTTTTGATTATATTTTAAGTCAAAGACTCCGAAATCTCTTATGAAATGATTTATTTATTGCTTTTTGTCGAAAATCAACTCTAACAATGATAGCCGCCCATTTGCAGGCGATGTTTTCTAACGAAATTTTAAGATTCGAACCATATAAAATTATTTCCTATTTGATCCAAGTCAAAAATAAATATTTTCATATTAAATTTATCAATATCATTGTTTCTTTCTAACGAATTGTATTAAGTTTTTAAATTTGTCAAATCATTTCGGGGGGGGGGGGGGGGCTCTAGCCCCCAAGCGCCCCCCCCCCTAGCTACGTGCCTGATGGCAACACTGGTAACCATTTCATTGTAGACCATTTTTTGTAAAGGCAAAATCGGGTGCCATCGTGGAACCTTGGCTACTTATCTATTAAGAAACACAATTGTTGTTTTTTATGTTGAAAAAAAAAAGGCAAACATTTAAAAATGTCTCCGCGTTAGGGACTTCCACCCATATTCATAAGTAAAAGTTAGCAAGGAGTTAACATGTATGCTATTCATAATACACTTGTCATACTTTTGTTAACTTTATATTAGCAAGCTTCTAAACTGTTGGTAAGAGTTTAAAAACAGCTGTTTTCTGTCAAAGTGACTGCGAAAAATTATAAAAAATAATTATAAATTTTTGTGGCCGAAAAATATTTTTTAATATCTAAATTATGGAAACGCTTAATAATGTAGAATGACATTTTAAAAAATAGAGCCCGTAGTCGTGCGGTTAAAGTTTATAAAAAAAGAAAAAAACCCATTTTTTGTTTATACTGACACTTAATTTCGTAAAAAGTATAGATTTACAAAAGAAAATGCCAACAAATTAATTGATTTGGTCAAGGCCAAGAAAGACCTGAAAGGAAAAAAGAACGGCAGACATATTCCACCGTATCTTCAAATTCTATCAGCGTTAAGGAGTTGGGGCCGCAACAACGTACAAGACGATTGTGCTGAATTTCATCGATTTAGTCAACCTTCAATGAGCCGATTTTGTGAAAAGGTAGCCAGGTCGTTTACTAAAAACAGCCACGACATATATTAAAATGCCAACTACAGCTGTCATAACTACCCAGCCAGAAATTCATGATGGTTCAAAAAACTAAGTACTAAACCTCTGCATGAATACATTCCTTTGTTAGTACACATCAACTGCAGGAAATCATTGTGGTATCAACTACTGTTAATTTTTCAACGAATCAATTCATATCTGCTGCACGAAATAACCAAATCAAAATATACAGTAGTTTTTTTTTTTAAATATAAAATCATCACATAAGCTGTGCCCGTTCATTTAAAATTGAAGTTTGTCATCTTCTTAAAAAACTCACCCAACAGACTACACACTTCAAAGCAGTGATGCATTTTAAGTTTTTTTGTTGTGGGCCAAATTGACAATTTAAAAGGGCCAAAATACCATTGATAGGGCCACAGAAATGAATTAGTACTATAGTACTTTTTTTGGTACTATTTGATCCGGAAAAGTACCATGGTATTCTTTTGACTCTTTTAGTACTATTTACATATAAATAAAAATTAAAGATTGAGTTTGAATTTTAACGTCTTTTTCACACAATTGCAATTAATACTATAATTAATATGCAATTTTATTTAGTTTTAATTGTGAAAGACGTGGTAGAGAAGAATGAGTGTATTTTCTAATAATCATAACTACATTGTAAATTTTTCTATTTTCCTGAATCAGACAGCGCTGTTTCTGGTATTGAACTTTCGTCAGTGATGTAGTAGATGCCATCCATGTAGCGGATGGCATCGCGAAATTAAATAAAAGACTAAATAAATTTTAATAAATAATAATACACAAAAGTTATAAGTGTAGTGATTTTTTTTTTGTGTAATGACAAAATAAAATAAATTTTAATAATATTCATATAAAAAAAAAAAAATCAATCAAATGCAAAATGAAAAAAAAATAAACTGGAACTTTCGGTGCAAAAAAAAAAAAAAACTACAAAAAAAATATAATAATTTCAAACAAACTGTACAAAAAAAAAATTTTTTTTGGAAGTTATAAACTATATATGACAAAAAATATGACGGCAAAATTATACGTATTGAAAAATATGAAACAAGAGGAAAAAAGAAACAACAAAAAAATGTTAACCGTAAAATGATGCAATTTTGAAAAAAACAAGAAACACTAATCTCCAAAAGTTTCTAGAAAACTTTAAAGGAAAATTCCAGAAAAAATATAAAAAAAAAAAATGAAAAATCTCAAAAAAATTATAAAAAAAAAACATGAAAAATCTCAAAAAAATATAAAAAAAACGTGAAAAATCTCAAAAAAAATATAAAACAAAAAAAAAACATTAAAAATCCCAAAAAAAAAATATAAAAAAAAATGTGGAAAAATCAAACATTATTTACCTAATACAAATTATTTACTTAATAAATCGTTTGTATAGACAAATTTATTAAAAACCTGAAATAAAAGAATTGAAAAAAAAGTTAAAACTATATAAAAACTAAAAAATTATACAACAAATTGTTAAAAGAAAAACAAACCCGTTAAATTTTGAACAAAAAAAAAAACCCGTTAAATTTTGAACAAAAAAAAAAAACCCGAAAAACTGAAAAAAAAGAACAAATTCTAAAAACCTGTACAGTTGTGTCAAAACATAATTTAAAAAAATAATAAGTTGACAATAAAAGTGCCGTTGGTAGTTAAGTGGCGTGATTTTGTGTGATTTTGGGAAGAGTGGAAAAAAATGGAAACAAAGTACAGTCTGTACAAAAGTTGAAAAACAAAGTATAAAGTAAAACTAAAACAATTTCCAAAAAAAAAAAGTTCAAAAACCGTTAAATATGAAAAAAAAAATGAGAAAAATGAGAAAAAAATTTTTTTTTTGAGAAAAAATTGAAAAAAACAATAAAATAAGAAAGAAAAAGAACAAAATAAAGTAAAATTATAAAATTAATTTTTTTTTCTTTTCATTTAATTAAAACAAGAACTAAAAAAAAAAGAAGAACATTTTGCAAATTAAAATAAAAATCCGGTGAAAAACACAAAAACTTAGAAAAAGTGGAAAAAAAATTGAAAAAAAAACTTGAAAAAAAACTTGAAAAACTTGAAAAAAAATAGAAAGCAAAGTACAAATTAACCGTATAATCTATTAATAACAAAAACATTAAATGTGCATAAAAATTAAACAAAATCACTTGCAAAAGAAAAACAAGAAAAACAAATCACTAACAAATGCAAAAAGTTTATAAATTTCAATATCATCAAACACCAATATAAAATCAACAAGCAATTATAAATGAAGACAACAAAGAGAAAACAACAACAACTATAACTATAACAAATCTCAACGTCATCAGTCAACAAACAATAGTGTATCAACAAGCTATGAGATGGTGGAGTTGCTAATGAAGAGAGAGATGAAAGCGACAACAAAACATCATTATGCAGTTAGCAGCTTAGCAGCAGCAGCGAACATCATATAGTAAGCAGTAAGAAATATACATCCGAGGTCAAAATAATAGGTTTATTTATTAAAGATGAAAAAAAAACCCAGTAATCATTTATAATTATGCAAATATAAAAATTAAAATTATAATTAATTATATTTTAAATAAGTATTATTTAATTTATGTTTCAAAAATTTAAAATTTCTATTTTTTTTTACAAAATTATTTTTCTTATAAAAAGTATTCGACAATGTCTAAATTTTTATACACTAAATTAAAACAAATAAATACTTATTCTAAACAACAATAAAACCAAATATTCCACACTTAATAAAAACAAAAATATACATTTTCTTTTGGAACATAATATTAAATTATGTAAATATACACTAAACTAATACACAATTAAATGACTACTGATTTTGAAATTGAAAAATTTAACGAAATTGTATCAAGCTTTTACAAAATTAAGAAAAGGATACTGCAAAAGCGTCCTTTATCTAGTAAAGAAGAAAAAATTCAGGAATACATACATTTACTAATTGAAAATTATAATAACATTTTAATATATACAAAGCCATATAGTCAAGATTTTGATGATCCTTTTGGGAAGATAATACAAAATAGAATAATACATTGTAGAGAGATTCTCGCGAGATGTTTTTGTAAACTAAAAAGTAAAATAAGAGTTCCGTTTGGTGTAGATTTGTTCGAGGTTGTGCTAAAAGAAGTAATGACAGATGCTAGTTCCGAAACGGACATTAACGAAGAAAACGACGATAATAAAGACATAGTTGTAGAAACAGTAGGAAATACCACAAATTCAAAACATAAAATTTATAAAATTAAAAATACATTTAAAATGGCTTCTATAGAAGAAAAAACGAAATTCATATCCATGTGTTCTAACATTATTAGGGAGAATTACAATGGAGACCCGCTTACACTTAACTCTTTCCTTGATAAAATCGATTTGATTAAGGAGTTGACGTCAGACAATTTAAATACATGTTTTATTTCTTTTATAAAATCTAAACTAGATGGAAAGGCTAGAGAGGTTTTACCAGAGAATATTTCAAGCGTAGACCAAATCAAAGATAGTCTTAAAAACAGAATAAAGCCTGATAATTCCAAAGTGGTAGCTGGCAGGTTTGCGGCCTTACACGTAAAAAATAACAATTACACAGAATTTTCAAAAAATGTCGAAGAATTAGCAGATGCACTTCAACGTTCGTTAGTAATAGAAGGCATTACTAAATCAAAGGCACAAGAAATGGCAATTGAGCAAACTGTCAAAATTTGTAGAAATAATGCTAAGTCTGGGATGGTAAAAGCAATTTTAGCATCAACAACTTTTAACGAACCTAGGGATGTAGTTGCGAAATTAATTGTGGAAGAAGCGGAAACAGAAACAGAGCGTCAAGTATTGGCAATGCGTTACAATAATTCAAATAGAGGACATAGTAGGAACAATTTTATCAGAGCTAACCAAGCTAATTCTCATAGAAATAATTCTTCTAGTAATCATAATCAACGTAAAAATTATTCGAACAACAATTATCGTGGTAACAACAATTTTCGAGGACGTGGTTACAACAACCGTGGTAGGAACTACGATCCAAGCTCAAACAATTACAATCAAAGTCCAAACAACCATTTTCGTGGTCGACAGTATAACCCAGCTGTAAGGACTTTAAACGCGGAAGTCCCTCAACAGGAAGTGTTGGGGGTAGAAAATCAAATTTAATAAAAGAAAAAAAAATTAAATCTATATATAGTTTTAATTTGAATTTTTCAGATTTTGTAAATCTAAATAGTACTGTATCGTATAAAACAAATACATTTTTGATAGACTCACAAGCTGATATTTCAGTCTTAAAGGTTTCGTGTTTAAAAGATAATCTCAAAATAAATGAACTTAACTATGTTAATATTGTTGGTATAACAACGAATACCACAAAATCGTATGGCACAATTAATGCAAAATTATCAATTTCGAATTATCTAATACCTCAAGTTTTTCATATTGTTTCTGATAACTTTAATATTCCAACTGACGGTATATTAGGGAAAGACTTTTTAAAAACAAATAAGTGTAGAATCGACTATAGTTCAATGACAGTTTCTTTCTTTGTAAATGGAAGTAAAATAATTATTCCCATATCTCATGGATTCAGTAACAATTCTTTTTTCCTTCCACCAAGATGTGAAGTATTCAGGCAAATTAATATAAAAAATTCAAATGAGCCAGTTTTCGTAGATAGTCAAGAAATCGTGGACGGTGTTTTTATTGGTAAATGTATCGTAGACTCCAAAAATCCAATTTTGCGAATTTTAAATACAACAAATGAGATGAAAATTATTCACTCTTATAACGTCAAAACGGAAAAGCTTTCAAATTTCCATATTTATTCTTTTAACAAAAACAACCCTTGTAATGAGCGCGTACAAAACTTAAAACAAATTTTAAATGATAAAATGCCAGATTATATAAAATCTGATTTAATGAAACTTATCGAAGATTATTCAGACATTTTTACTTTGGAAAATGATAAAATGACTCTTAACAACTTTTATGAGCAAAAATTGAGGCTTAAGGATGAAGAACCGGTTTACATAAAAAATTATCGTCTTCCATATACTCAGCGGAACGAAATAAAAAAGCAAGTTCAGAATTTACTCGATAATAATTTAATAGAACCAAGTACTTCAAACTACAATAGTCCATTAATTTTGGTACCAAAGAAAAGCCCAAATAATAGCAAAACATATCGTATGTGCGTTGATTTCAGAGCTATCAACAAAAAATTGATAGCTGATAAATTTCCATTGCCTAGGATGGACGACATACTTGATAATCTTGGCCGTGCTAAACATTTTTCCGTAATTGATTTATATTCTGGTTTTCACCAAATTCCTCTACACGAAGAATCAAGGGACTTAACCTCCTTCAGTACCGATCAAGGTGTATTTCGATGGAAAGTCCTACCATTTGGACTAAACGTAGCTCCGAACTCATTTTCACGAATGATGTCGATAGCTTTTTCTGGTTTAGAACCTAACAAAGCTTTCTTGTATATCGACGATATAATCGTAATCGGTTGTAGTAAACAACACTATTTGAAAAATTTAATTAACGTTTTTGACATACTAAGAAAATTCAATTTAAAAATAAATCCTCATAAATGCGATTTTTTCAGACCTGAAGTTACATTTCTAGGACATAGGTGTACCTCAAACGGACTTTTACCCGACAATACCAAAATTTCTGCTATAGAAAAGTATACGATACCATCAGATAAGGATGCAGTTAAGCGTTTTGTAGCATTCGCAAACTACTATAGACGTTTTATACCAAATTTTGCTTCTATAGCTGCTCCTTTGAACTATATTACACGTAAAAGAATACAATTTGTATGGGATGACAAGTGTCAACAATCTTTTGAGAAAATTAAATCAGAACTAGTTTCTCCAAAAATACTACAATATCCAGATTTCAACAAACAATTTATTATAACAGTCGATGCTTCAAAAGTTGGTTGTGGAGCAATCCTTAGTCAGAATTTCGATGGTCATGATCTACCTATATATTATGCGTCAAAAGCTTTTAGTCATTCAGAACAGAAAAAACCTACCATTGAACAAGAACTTATTGCCATATTTTTCGCTATAACGCAGTTTCGACCATACGTTTATGGAACCGAATTCGTTGTCCGTACTGATCACCGCCCATTGGTATATTTATTCAATATGAAAGACCCATCGTCTAAACTTACAAATATAAGACTCAAATTATCGGAATACAATTTTGTAATTGAACACATAAAAGGTAAACATAATGTCGGCGCTGATGCCTTATCTCGTATCTCGATTGACGAATTGAGGAATGAGACGATTTCAGAGACTATTTTAGCTATGACAACGCGCGCAATGTCTAGGCAAAATAAAACAATTACAAACCCAGTACAGAGTTATACTTCTGACAAATTAATGGTATATGATAAGTTTCCCCAAGAATTTAACAAGAAAATTGCAAAAATAAAGTCAGAAATATTTTACAAAAACGAAAAGATAACTAATATTATATTTAAAATGTACAACAAATTTAAACTAGTCGCAAGTGTTAATATTGTTAACGAAACATTGAATTTAGAAGCAATGCTTTTGAGGCTACAAAAAGAGGCCAACAATAATAACATTTACGCAGTAGAATGGTCAAAAAACGACCCATTTTTTTCAATATACAGTATACAAAATTTAAAAAACCATGGTAACAAGACATTAAAGTCATTTGAGATAATATTAGTCGATCCAATCGAAACGGTAATTGAAGAAGATAAGAAAACTGAACTTTTAGAAACCTATCATAAAGATCCGATTATTGGAGGACATTGTGGAACTAAAAGGCTATATGCAAAATTAAGGTCAAAATATTATTGGAAAAATATGACAAAAGACATTTCTTCATTTATTAAAAACTGTAAACAATGTAACTTGAATAAAGTGAAAATAGGTAACAAAGAAAAACTGACATTGACACCAACTCCTAATAAACCTTTTGACATTGTAGTATTGGATACAATAGGTCCTTTGCCAATATCTAAATACGGAAACAAATATGCGTTAACTTTGATATGTGACTTTACGAAATATCTTGTTACAATTCCGATACCGAATACCGATGCCATCCGCTACAGTGACCCTGTTTTTTGAATAATGTAATATTTGTTATGTTTTTATTTGTTCGATTGCGTCTATATGAAATTTTCTGTGCAATCACTGACCGTGGTATAGATAAACTGATTTCTAATGCTACATTCACTCGCACCACACGTTAGACAGAGCGCTTTAACGCACTGATCTATCGTCAGGTCGAGTTTTGTTGTGATTAAAAAAAAAAAAATCTCAGAAGTACAACATAATCTCAGAAGTACAACTCCAACAACACAACAGTTCTATTTTTAGAAACTTCAAGATTCAACATTTAATTCAATTACCCATTCATAAATTAACATTGATCAAATGTATTTATTTGAATCCAATCGTTGTAAATGTAATTGATTAAAGATGATTTTATTTGAGTTCGAGTAAAAGAAAAAGTGTTCGAAAAGTGATAAATATATATATCTTAAAAAAGTACAATTGAAAAACGGCCATTGCCAATATCTTCAAATTTGCATTGTGATTCTAAAATCGAATGAGTAATGAAATAGATTTCCTTGCAAAAAAAGGTGAATTTAAGAAATAGTCTGATAATTTTTATAAATTCCGTTATTTAAATCAACTAAATTTTGTTTTATATACAAATAAATTTTAAAAACGTTAATTTATAATAAAAACTTCTATTTAGTACTATGAGGGTCGAAAAAGTACTATTTTTTATGCTGGTTGGGTCTATTTGAAAATCCCATTTATCATCCCTGTATTGCCATATTTTTTTTAAAAATTCGATTATTAGATTTTTTTCTAAAATAAAAATAATATTAATTTGTTAATTAGAGTTCGTCATTTCAATGCTTTTTTAAAAATGCAAGACAAACCGATCTGACAATAAAGTTAAACATATTTTATGAATTCTCATAAATAATTTCCGCTCTTGCGATAACATAACATTTTAAAAAGCCTCCAAAAACTCATTTTTTAATAAAAAAAGAATTGCGGCAAATATAAAAAGATTTAAAAATGTTATCGTCCTGCATTCAAAAATTTTAAAACCTGACCTCCTGGTACGAAAATATATACTTTTGAATGCGAATTTTATAAAAAATTAAACAACTCTCCGTTTTTCATTCTCTAAGGAACTAGCATATGCTCTCATCGAATAAAAAAAATCAGGCAAATTTCATAAAAATCTGAACTAAACGGTTTAAAGTAGTTAGTTCAATTTTGAGCTGAAAGGGCCAAAATATATAAGAAAGTACCACAGGGTCATCAAGCAGTCAAAAGTGACACAAATGGCCCTATTGTGCCACGTTTTGCATCACTGCTTCAAAGCAGTAAAACACACTCGTACATCTTAACGACATCAACATATTCAAATACGCTGCAAAGCAGTAAAAGGCACTCGTACATATTAACGAACGTAATTACAAGATCATTAACATTGGCTTGCTGTTGTAACTCGTACATTTCGTGCTCGCAACACTTCGTACACTGTTGTTGATATCAGACCGCTTTGTTTCTACTTAAAATGTTTTTCGCAATGCAGTAGGCGTTATGTTTGCAAAGAGCAGTCAACGAGTCGAAAAATTGGGAATGAGTTGTTATGGCATATAAATGCACACATGCAGAGGTTTACTAAGTACTATCAAAGCATACAATATATCAAATCCAAAACGTTCTGAGAACGTTTGAAAAAAAAACATATTTAAATTACTTTAATAGCACTTTTTAAACAAACTTTACTGATGTTTATTGAAATAAAAATGATATCTGTGGAATTTTGATAAAATAGTGTAGTCAATAAAACTTTTAAATGTGGATACACTCAAAAAAGTTTTACAGTTACTACATGACAGTTGTTTGTGTAGTAATCAGTAGTAGTTGTTTTTAACTGTAATTACAGTTGTTTTTGTATGAAATAATGAAAAACAACTATTTTGACAGTTGTTTTCAAAAACAACTAACGAAAACTACTAAAATTTTTAACAGTTGTTTAAAACAGTTGTTTTAAAATTTTTGTAAACAACTACCAAACAGTAATTTTGAGGTAAACAGTTCAATTTTCTTAGTTATTTTAAAATACAAAAATATATTTTGAAAAACTATGTTTTGAAAAATTCTCGTTTAGTTTATATTTATATGTTTAGAGCTTGCAAATAATAATTAGATAATTTAATTGTATCTCCAATGCATTAAAACGTCATAACTGGAGTACCGTTTGGAGTGTTGACTTGAGACTTTAAGTAAGATGCTTTAAATACTAAATTTTGTTGTAATTGAATGAAGAAAAAAAAAAATTGAATTTTTTTTTTAAAATACCAAAAACAGTAGTTTTTACTAATTTTTACAGTTGTTTCAAAATGTTTGTATTAAAAAATTGTCAGTTGTTTTTACGACATTGGTAGTTGTTTTTACCACATTTGTTAGATGTTTTTTAACAGTTAAAAACAACTACAATTTTAGTTGTTTTAACTGTAATTACCTTTGTCGCCTTTTAAACTGAAATTACAGTCTTTTTCAGTAGATTCTACCGTAAAACTTTTGTGAGTGTATTTCAGTCTAGTCCGCACATTTCTACTATTATACTATAAGATACCAGACGTTTTTCAAATCAACTTATTTCAACATTTTTAAAGCACTTATTTTTACTCGTAACTTGCCGCAGTTTTACTGCAACAATTGAAAAAATGGAAAGTTTTTATAGTCGTCAGAACCCTACACCATGAAAATTCAACGTATTTGTCAATTACGTTTTAATGTAATAACTTTTTTACTTTATTATTTAAAAAAAATTGAATTACTAATAAAATATAAAAAAATAATTAATGCGTTTTTAGCACTGGGAAATTACTTTCTTTTCGGTATTTGGTGTACTGGAAAATTATTCCACATTTTGTATTTAAAATTCTATGAAAGCAGTCAATTTTTGCATTAAATGTATTTTAAAATCATTATACTTTTGGGTTTTCAAATGTTTTGAAAGCGTTTTAAAAACAAAAGACGTAGCGCTTCACAACTACTTTATGTTTGGTTTTTGTAACGTTTTAAGAATACTCTAAAATACCAACATGAGACCGTAAATCTGGGTTATCATTTGAGTGCCCTGAGAACACTATAATCATTAAAAACATGTTGCTTTGGTAACGTTTCAACTACCATATGTAGTGCTTTCAGAATACTTCTATGTTTGTTAATTT
Organism: Delia radicum; assembly: GCA_021234595.1. Lineage (NCBI taxonomy): Eukaryota > Metazoa > Arthropoda > Insecta > Diptera > Anthomyiidae > Delia > Delia radicum. Next base: position 45,573,299 of record CM037852.1, read on the forward strand.
CTGGCTGGGTAGTCTATTTAACAAATCCTGTAAATACTTGTAAAAAATAACGTAAATGTAAAAAATTATAAAAAATAAATATGTTTCATCTAGTTCCTAGTTAACTCTTTTTATAACTTTTTATCTGATTTATTAGATTTTTCCGCTTTTACCTATTTTAAGATGTTTTTTAAGGCTGCACAGTGAGACCAGAGAAACAAGCCGACCCCAAATTATCGGCGGCGGCGGCGCGGCTATTTATGGTCGGCGGCGGCGGCTTATATCGGCTTGAAACGGTTTTTTTAATCAAAATAAATAAGTTTAAATGCCGCAATGCAAGTTTTGCATTTTATTAGTTCATATCTGGTTTAAAAAGTTAAATTACATTTCATGACATTAAAAAAACTAATAGAGATCTGACCATTGATTATATATATTTCGGGCATGCTGATTTTAATATCGTACTTAATTTGTTGATCAATGGTACATATTTCGAGAAAAATGTGTTTAAAGTTGGCGCTTTTGCAAGACCTGTGTTTATAATTATGGCTCATACAAATTCTGTACTATTGATCAAAAAATTAGGTACGCCATTGAAATCAGCATGTCCGAAATATATATAATTGATGGTCAGGTCTTTATTAATTTTTAATAAGTAACATTTTGTAATGCTGTGTTATTATTAAAAAAAAAAATATTCTACGTTTTTTACATAAATGAGCTAGTACTTAAGACTAATTTATATTGTTTTGGTTCACAATTTTATAATTGTCATGAACAAACAGTTGTTTTTTAACTGTAGATGGGTGCAATCTGCTTCTTTTTGCGGTTATACAGGAACCAGCAACTGAAAATGCTACTTCTGAAGAAGCCGAAGTAGCGGGAATTCCAAAACAACTTTTGCTACTCTGGGTAAAACCTTAAGAGTAAATATTAAAGGATGTTGGTTAATGTATTTTCTTATACAAATAGGCGGCGCAGATGATTGATTCGGCGGCTTCGTTTCAGCCGGCTCATTTTTCCAGCCGATTCGAGCCGCTTAAAGCGGCGGCGGCGTGATATGTGAAAATATCGTCGGCGGCGGCGCTCCGCCGATTTCGAGACGATCGGCTTGGTTCTCTGAGTGGAATCCGATTTTTAATATCTTGTTTCGAGAAAAAAGAATTTAAAGTAAATATTGCTCATGTAAAATATAGGACAAGTAGTGCGATTCACTAACTTTTAACACATTTAGCAGGTGTTATCTTTAACCACACATTTTGATGTTTGCACTAACCACTATGCGATTCACTAACTTATTTTTAACCACGGTAAACAGTTTTATATTTCTGTGCATTCAAATTGACTGTAGGAGCACTATTAACTGGCTCATTCTCCAATAAATTGTAGGCTAAATACTCCAAAGCCATTATATTTATTTTATATATTGGCATAACGATAAATAAAACCTTCTAAAAAAATTAACCACTTTAAACGCCAGAAAAAATCGTTTAAAGTGTTAGTGAATAGCAAAATGGTTATTTTTGTGGTTAACATTTTTAAACGAAAAAAATTATGGTTTAAAAAGCGTAGTGAATCGCACTAAAGGAGTTTGTTTAACAAGCTATAACGTTTTTATTTCTGCGATTTGTTCACCAAAATTTGAATAGCATATAGAGAAAAGTTCAAACTATGCAAAAAAAAAAAAAAAATTTTAAAATCTAAAGCAAAAATTGTTTTAGCTAATATCTCAATCTCTTCAAAAAGGGTTTTAAAAATAAATGACTTTTTGTTTTGCAAATAAAATAGATGTGAGATAATTTTTTTTCTATAATACTCCACCCAGTAAAAAACGCTTCTTACCTGTAAACAGGTTTGAAAGGAAGTAAGCTGAAATTGTTCCTTACAAACCCGCCTACGTATGCCATGATTTTTATATGGCATGCTAGCTCTTTAAAAACAGTTAAATGACTTTATTATTTTTATTACATACTCGAAAACGCCAGACACAATCTGCAAAACTGCTACAGATCGTATGGGATCAGCGTAGGCTGCTTGCAACCTGCTTCCTTGTAAAGGAAAACAATAAGCTCAAATTTTTTGGTTGTTTATTTTTATATGAAAATTATTTAAAAGACTTTCGATTCGTTTGATGCCTCTTTGTACACATTATTAAAGTACTTAAGAGAGACCTTTGTTACTCATGGGTCCTTTGTTGTGGACCCATGAACACGAAACTTTAATAATAAATATTTTTTTTGCAATTATCAAATTTTACCAACCTAGCCATATAGCCCATAAAAAATTTAAAAAAACGAAATTTTATTCTTTTTTCGCGGTTTTCAAGAAAGTTTCCGCATAAACCTTGTTGAGATTCGACACAATTTTTTTTGTTTAATTAAACTGAAATTCAAAATTTCGCTTAAATTTTAAAGTAACTAGACTCTAACGATGCCTATCAAATTTAATTACATAAACTTTTTCAAATTCGACGTGTTTCGCGAATTTTAATAAAAAAAAAATTTACTGTTTCGCGATATGGGCATCAACATTTGAAGAACAACGAGCACATCACAGTAATTTAGGTACAATATTGCAACTGAGTTGGAAAAATCGTGAAAAAAATTGTATATTTAGAAATTGGGGTTCATTCGGCAGGGGTTTGTTTCAAAATGACCCGAATATAATTATTAATGCAGTTTTGAAAAATTTAAAAAAAAAATAAGTTACTTAAATTTGGTAAATTTCAGATATGTTTTTTTAAACACACACGCCCCCTCCCGCCATTTTAACCACTAAACTTGCGATTAATAGGTGTCTAATAATTGTTTGTTCTGTACAACATTTACAAGATTCCTTAAAATGTTCAGGTTTCATTCACCATTATGTAATTTTCCTTCAATATATTTTCTTTTGAAAATAACCTTAAGTAAAAATTAAAAAAAAACTTCGTTGCGACTGTGAATTTTAACATTAAAAAAAAAAAAAAGAAATGATTTAGTAGTTTTTTCTAAATTAGTTCGTAATGGAAAAACAGGCAGTTAACCTCGATCACATTTTTTTTACATTCGGACCTATATGTCCATGTCAAACCGCACGATATTATACGATTTAGTATGCTTTGAAATTTGGCAGGCGAATTCTTATTTCATTAATATTTAACACATATTTTTGGAACAAAATTTTAAGTTATTTGTATTTTAAGTATTTTGTAAAAAAAAATTGCAAATTTTTGTGGTATTGTGTGGCAACAAAGATATTTAAATAAATTTAGAAAAAGTAGTCATTAAAACAAACCATTGAAATCGTCCAATAGTTTTTAAAATACATCAATTTAAATATCGACATGTGAACAATTTCATATCAAAACCGATATGCATTGAACCCGACCCTTTCAGATTTTGAAGAAATTTAGCATACAGCTACATTTTACCTATACAAACACAACCTCATTTTTAGAAATTGCATTTTTGAAAATATGTGGGCGTGGCAAGGTATCGAAGTTTTTGAAAAATGAAGATAATATGTACTTTCAAGCAGTGATTACTACGAAATGGATGAACCGATCTTGGTACCATTGGAAAGGTATTTAAATCAGCTTTCGAAAACATACACTGTAAAAATTTTATATTGCACTGAAAATTTTTTTTGGCAAAAATAAAAAATTTGTTTTAGAAAGGTCTCTTTAACATCTATAACATATTTAAAACTAAAAACTTTTTTTCCTTTTTTTTTAAATTTTATTCAGTAAATGCATCTCTTGTTAACTTCCTTATATTCTGATATCATTGTGTGACAAAAAAGAATAAAGAAGCTATACTTCGAAAGTTATACAGATTTTGTTGTAATTCTAATAGATTTAGAACAAGAATCGTATTAGATTTAGAACAAGAATCGTATTATCAAATTTTTCAGACAGCCCCAAAATATGGACTTATCCTTGGTAAATTTTTTTTTTTATTTTTTTTAGATTTAATATATAATTTTGCGCAGCTCATACTGTTGACTTTCGGAATATTTGCTAACTTTTAGTGAAGTTTCATCTGAAGGTATAAAAGAATGGAAGCTTTGAGTTCCTGTAATAGTTTTAGCATTTTTATAGCAGTCCCGATTCGTAAGTGGAAAAAAATGACATTGCTGAAAGGAGAAATGCTAATTCAAATGGATTTCGCTAAAACAAGCCACGATACATGCGATCGTTGTTTATTACAAAGATAACGAAAAATTAATTCATAGAACCTTTGCCATAGTATCCGATTGTAATATCCATGATAGCATAGCAGTTCATCTGTATATTTCAAAAATGATTAATTTTGTTAAGACCAATATAAGCAATTCAATTACGAATGTTATCTACGTGTCAGACGGTGCAGGAGCACAATACAAATACAAAAACAAATAAAACTTAATTAATTTATGTCATCATAAAATTGATTTCGATATATTCGCTGAGTGGCACTTTACCATCTGCATGTAATGGTATAGGTGGGACATTAAAAAGAGGAGCTCGGAATTATAGCATTGCAAATAAAAACCAAATTCAAACGGCGAAAGACCTTTATCATTTTGCTTCACAAGACCTTATAAGACCTCCATAGAAGTTGCTTATGCAGAAAACAAAAGAAGATCTATTTTCAAGGTATAAAAATGCTAAAACTATTACAGGAACTCAAAGCTTTGATTCTTTTATACCTTTAGATGAAACTTCACTAAAAGTTAGCAAATATTCCGAAAGTCAACAGTATGAGCTGCGCAAAATTATATATTAAATCTAAAAAAAAAAATTTACCAGGGTAAGTCCATATTTTGGGGGTGTCTGAAAAATTTGATAATACGATTCTTGTTCTAATCTATTAGAATTACAAAAAAATCTGTATAACTTTATTTTTTTTTTGTCACAAAATGATATCAAAATATAAGGAAGTTAACAAGAGATACATTTACTTAAAAAATTAAAAAAAAAAAAACGAAAAATAAAACGCCATTTTAGTTTTTAGATATTAAATGGACCTTTCTAAAAAAATTTTTTTTTGGAAAAAAACACGGCCTTTGAAGTGTCTTCCCAGTTTTAAGTTTTATTTTTGCAAAAAAAAAAAAAAATCAGTGTAATAGAAAATTTTTACAGTGTATGTTTTCGAAAGCTGACTTATATACCTTTCTAATGACACCAAGATCTTTGAAATCGATTGAGCCATTCCGTAGTAATCGCTGCTTACCTATTACCGTCATATTTCAAATATTTCGATACCTTGCCACGCCTACAATTTTTCGAAAATGCAATTTTTAAAAATGAGGTTGTGTTTGTATAGGTAAAATGTAGATGTATGCAAAATTTCATCAAAATCTGAGAGGGTCGGGTTCAAAATGTGCCTTTTTTTATAGGTTTTGATATGAAATTCATCATGTCGGAAAACTTTTTATGTTCTTTTTGAATTTTTAAACACAACGAACTTCTTACGTCTGCCAAATTTCAAAGGAAACAAAAATCGTGATGTTAAAAATCGTTCGTCTTGGAATGGAATGACTCATATTAGACTCAATTGCATTAATTTAAAATTATATATTTTGAGTATTGCATAAAAAATGAATCGAAAAAAATCGGTCTTCCAAACATCAAAGCATTTCATGCGGCAACTTTTTTAACAACTGCGAAAAAGCAATATAATTTTTATTTTTTCAAGACAGACTAAAGGCTGAATCAGCAAAACGTAAACGTATCTCGGTACAGAAAATTTAATAAGTTAAATAAGAATAGAAGATGTTGTGCAGTGCATGTTATTTCATTCATATGCATTAAGCATATATCAAACGTAAACAGTCAACACAAATCTGTTTTGATTAGATTTTCTTCCCTTTGATATTACCTTACCTATTGTAGTAAAACATAGCAAACTCTATGTCGCCTATTAACATAGGTGAAATCAGCCTATGATTTTAGGCAATGTTACCTATCGATTTTTTTGTGTGTTGAGTTCGATTCCAAATAGCATGGTAAATTGTGCAAAAATAGTAAACTATAGTAAAAACTGAAAAAAACGCGGATTTACGTGTTAATGAAGTAAACATTGCACATCAAACAAGTTTTCAATTTATTTTTGATCAATGGTTATAATCTTTAACTTCAAACTCATATGTATATTAGTTCTCATGTAGTGAGTAAACTAGTTCATATGAATGTTTGATGTTTTGCATGGGATTGTTACCGCTTTCAAAACGTGTTCTGATGATGGGAACCTAGAAACATCCCGAAATAGATCTATCAACACATTCCTGAAAGGGTCAAATAATAAATTTGAAAACAAAAAACTCTATAGATTATTTGTTAGGACAATATCCTAATGAAGAAATATAGAGTATGGCCTCGAACTTGAATAATTTTCATTTTCAAATACAATAACGCTGAAACACTAGTAACTGCACGGAATATAAGGGACGAAAACCAAAAGTCGCATTTTATAGCGACCTTTAAATAACGTCGGATTGAGCCAATTTTTGGTATACACGTATATTTTGGTAAAAGAAACAAAAGCAAGCTTGTGGAGAAAGAATATGAATATATTTTCATTTTTCCATACAAGCGTGTTGCACACTTTTGCAAAAGTAGGCAAAATTACGATAATTCAATGTTATCATTTAAAAATTGTGCATGGGAATTATTTTGCTCCCATAAATTATAAATCCAAATTTTATAAAAATCTGATCTGTAGGTGCCCAAAAGTATATTTTCCTTCATTTCGGATTTGTTTCTACATTTTTAGTTATACTTTCGTTATCAACCTGAAGCATACGTTCATCCAAAAAAGCCATTCCAACGTTTCTTTTAGACAGATATTAAATTTGTCTTTTAGCAACTGTGAAAACACTTTTTATGTCTGCATCTGGGAAAGTATACAGCAGCTGGAGCACATTCAAATCGATCGTTGAAGCCCATCTACTCAAAATTGTATGGTGTCAAAACCACTTGATGGTATGACAAAGCACAGATTTCAATATTAGTTTGTGGTGTGCTGACGGCAAACCAACCACAGCAGTTATCGGCCGGATTCCCTTTAAAAAGTGGTACATGCCGCTTAGACCAGCCTATGATATTGTCATATTGCCAATTTTGGTCCACTTACCGAATACCTATTTCAACCATCTGCTCACAAGTGTCTTTCAGAGCAACATGTACGACAAGTAAATCCTCAAATCCCTTACCATTCACTAAAACAGCAACTCTGTCGTAACTGTTTTTTATTTCAAATGAGGTGAAAATCTTGAACATAATTTTTCGATGCTGAAGGCCAAATCTCGGTCTTTTTCTGTCTAAGAGCTGATGATGATGGAAGGATATGTTGCAGCAAGACATTCTTATTTCAGCGATAGCTTCGTAACGTTTATTCGTATATAAATAAATTATTTTTCGTCTTTTGTTCACTTATATGGGCTTTCCTTAATATTTTCTTCGTGAGACGAATGACTGACTGCAGCATTTTGCTTTTATATTACTTGTATTTTGTTATAGTATTTTTGTTCGTCTGATGCAAAATCTGATCTGCAAACACCACCTAAATTGTTTTTAGAGGCAAAAACCCTTGTCCACTGCACTCCTTGAAGAGTTCAAATTGTTGCCTTTTTTGTGACCAATACCTTTACTTCTTGTAACACGCTGGTCATGTCCATCTTATTTTTCCGGGAAGTTAAAAAATCGAAAATTCCTTCATAATTCCTGTCGTTTTGCAATGTGATATTTAGATGAACTGCAAGTAAAAACTCACCACCTATTTTAGCACACAAATTCCTTTTTTGTAGGAATAAGAAGCTCATTAGTACAACGAACTTTAATATTAGGAATTTCACCAGTTTTAGAAAAAGTGGTCAAAGTTTGCAACCCCTAAACGATATCCAATCTTCCAGAAATTTGGCACATATATCTTTTACATTACTTAGACTCAGGGTGTAATCAAAGTCAAATGAAAAATCACATCTTTGAAAAATAGAAATACACTTCTGCACATTTATTAACCAAATTTGATACCCGAATGTTAATGAAGTTCTTTTATGTATTTAATTTAATTTAAACTGCGTTAAAGTAAGTTAAAAAACTGGATACACCCTTAAAATCAGCGTGGCCGAAATATTTAGGATCAATGGTAGGTACTCTTGTTTTAATTTTCGGGTTTCGCAGTGTAATTGTCAGATTCTATCGTTTAGTAATAGGTAAACAAGCCCTAAGGCCCAATCCCTGCTGTAACAGCAAGAGATGATGAGAAATTAAGTTGAATCCCGGTACGTACTGGTATTAACAACGTCGAAAAGAATATCGATACCAGTACCGATATTCGATTCGGTTGCCAATCTTGATTTAATGACATTAAGTATCGATAGGGAGAATGTGAAACAAAAGCGCTTAGGGAATTAAAGGGATTAAATAATAATTTACACATATCGTCGGCTTATTTATTATTGGTTTGACGTACCGACAATTTTTGAAAAAATGAGGAATTTATTATAGAGCGGGAGCACTCGTGAGTACATGTAAGGACTTTTTACACCTAAAGATTCAGGCCAACAAATATTTAACACTATATCTAAAATATGTTTTTCTAAAGGTATGAGGTACACCAAATATGGTCTCAGAATCACTCTCAGACATCAGGCGTTCGAGATATATTAGCGGGAAAAGTGTTGTTTTTGATCAAAATGCTCCGATTTTTCACCTTCCTGGAAATATATTTGTTTTTGTTCAGGTACCGTTACCTGTATTGAGTTTAAAATTTTTATTCAAGTGAAGTTTATAGAGAAACTTACAATTTGATTAATAAAACAAAAACAAATATTTCAAAAAACATTTAGCTGAAATAACAAGTATTATTTAAAACTATTATTTTAACACTTTCCCTGTTTTATGTAATAATTAAACATTTACGTAAAAATTGTAAACGTGGTTTAGGAAGAGTTTTGGTCATCATATCAGCAGCTTGATTTTTTGTGGAAACTTGAGTAACCAATAATTGACTCTCTGTAATTTTTTCGCGTATAAAAAAAATGTTTCAACGCAATATGTTTAGTACGTTTGTGGAGAACTTATTTTTGCAGCCTCATTAGCAGCAATAATTTCAGCTTCAGTTGTAGACGTTGAGACCATCGGTTGCCTCTGGCTTAACCGTGATATTACACCACCTGCACAAGAAACCACGACACCACAAGTTGAACGGCCTGTAGTAAGACATCCGCCGAAATCGGCATCGATTAAACAATTCAAGACCTTTGGTCCTTGCTTCTTGTAAATATATCTGAACACTCTTTTGACTCGTTGTACATCTTCTACTGTAGGTTTTTCTAAGGATCTTGATAAGTAGCCAACACTATGTGCCAAGTCTGGTTTTATATATATTCATTATTTTCTTCAAAAACAAATATTTCAAAAAACATTTCGCTGAAATAAAGAGTATTATTTAAAATTATTATTTCAACAACCTGACTAACTAACTACCCAGCCAGAAAAATACGAACGGCAAAGCATTGGCCAAGTGCTTTCAACGGTGGTATAAGCGTTGGCAGAGCTTTGGATTTCTAAAGATTTAGGTGCTTTGCCAAACCCAAAATGATAACACCGGGCAGGTCTTGGCCGTTCCTTTTTTAAAGCGTTGGCAAAGCACTGGCAATGAGTGCTTCGCCAGTACCAAAATCATAATTTTAAAACGTTGGCAAAGCATTGGTAGAACAACCAATAAAGTGGTTTTTTAATGATAAAATAGGTGTTTTTCCAACCCCAAAATGATAACACCGGCCAGGGCTTGGCCGTTTCTTTTTTACAACGTTGGCAAAGCACTGGCAATGAGTACTTCGCCAAAATCAGAAGTTTAAAACGTTAGCAAAGCATTGGTAAAACAACTACTAAAGTAAATAATAAATTAATAAATTAAACAGTGTACTTATTATAATTTTTTTATAAAATTTGGTTTTATTATTTAAAATAATAAAATTTTGTAAAAAAATAAACATACAAATTTAATTTCTGCAATATAAATTAAAATTAAATTCAATTAAAAAAATCATTTGTATTCTGACTGTGAACTTGTAATTTTTCATAGAGAAAATTGAAATTTATAAAAAAAAAGATTTTCTCTAAAAATTAAGTAAATTCAAATTTTTATATTAAAAATTATGAAATTTGTATGTGAGTTGTTGGTTAGTTCGGTTCAAGATCATGAAAAATTTTTTCATATTAACAGAAAAATTATAATTTTATTTGTGATAATTTACTTTAATTAACAGAAAAAACAATTAGAAAAAAGTTATTTGACACCTGCATGAATGGAGTTAACTTTCTAGCCCGCAACGGCCTTCATCAACATTCTTCGTGCCTTAAAGTGTTAAATTGTAAACATCATCTATTTAACTCAACTAGTTAGGTTAAAAATGTGCCGTAACTTAGTTTTTGAGTATGACGAAATTTACTGCGAACTTATTTTCTATAAAGCTATGTTTAGTTGTTGTCGCAAATTGGCTCATATTTATTTGCAGTTTTATTTGTTGATTTAAATGTTTAAAATTATTTATTATTTGCCTTTGTTTTGGTGGTCTGTGATGACCCTTAATAATATTGTTAAATTTATAACGTTTTTATGTACATGTATTGTTGTTGGCATGTTTTTATAAATTTTTGTATTCCTCTTTATACATTGATCTTACTGCAGTGTTTGGTTTCGTTAAGTTTTTTTTTATTAAAGAAACCGTTATTCCATTTGAGTAGAAACATAACAAACAGTGGCTCTTTGCTACATTTTTATTTTGTACAATTTAGTTTGTGAAGGAATAACACTGCGGTAAGTTCAAATGTGGTATAAATTTGTAACCTTTTATTAACATGTAATTTTTTTTAGAAATAAACGCACCGCACCGCATCGTGCATACATACAAATTTAAATATATTGGTTATGATTTATTGTCGGTGTTGTTAAATTCGCCCCCTTCCCAAACGACCGTCATAGTCAGTGACAGTTGTTAATTATTACCACAGTTGCCAGTTCAACTAATTAAGTTGAAATTTGACTGGCAGTTATTTTCAAATGTCATCATATTCTATCCTTTACATTGTAAGTGAAGGAATATCAAACATTGAAGATTTTATTCGTTTTTCAACATATGTCTAGCATATATATTAAGCGAATTTTTGCACTGTACCTTGTGAGTGGTTAATAGTGAATTTTTATTGTTGATCTATATAAATTGTATGTGAGTTGTTGGTTAGTTCGGTTCAAGATCATGAAAAATTTTTTCATATTAACAGAAAAATTATAATTTTAAGGCACGAAGAATGTTGATGAAGGCCGTTGCGGGCTAGAAAGTTAACTCCATTCATGCAGGTGTCAAATAACTTTTTTCTAATTGTTTTTTCTGTTAATTAAAGTAAATTATCACAAATAAAATTATAATTTTTCTGTTAATATGAAAAAATTTTTCATGATCTTGAACCGAACTAACCAACAACTCACATACAATTTATATAGATCAACAATAAAAATTCACTATTAATTATGAAATTTTCGAAAAAAAAAATTGATTTTATATATTTGAAATTAGAAAATTTATAACTCAAATTGATTATTCGATTGAAATTAAAATTTTTAATTAAATTAAGAATATTATATGTATATGAAAACGAGATTTATTTAGTCTTACTTTATAATTCACTTAAGTAAAGAGCTGTATTATTTCTTATTGAATGATTTTGGTAATTTAAACAGAAATAACAATAGGTTTCAGCTAAGTTAATTACAAAATAACTGAATATTTTTTTTATCAAATTATTTTTCTGATAAGTTAGCACCAAGTACGACTTTTTTACTACAATTTTACTAAAGAAAGAAATTTGAAACTAAATGTCTTAAGTAAAATTTTAGAACAAAAACTATTCTTTGTGCTGACTATAATAGGAGACCTTAATTTTCTTAACTTCAAATATATTGCAATTTGGTTTCGAATTTTTCCAATCTTGTTGTTTTAAATTTTATAAAGGTATAGATTAGAAAAGTTTTTAAATACGCTAAATTAACAAGGATCCTTTGAGCAAAAATGGCGCTGACTTTACTGACTTTTTTTTAGTGTATGAATTTGATTTGAATACCATATGCTTATTTTAAATTCATTTATGATTTGAAAAAAAAAAGAAAAAAGAATTAAGTTTTAAAGTATGTTAAATAAATTTAAAAAATACTAGCGGTATTCGCTCTTGGTAGCAAACTACCCTTGCAGACCTTTCAAAGCTTGCAGATCTTGTATAAATACAAGAGTATGCAAGACCACAACAACAAAATACATGAAATAAAAATATGCAAGACTTTTAGATATATGCAAGACGAAAACCTATTGCATATTCTGGGTCATGCAAACCTTGCAAACCTTTCAAACTTACAATACTTGACATCTTTTAGTTTTCCCGGAAAACAAAAAAAGAACAGAAATATTTACAAAAAACATTTAATTTTCGTGTAAAAAAAAACTGATTTTAACACAAATTTTTATCAAAAAAACAAACTAAAATTAAAGAAAAATACGATATTAATATAAAAATGGATCTTCTTCCTTAAAGTTGATATTCACACAAAATAACAACAGAGTTAAAAATCCACTGAGAACGAAGAATAATGCCAACCTTTTTTATTTGAAAAAATCGCTAAAGTCTACTTAAAAATCGCTAGAAAATACATTTTCGTTAGAAATTAGCTGTTTTGTCAACATTGAAATGCTTGGGTTGTAAACATACAATACACACAAAAAAAGACTCTCACGCTTTGTAGCATAAAATCATAGTATTAATGCAACCCTTGCATAAATGCTATCAAGAGTGAATACCGCTACTATTCATTTGTTATTTTTATTAAACTATGCTAACTTTTTTAAAAACAAGTATATGCATTACATTTCGTTTTATAATCGGTTGTAAATTTAGTAAATCGAGCACTGGCAAAGTACTTTTGACCAGCGTTGGGAACACGTTGTGAACAAGCGCTGTGCCATTGTTTTTATTATGTTAACGGTTGTAAATTTAGTAAATAAGTACTGGCAATGCACTTTTTGACAATGTTGGGAAAGCGTTCTAAGCCAGTGCTGTGCCAGTGCTTTTTTATTTTTACGGTTGTAAATTTTGTAAATCAAGTACTGGCAAAGCACTTTTTACGAACGTTGGCAGAGCGTTCTAAGCCAGAGCTGTGCCAGTGCTTTTATTATTTTTACTGTTGTAAATTTTGTTAATTAAGTACTGGCAAAGCACTTTTTACTAACATTGGCAGAGCGTTGTAAATCAGTGCTTTGCCAGGACTTTCTTTGTTGGACCACTGGCAAAAAGTGCTTTGACAGTGCTTGATTTTTCAGACCATTGGTAATTTCTGGATGGGTAGTCTTACCTTTTTTTCTGTTTTTCAATTTTTAAGAAATTTTATTTTTTTTAACATATCGTCGGTTGAACTTGATAGTAAATCCGTTTTTTTTTTTAATGTTACACTGCTGGACTTTAAAATTGCAGTTACAAACTCAATTTCAATTTGCAATATTTTCGTAAGGAAATAAGTTATCTTAATAATTCAAAAACTGAAAAAAGGGTGAGAGTAGTTTCTCCAAGGGCCGTTATTATGAAAAATATATTTCCAGGAAGGTGAAAAATTGGAGCTTTTTGATCAAAAAACGAAACTTTTTCTGTTAATATAGCTAGAACGCCCGATGTCGGAGAGTGATTCTGATAACAGATTTGGATTCAGCATACCTTTATAAAAGAATACTTTAGTTCTAGCGTCAAATATTTTTCGGGTTGAATCTTTAGGTGTAAAAAGTACGTACATGTACTTACGAGTGCTCCCCATATCACCATTCTGATTCCGAAACCCGTTTCTAAAGCTAAAATATGTGTACCTTTTCTTTTTCGTTTTTCTCAATAACATCTTTTGGGCGTATGCGTCAAACCAATAATAAGTCGACGATATGTATCTATTTTAAAAAGTCTTACCAGTTGCTAGTAAGCTGCACGACCCCAGAAAAGCAAAATCTGATAGCGTTTTATTGTGGCATTGGTATGTCTGAAATTAAATAAGACCACATATAGAAGCGAGCAGTTTATAAATTGTAAAACAATGATACTTACAAAGAATGATCTATTATTCTGTGAGGCAATGCCGGCTTGCCACAAGCTTAGATTTCCATCGCCATCACCAATTCCAAATTTATTACCTTGTTCTGAGAAGCGACATCTCGTTACTTTAGCAAATGTACCCGATGGTCGCGGTGTGCATACAACTTGTTGATGACCCCATTCCCAAATTTGAACAGATCCATCTTGTCCACCAGTAAGATACAGAGGCATTAATGGATGTGCACTCATTCTCTTCACGTTATCGATTTTATGCTTCAATATCTGTAAAAAATTATATAAACACGAACAGAAACAATTATTCCACAAAAATGTATGATAAAAAGAGTCGTTTAAAGCCATTTTAATAATTGTTGGTTTGGAAATAATTTAGCATGGTTCTTTACACAGCTAGGAATTGATGATGGAACAATAAATTAAGTACGGGGGCGGTCGCAAAATAAGCCAACCTGACTTGTAGATGGCGGCAGCAGTTTGAAAAAGTACTTTGGTAAAAAGTGCCAGCCTTATAAAATATATGTTTTCAGTTTCAAGGCGCCGCCACGTTGTTTAATATTTTCTGTGAAGTCATACAAAATAAACGATGTAAGTGAATTTGTAAACATGGAAAAATTGGTCACCGTTATGTAATTCAATACTTTCATTTGAAAGTGTTAGTCTTACCAATATTAACGCCGAGCTACATGTTACTCTGTGGAAGTCTGCTCCTTCGTTTACGGCTATAAAATATTAGGTGGCAGAGTTTAAACAAGGCCGTACGAGCTACCACGACGAACACCGTAAAAAAATGGTATTGGACGATCGTCGGCTGAAGGTGCGTGAGCTGGCTAAAATGATAGGCATTTCAAAAAGTGCTATACATCGCATATTGACCGAAAAATTGGAGATGAGAAAGCTGTGCGCAAGATGGGTGCCGTGGTTGCTCACAATAGAAAAAAAACAGCGTCGTGAAGATGTTTCAATATAGATGACAAAAATAAATTAATTTAAGTTCAAATTGCCTCATCACGTACCATTCGCCAGATTTAGCTCCCTCGGATTATTTTTTATTTAAGAACTTGAAAAATTGCTCAATGTTAAAAGATTTGCCAACATTGAAGATGTAGAGTCTGCGGTTGATGGCTATTTTAAGGAGCTACACAGTTCTTACTACAGGGTATCGAAGCTATTGAATATTGCTGGGAAAAGTGAGATTATGTTGAGAACCAAATTTGTTGTGTTTTCTTTGTTAGGTCTGCTAATTTTGGGACCGCCCTAGTACCTTCTTTACAAAAATTTAAATTTTAATAACTCCCTTTTTTCTTTCGCTGACGATATAAAGTTGGTTTAATAAAACTTTATTATCAATTGCTGAACCAGTGTTCGTTCCTCGAATTATGCGGACTTATTTTAAATCTTTTAATGGGATTAAAAGATTCGTAGGGAATTTATTCCAAATCACGCTGGTTCTGTGTCAGTTGAGTGGTAAAAGTACGGTCTATTAGAGTGGTAAAAGTCATTTGTTATATTTTCATATTTTGTTTAATTTGTCATATTTTGTCTAAAAATTTAAACTTTAATGTCCTTTTCAATATGATGCTTTTTATAATCATACGTAATTTAACATTAAGGTTTTTACAGTTTTATCCAAGAAATGGGCCCATATAATTATATAAGTTTGCATTAGTTTAGTTCTAATTTGATAATATCAGATTAATGAATAATATCAGAATAATCGCGCAATACAATTTAATCCGATTTTGTATAGCGGTATAAATTTATAACTGAACTGATACAAATATATAAAAAATAAGTAATAGTTTTATCCGGTTTCTTTTAGTGTAACACTTCATTGAAATCCGAAATATTTGCAGAAATAATTACCGTCAAATACGAGGTCTGCTTCAACGTAATTAATCCTTTCAGATCTTAGTCACATGCAAAAAGTTCACGATTTTATAGTTTGTAGCAAAATTCCTTTCATAAAACTGTCTTGAAATTACATAAACAATAAGTTGTTTGAGAAATAAACTTTGAAAAAACTAATGAAGATTTTATGGAATTTAATTAATTTATTCAAAAGATAAAAATTGGGGTAAATTTTCTGCAACTTAAGTAGATTTTTCAAAAGCCCCAAATATAAAATTAGACACATAATGAGATAGGCAATTGTACTAGTGTATTGCTGTAATTCATAATTATATCCAAAATATGATTGACAAATTGTCTAGTGTAATGGGGTAATATACAATGTTATCCAAAATTAAATTGTGTTTTTTAAACATGGTATAATATCAAAATATATATTATTTTGTATTTTGCAATATATATAACGTCACATTTAATTGGATTAATTTTATCATATTCTGAATGTAATATACAATTATTTATTGATCGAGATGCGATAAGACAAAACTATATATCATATTCAAATTTTTCGACGAAATTAATTTTATATATGAATTTATATATGTGTATATAAAATAATGTATTATTATATGCAAACGTTTTTACTCGGGGTGATGGCGAAAAACTGATAACGCTGTTATTGGTCTCTAGTTTCAGGTATATATTGATTTTTCCAAGTGTGAAAACTACTGTCGCACCGTGTAATCTTATAATATCACTTACAATTTGATAAAAGTGAATGAGGATAAAATTCGGATAAAACTCTATCAAATTACTTCTAATTGTATCTAAATAAATTTCATATCGGCCCATTTTTGGGCTGACATTTTTTATAATTATATATGGGCTTATATTAAATTTTATACAACTATATAAAGTTCCATATCAGTTTTTTTAATCGGGCAGTTCGTTTCAGAACAAAATTATGAGAAATTTGTAAATAGTAAAATAAGAAAAAGAAAATAATCAGAAAACTAAATTTTTTTATCTATAACTTACAATGTCGGTTCCTCGACCGGATTGTGATGAATTTGAGTTATAGTTGAAGTTTGATTCCGGCGATACAGACGATCCATATGGAGACCTTTTTTAATAACACAAATCAAAAACAATGAAAAAAAAAAAACGTTATCAGAAAAACATTGACTTAAGAAATGATGGCAAAAATGTAAATATTTTCTTACTGTTCGGAATTTTGAATCATTAAAAATCCTGTATTTGATCCATTTTCAATATCTTTTGATATATTCAACATATCATAGTCGCATTCATCTTCGTACCAGTTGGGTGATTCCAGCAAAAGCGAGATATCCAATTCTTGAACTTCCCTGGGATTTGCAACAGCAATCATACTTGAAGAATTATTGTTCAAACAAAATGCAAGAATTGATTCGTGATCCTTGTGAATAATACGAATAGGTTCGTTATCCTTTGCTAAATTACTGACACCTTAAAAACAAACGAAAAAAATTAAACAAATTAATAAAAATTACACTGGTGATTCAAGATAAAAAAGATTTCGGCCTTCATATTCTAAACCTGTATTCCAAAGATTGTCATGATGTACCATTTTTGCGCAAATCACCATTAAAAATGAAAAAAAAAAATATTACTTTTGACTTTTTGGAACTTACTCTGAATTTAGCGAAACAATCTCAGGCAATTTTAGGCAATTTGGAATCCCGGATAAAAAGCTCATATATGATCATATATTTTTTATATGATCATATATGGTTATCCATATTCGTGCATAATATTCGTACAAAATGAACCTACATTTCCATATATGGACAAATATGGTCATATATGTTCATATATTATTTTATATGGTCATCCATATACGTGCATACATTATTAGAGTTTGACATTCTAGTTCATAGTTCATTTCGTACATTTGAATTTATTAGCCTGCCCCATTTCCATTTGAAATTGAGAGCTTTCCACATTTAATTGAGAAAAGAACAATTGATATTGAGATTTTCCATATGAAATTGAGAAAAAATCAATTGATATAAGGATTTTCCTTTTAAAATTGAGAAAGGCAAAAATGAAATTGAGACTTTAAATTTGATGTTGAGAAAATAACAAATGCAATTAAGATTTGAAATTGAGATTTTCCAAATGAAATTCAGAAAAGACCGATGAAATTGAAAATAAACCAAATGAAAATTAGATTTTGTTATTTGAAATTGAGAATAAAACAAATGAAATCAAGAAAAGTACAAATCAAATTGAGAATTTTTTATTCGTATTAAAAAATGTATATGCCCGTTAATTGATTCCATTAATGATATGGTCAGGTCAATCCAATGTAGGGGAGCAGATATAAAATGTTCGAATTTTATTATTTAACCAAATGGAATTTTTAACTTCAATTGGTATATTGATGTATGAAAATTCTACACATGAAGAGGAGACGCAAATAAGGGTATGCAGACCATAAACTAAATTGTTCAGGAGACTTCATATTTTTAAATATTAATATTATATAAATATTAATATTATTAGAATACATTAATAAATATGCAAAATTTGTATAAAAAAAACTAAGTAGATTATGATTTCATAAAAAAGTTTCATAATTATAGTCAGAATTTCAATTTGAAATTTAGAAAGTATCAATTAAAATTAAGATTTCTCATTTGAAATTAAGAAAATGTAGTTTGTTTTAAATTCAGAATCTATCATATCAATTGAAAGTCAGAAGTTCTAATCAGTTGATGTGTTCTAAATTTTAAATTTAAACTTTCTTAATATCAGTGGAAATAAAAATTCTTAACTTCAATTAATGTTTTTAAATTCCAAAGGAAAATTCTTAATTTAAATTTGGTTTTTCTAAATTTTAAGCAAAATGATTATCAATTGATGAGCTTATTATAAAAACTTGATAATCCACATTTACTGTTTTATAGATTTTCGCTGTTTTCTAGGTATCTATTTATTAATATTTGATAGATGTCTTGCTTAAACTCTTATTGCAAGTACCTAGAGTATAAACGTCATGCAAAAGTCATAATGTTGCATTTTGTTAACCTTTAAAACGCGAAAACAAATTAAAAATAAAATATGGCTTATCAAGTTTTCACAATACGCATTGATATTGATATTTTCTGAATTTCAATTTGAAATTCTGAACATCGTAAAAAACTATGATACTTCTTCATATTTATGAAAAATTTCATAAAAGAACTTTTCATCAATTTGTATTTTTATGAAACAGCTTCATCATATATTTCATAAATATGATGAAGCTTTTTCCCTGAAAAAAAAACTAATTACTGAAACACCTTTTTTAATTTTGTATGGACTTATTTGTCAAAAATAACAATTTTAAAAAAAATCGTAGAAACCACTTCTGAACTTAAATAATCAAATTTTAAATAAATCCTTATGAATTAGATTAAGAATTGAAGTTGTTAACAATCGGTCTTTAAAAAGGATTTATAAAACCTATTAGATACACCATTTTTTTTAAAAAAAATCTTTCTTTGGGTATATGGAGTTCATACATAAGCCCTCTTGCACATAAGGCATTCCATATACTTCTATATTTGTTTATATATGACCCTCTTTAGCGAACATGAAAAATAATACATAAATCCATATATGTCCATATATAAGCACCTTTTGTAAATATATATCTATATTTCTCCATATACACAACCATATATGAACATATATGTACATATATGAACATTTTTAACCGGGCTTGCAGATTTCAAAAAGTGATACTGATTTTTCTGAATCTTCTCTAATGCCCAAGGCCGCTTTTAGGCTTTGGCTATTTTTCGTTCCTTGAATCAAAAACACAAATAATTCTTAATAACGTTATTGACGTCTTTCAGTAAAATTTCGTAATATTTTTGATAATTTTTTTAAATTTAGATTTATTCTATAATAACACTACTCAACAATTTTCAACGTTTTGCAGAACCTGCGAAATACATATTATTCATCAGACTTAGATACGCTGAAATTAAATCTGGCAAACAAATTTTACAATTTTTGAAACAGCGCGATTTTTATATTTACATCATTCCCCCAATTTTGAAGTATATTTGGCTTAATTTGTCGGATTTGAACCTCAAAATCATGACATTTTTTACACAACAAAAAAAAATAAATACATGTATGACCAAAATACTACTTTGTGCCGTCTTTCTGAATTAGGGGAATACACTTAAAAAATATGCAGTTTTTTAAATTGTTTTATTACCATTATCCACACTATCATACTGTTGTGATGCATGTTTCGATGTGTTATCTGTCTTCTTTCCAAATATTGCTTTAATAAAGACGTCTTGTGCTTCATCCTGACGAACAAGAAAATTCCATAAGCGTCGTACCGGACCAGCGGATGAACTCATTACGAAGGGTGTATTATCTTTGCTTAACAGCGATCTATATCTATGAATAGAAAGACCTGGAACTTCCGCTATTCATAAAACATCCTAATTATTTAAAGTATATAGTTTATGAGTGAATAAGTTTTCCTAATTTTGTATACTAAAGATATTACCTGGGATGTAATCTTCATTTGGTGGACCCTTGGTTGTTACGATTTTAAGGGCAACATCCTGCCATCTGTTTAATGTTCTCAGAACTTCGTGCGACAAGGGACTCAAAACTGGTAAATCTAATTAAAAGAAGTAAATATATCATGAGTTAAAATTTAGTTTTAAAAAGTACACAAAACATATAAAACATCTCCATATTTAGTTTTTATTGTTTTTTTAAAATAACGATTTCCTCACGGTTTAAATAATTTTTTTTTTTAATCCTAAAATGGTGTATCTTTGAAGAGCCATACATTTGAAAGTTGTTTTCGGATTTTTTTATTTTGATTTAAAATGTATTCGATTCTCACGGTTGTCCTCCTTTACACTTTCCATTTTAAATGCAAATGCAATTAAAAGCTTTCCAATTTTGTAATCATAATTAAAATTAAGTTTCATGGGTCTTTCTTGTCCCCAGGACACTAAGTGTAAAATATTTTTTAAATAACAATAAAGATAATTATAGTGTTAATAAACTTAAGCGACATTTTTGTGAAAATTATGCAAACTTTGATGAAAACATTAAAATTTTGTTAAATTTTTGACAAAATAATCTATTGTCCTGTAAAGGAGTCGCTCCAAATACAAACTCGAATTATTATTCTTTCAATTTTATTTATTTTTTTTTGTTTAATAACAACTGTTATATTATAAAAATTGCAATAGACATCTGCAAATTATGCATAAATTATGCATTTTAAAAAATCTTTAAAATTAATTTTATAATAAAGACTTTCCTGCATTTTTATCAATATCGTGGGTCATTTTGAATTCCTGGCTAAAGTTGGTTAATGATATCCGATAAAGTCAGAATTCCATATTTGAATATTTATGAGTATATTAAATAGACAATTGTTTATAAAAAAAGACATTTTTTCGCAATTTCAAATTTTAATAATAATACACTTTTTTCCAAAATGGGACATTTTCGGCTGTAACGGATTAATGTCTTCCAAAAAATAAATCGATTTCTTTCATTTGGAACCAGTTTCCATAAAACAAAATTCATTTTTTTTTTTTTATTGGGACCCCCTGAGGGGCTGGCGATGGAGGGTAAGTTTGTTTAAGAGAAATATTAGGAGACAAAACTAATGAGGGTTACGTATACATTTTACCTCCCTATGGGTGACTCTTGAGAAGTTACGAGCAGAAAAAAAGATGTCTTACCTTGAAGTTCTATTCCGGAAATACTAATGAAGCCTTGAACATTTTTAATAAATATTTTCATGAAAGCCAATCTTAATATACACCACGAATATGACATTGGATCCAAGTGTTCTTTACTGTCTTTGTTAAATTTGCTGCCGGATTTAGCTTTGGTGCTAATGCCATCATCCTCCTCTTCTTCTTCAATTTCAGATTCGTAAGGATCATCAGTATCGTACTCATCACAATCTTGAAACATAAGGTAATTTGGGTTAATTTTCAAACTGAAAAAATTAAGAGCTTTTTACTTTTTATTTTGTTTTTTTATACATCGATCTAATTTTATTGTTATATTTGTATACTTATAGCGATTGTTCAACTTCCGGGGTTGATACAGTTTTTCGATCTAGAAAAAGATCTCATCAGAACCCGACGTTTTAGGAAAACTAGAGCCGCCAGAACAGGCAGAGCTTAAACAAAAAAACTTTTTGAAACATCTATATATATAAAATGGAATGTGTGTTTGTTTATTTGTTTGTACCTTATAGGAGACCAAACCTCTGGACCGATCTTCCTGAAATTTTCACAGCATTTAACTGGAACTCTGGCATGATTAATAGGGTATTTTTTTTCGACCACGCCCACTTTTACGCCCACTTTTTTAAAATTATGTAATTGCTCCCATATAGTTTTTAACAGATTTACTTCAAATTGTATACACATTATACTCCAGGCGAGGTAGAAATAAACATTTCTTGCGCCACGCCCCCTTTCACGCCCCTCTTCATGCCAAATTTTGTTTGAAAGTTTTAAACTTTTTGTTCGCTGTACAAATTTGTTCCTTCCAACGGATTTTTTTTATTTGGTAGTATATTGCTCTTAATACTGTTAACGTCGCCATATAACTATGAACCACGCCCACTTCACCGCCCCCTTTTTTTTAATTCAGATACTTATACCACTAACAATGTTTGCTATACAAAATACTTTTTTTGTAATATGTATTTACCTAAAGTTTTATACACTTTTTATCTACAGGTAAGGTAGCCATACATTTTTTTATTACCAAATCCCCCTTTTTCGCCCCATTTTACCTTAAATTATAATTAATCTGCTTTCAATCTCTATTTATATGAAATGGAATGTGTGTTTGTTTATTTGTTTGTTTGTAACTTATAGGAGGCCAGACCTCTGGACCGATCTTCCTGAAATTTTCACAGCATTTAACTGGGACTCTGGCATGAATAATAGGCTACTTTTTCGACCACGCCCACTTTTATGTAATTGCTTCCATATAGTTTTTAACACATTTACTTCAAATTGTATACACATTATATACTCCAGCCAAGGAGTTTCATACGCCACGCCCCCTTTCGCGTCCCATTTTGTTTAAAAGTTTTAATCTTTTTGTCCTCTGTACAAATTCAACGGATTTTTTTAAAATAATGTATATTGCAATTGATTTCACTAATTAAGAATGCGTTTTATTGGCTGTCTTAAGAATAAATACTATTTCACCAAACGGGAGCTATGTTTGCAGCCATTAAAGTTTTAACTTTGATCGCGTCTATTTGACTAATTACGATAACGTTTCGGATTGACAGGTTAAAGAAAAATTATTCTATTTTAGCAAGCGGTAGCTTTGCTAGCATGTCTTGCATTTAATTACTTTCAGCCTTAAATAAAATTTTAGGCAAGACAACGTCTGCCGGGTCTCCCAATTAATACAAATAAAATTTGAAGGCAAAACAACGTTTGCCGGGTCAGCTAGTATATTATAAAGAAGAAAAGAAGGAAGCAAAATAGGTGTTATACTAAATTTTTTGCTTAAGTTTTGCCTGTTCTGGAATCACTAGAGTTTCCAAAACTTCGGGTTCTGAAGATTTAGAAATTCATGTATAAACTTAATTTAAAAAAAAAAAAACGAATGACAAGCTCGCTAAATGTCATTGCTAAAATATTTTGGGAATCGTCATAAAACAAACCAAGGAATATTTTGAGGAGTGGACAAAACCCTTTTTTTTTTTGTCCATACATAATTTCTAACCAGGTCACACTGCATTTTTTTACTGCTGAGTAATCGAAATTAAGTAAAAATTTAAAATCTCATATTAAAAGTTTAAATTTTTTATGGATCAAGATTCAGAAATATCAAGATTTTTTAAATCAGCATTTAGCACTTTTCAACCTGATTAAGTTAAAGTTAAAAAAAATATCAAACACGAGTAACTTTTCATTTAATTCAATTTATTTGTATTTCTTTGATATTAATATGATTTACAATATAAATTATTTTTTTAAATTTAAATTTAACATTTTGATAATGTAAAGTTTTTTTTGACTTAGTAACAAATAATAAATACACTCAAAAAGATGTACAGTTACTACATGACAGTTGTTTGTGTAGTAATCAGTAGTAGTTGTTTTTAACTGCAATTACAGTTGTTTTTCTATGGAAAATTGCATAACAACTATTGTGACAGTTAAAAAAAACTGAATTTATTTGTGTAATCATTATGTAAACTATCTGTAATAATAATTCCCATGCTGTAATTAAAAAGACATAAGTCTTGTTGTATGGGAAGAACGATTAAAGAAAATAAACTAAAAAACTACTTTATTTTTCACCAGTTGTTTGAAGCAGTCATTTTAGTATTTTAGTAAACAACTACCAAAGCAGTAAACAGTTAAATTTGTTATTTAAAAACATAAGATTATATCGACTTTTAATTCTCGTTTATATTTGTTTTTTTTTTTTTGATATATTCAATACAAATAATAATTAAAAACTTTAATTGTGTCTTTAATGCATTAAAACATCATAACTAACGGTACGGTTTGGAATTATGACCCGATTACTAAATGCCCAGTTAAAATTTAAGGAAAAGTTAAATTGAAAATTTATATGGGAAATAGTAACAAATGTACCAGTTAAAGTCCCAGTTAGTAGCTAACGGGACATTGTGAAAATGAGGCTAAGTAGGATATAGGAAATACAAATTTTTATTGTAATTGAAAGAAAAAAATATTTTTTTTTTTTATTAAAAAAATTTACAATTTGTGCCCAGTAATGGTATCATTAGCAGATGGACTGGCAGCCTGATGGATAAACTTGTAAGAAAAGTTGAAAATAACTCATGTTGTTCGGGTAATCAATTAACGTCACCGATTTTCTGTGGTTGGTGGATTAGAATGAGGCTGAAGATGACCTAGTCGCTTAGGTCGAAAGTGCGGCACTCCCTCTAGCGTTGATCCCCGCAAGATTTTGTTCATCTTCTCTTACATTTATAAACAATTAGTGTTTTCTTTTTGTAATAATAACATTTTAATTATAAATGATCTCAAATCTGACAATTCAAAATGAAATGCAGAAAAAAAATATTTTCAAAATACCGAAAAAATAACTGCCAATACGGTAGTGTTTATCAATTTTGACAGTTGATTCAAAATTTTTGTAGTAAAAAATGTTCAGTTGTTTTTAAGACATTGTTAGTTGTTTTTACTACATTTGTTAGTTGATTTTCAACAGTTAAAAACTGAAATTACAGTTGTTTTAACTGTCATTTTCGGTACACTCTACTGTCAATTTTTTTTGAGTATTTGTTACTAAATTAAAAAAAAAACTTTTACATCCCTTTCTACAAACTAAAAATTAAAGACATGGGAAACATTTATGTAGAGAATAATATAAACATTAGGAGTATAACTTTTGATTTTTTTTTTTAAATCTCTAAACGGCCATACCGTATAGAGCCTAAAAACTATAAAGAAGATATTGTGAACATTGGCATCTTCTTACAAAATAATCAGTTAGATACTGTAAAATTAACAGTGGGGAATCCATACAAAATTCAAAGATTTGAAAGATTTCTCCGCAATATTGCCCAATAAACCATTTTGGCCCGGGTAAAAGGGTAAAAAAGGGAATGTCAACAATTCGAAAAGTCGAAACGGTGGAACGATTCTGACTTTAGATTCGGATTTAGGAGACCAAACTACTTACAAAAAATTATAAACTCATCGTCACTGAGCACACTTAAAATAACTTTATATTAACTTACTATTTTTTAAAACTTTGAAAATATGCATTTACTTTTGTTTTTAATTCAATTTTTTTAATATTATTAATTCAATCTTAGAATGTGTTTTTTAGTGTCCTACCGATGACTTTGGCCAAAAACGATATTTGGTCGTTTTTTTGTGTACAAATTTTGATATTGAAAACATATTTGTTGAGCCGTTTTAAATCGATTTTGAGTAAAAATTTAAGGAAAAAGCCGAAGTTTAGCTGTGAAGTTAAATAACAGGCTGCCAAACTTTTCCGATTTGGCTGTACGTTCGGAGGCCGATTAAAGGATTTGTTGATTAACTATGGACTATTTATTAAATTTGACACTCAAAATCGAGTTTTTTGCAAATTTGTTGATTTGCAAAAGATATTTGGTTAGCTTCCGAGACCCTGACGATTTTCTGCTTAAACTCGACGGGTGAATACTCCCCAAATATTCTCAATGGGGTTTTCATACGAAAAACATGCGTGCCATCCAATACTCTTATATTTTTTGATGATAACCATTCCATTGTCTGATTATTGTCACTCGGATTATATGTAAAATTTGTGACAAATTTCACCTCAAATTTTTTTTCATTACAAAAATAGTTTTTTACCTCAAAAATTTAATTTTTATTTATTAAAATTGCATAAAAAAAAATAATTCTTCAATTCCTCTTTATTTGATATTCTTCTTTGTTTACCGTTATATGTAAATATAGTTGTGAAACACTAAAAAATTATTATTACACAATTTTTCTCTTTAGTCAATTTTTTTTTTTTTTTATAATTTAACCAATACTCAGGGGATGCCCCCTACTCATGCAGTGCATTGTATTGATCAGGAAAATAAGGTATGGGAAGGAGGAAAGAGGGAGTAGTGTTTGTGGATATTTGATTTAAATTTTTCTAAATTGTAAGTAACAGGGAAGACTTCTGCGGGAAGTTTGTTCCACATACGAATCGTTCGACTAAAAAACGAATTTTCTCTATAATGCGTTGTGCGAAACACAGGACAATCAACTACAAACGGATGTGCTCTACTAGATAAGCGAGTATTACGAATAAAAACTCGGGCTCGTGGAATAAGTTCACTTATCTCAGCACTTCCCATGGTAATATCGATAGAAAAGTGTCACACAACCCACATTCCGACGATGCTCCAATGAATCAATAGAGTTGGATACACTATTGTCATTGATAAGCTTCACCGCCCTCCCCTGAACACGGTCCAGAAGCTTCAGAATAGACAGTGGAGCCCCTGCCCATATATGAGAGTTGTATTCCATTTTTGGCCGGATATAGCTGGTATAAATAGTAAGGAGATCGGATGGAGTGAAGTAAGTCTTGCACCGTTTTAGAAAACCGAGACACTTGAATGCCTCTTTCGACACTTGAAATACGTGCTTATTCCAACGGACATCACACTGTATTCTCATGCCCAGAACATCAAGAGTATCCGATTCCTCAATACCTATACCATCCATAGTTACAGATGACAATGTCAATTCCACAGCCCGTCTGTGGGTTAACATACAACATTGGGTCTTGCGTGCATTAAAATCGACCTTATTCGTGCGACCCCACTCGGAGATTGTAGAAAGGTCTTGATTGAGTGTGTCATTCATGTTCTGCCGCATGCCCTCTATCTCCAAAGAGCTTGGCCTGTGATCGAATGAAAATGAATGACAAATGTTGCTGTCGTCTGCAAAAGAGTAGATAGGGTTGATGGTCTGACCAAGAAGGTCATTAATAAAAATAAGAAAAAGGGTAGGAGAAAGAACAGAACCTTGCGGTACCCCTGAATTTAGCTGAAACTCGTTTGATGAGACCCCATCTAAAATAACACGTATAGTGCGGTCTCTGAGAAAACTCGTTATAAATCGAGAGAAGACATTACCGACACCAAAAGCAACTAGCATAGTCACGAGTGCCCCTTGCCACACACGATCGAACGCCTTAGAAATATCTAGAGCAACCACTTTACTCTCACCAAAGCGGTGGATTGACCGGCTCCAACGTTCCGATAGAAACGCCAACAGGTCTCCCGTAGATCGACCACTACGGAAGCCATACTGTCGATCATTTAAAAGTGAATTGGTCTCTAAATATTTCACAAGATGGTGGTTAACCATGGTCTCCATCACTTTGGAGAGCGCAGAGCAAATTGCGATTGGGCGGTAATTTTCAGGGTTGTTAGCCGCACCCTTTTTAGGGATAGGCTGGACATTGGCCACCTTCCAGCATGAGGGGAAGATTCCCGCACGGTACGAAGAGCTGAAAAGTTTTGCCAATGGACGTGCCAACGTTAAAGAGCACTGTTTCAGCACCAGTGCTGATATGCCATCCGGCCCCGGTGACTTATTTACGTTGAGATCCGCAAGAACCCGTTTTACTGCCCGGGCCCGAAAGAAAATAGAAGGCATAGTATAAGATACCCTTTCGAGAACGGGCAGTGGTTGATCGCTTTCCGGCAAGAAAGAATTTCTTGCAAAAAGTTCAGCGAAAAGGTTGGCCTTATCAACCGGGTCGGTGAATGATTGATCGTCCTTTAAAAGAGTTGGAATAGAAGAACTAGCATTATCCCTTACTCTTTTAACAAACGACCAAAAGGTCTTACTGCCCCGAGGAGCAGAAAGAACTTTGGCACGTAGACGATGTTCGTATAAAACCTTTTCGCGTCTAAGTACCTTGGCACACTCGGTTTCTCGCCTTTTTGCGGTGCAGATCAGTAACGGCGTTCTTATTCGAACGCCAATTACTGAACTCTGCCTCTCTGGATCTGACTGCCATTTCTGTAGCGGCATCGACGTTGTCGTCGAGAAAGTAATCTCGTAAATTTTACACAATAAGAGATCAGTTATCACACTCTTATACAGTTATAATTTTTAAAAAAATGTTTGATATTAGAAAAATAGAAAATCTCCTATATTTTTTTTTCACTCAAGAATCAGTGTTTAAAAAACATTAAAAACATTTTAAAAACACTAATAAATAATACTTAAATCTAGTTGCTAAAAAAAAAAATTAAAATTAAAAAAAAAAATCTAAATATATTTAAAGATCAAAACACAGTTTACAATGGATAAACAAATAAAAAAAAAACAAATCAACATAAAGCAAAGAAAACACAAAACCCGCCAAATTAAAAAAAAAAAAAAACACAGATTGCAATAAAACACAAGAGATGAATTCAACACAAGAAATGGACACTTCAACAACAACAACATCAATAGTGACAAACAATAATGATCTGCAAGTAAATAATACACCCTCACAAAAAAGATTAAGAGATGTTTTTCAAAGTTCTGTGCTCGGTAATGTGTGCAAAACCCGGCGCCTAACTAACACCGAATCACCGAATCAGCAGTAACTGCTATACCTAAACAAGAGCGGCAAGCGTTTTCTAGCTGTCAAAAATTCTCATGTCCATACAATTTGTATGTAGCATCCCGAAATAACGCGGCGGCAACTCTTTGCAATTGGAAAATCCGATTTTGATAGCGCATTTGATAGTCAAGTTAGTTGCAAAAGACAACAAATGTAAACCAGGGATGGCAAAGTTGATACTATAGTACTTTTTTTTGATACTATTCGATGTTCCAAAGTACCGTAGTACTCCCGCGACTCATTTGATACCATTGGACGATTTAAAGTTTTTAATTCGTTTTATTTTTTTAATTTTTATTAATATATAAATTTTATTAATATATTGCTCGCAACTTCATAAATAAAGATGTGTTAGATAATTGCACACCGTTACAATTAAATATCCACGATAACCATATTCCGCTAAACGACGTTTTTTGTGGTACGGAAGTAGATTTGTATATAAATACAAATCAGATTGAATCCGGCACTGTAAATCAGATAAAAGAAAATTCCAAAAAAATGTTATATTAAATTTTGTGAGGATTTGAAGACCAGAGTAAATTTTGATGATGAAATTTTAATTTGGTTCAGTAAGTTTTCACCTGAAAACGTTGTTTGCGGAAGAACCAATAGTATCGTGCCATTTTTGATAAAAATTTTTCCAAACGAAGAAAATAATTTTGACGCCATTAATACCCAATACAGAGCGTTGGCAGATTGGCAAGAACTAAAACTTTATAGAAAGGAAAATATATGTAGTTTCTGGTCAAAAGTATCTAAAATTAAAAATGAGTTGCACAAATATATGTTTCCCGATATTTTAAGAATTGCTGCAGGTATTTTATCCATACCACATTCTTCTGCAAACGTTGAGAGATTTTTTTCATATCAAAATCTGAATAAAACCAAACGCAGAAACAGACTTCATGTTAAAACAGTATCAAATCTAATACAAACCAAAGATTTATTAAATGCAACAAATTCTTGTTGTTACAATTTTAAAATCACTAACAAGTTATTATCAACCAATTTATAAAATTCTTTTCCAGCTGTATTGATTAATTTAATTTTGATCTCATTTGGAGTTCTTTGTTCCTGTACATTAATTTAAAAAAAATACTTTTTAAAGTAACACTTTTTTTTTATAAATACATATAAACATAAATTTATGTTCATTAACATTAAATGTTATTTTAATGCATTTTGTATGAATTTTAAGAATAATAAAAAATAATTTTAGTACTCTGAGAGTCGAAAAAGTATTATTTGAAAATTTTATTGGTACCAAAACGAAATTCTCATTTCCCATCCCTGATGTAAACAAAAATATAAGAGAGAAAAAAATATATTTGTTATTTATATGCATATATTATATTATTATTTATATTATTATTTATATTACTATTTATATATATTTGTTATTATACAAAACACAAAACATAAATCAGAAACACCAATATTGTAATGTGCTTTGTTGTAAAAATAATCAGGTTTGTTATATTTTTTATTTTGATAACCCTGTTTTTATCGATTTGACGTATCGTTGCCGCTCTGGTTAAGGGATGACATTTCAGCGTTAACGCTAGGCGTTAAAAAACGTTCCGCTTTCCGCTCTTGTTTAGGTATGCCTGTTAAGTTTATAACGATTATGGGCAAACGTTTCGATAGACTTACAGAGAAATTAGAAATAATGATAAAAGATAAATTTAATGAGTGTAAAGAAAATCTCTTAGGTGAGTTTGATAAGAGATTAAACACTATAAACGCTAATGTTGACACACTCATACAATCGGTCATGGTAGATTTACAAAATATACAAGCAAGAGTTACAAAACTAGAAACAGTTGTGCAGGAAAATATAGCACTTAAAAATTAAACTGAACAACTTAAAGATGAAATATGTAACCTGAAGGTATATGTACAAAAACAGGAGAACTCGATAGTGGCTTCTGATATTCGGGTTAATGGCATACCTTGTAATAATAAATATAATGATAATTTATTTGTTATTTATGAAAAAATATGTGAAGCTGTAAATATCCAACCCATCGCAATTAAAAACCATTTACCGCGTTAAAAAATGCCCGAAGTAGGAAAAATATTGATGATGCACCCATAACAAAATGCACGAGTTTCGTTATATATTTGAGGAATGTGACATAGATGTGGTATGTGTTTCGGAAACAAGGTTTGTCCCTACTATTCATGACAGTTATTATAATTTACGTGGCTACAGACTAATACTAATGCTGGAGGAGTTGCCATTTTTATTAAATCTTCAATAAAATGTAAAATAAAATTTATGCCAGATGCCGAGATGGTAAATAATGATAATACAAATTTTAAAATAGAACAATTGTTCGTAGAGATTTTTAGCAAAACCAAAAAGCTTTTACTGGGTGCAATTTATAGGCCAAACAAGAGAATCAAAATGGATGATTGGTTAACTAAATTAACAACTATAACAATGGGTTACTCCGATGTGATAATTGTTGGTGATTTTAACAACCATATATTGGTAGATAAAGGTCTAATGAACAGTATGATTTCTATAGGCTTGCATCTTGTAAATTTCTCGACACCTACCCATTTTACAAAAACTACCAACACACTTCTAGATCTTTGTTTCGTTAATAAAATGTCTAGTTTATTGTTCTTTGATCAGCTTTCAGCGTCATTATACTCTAAGCATGATCTTATCTTTGTAGTATATGACTTTCACATTGATGAACAGAATCAGAAAGTAATAACTTACAGAGATTTTAGAAACATTGATTGTCAGTCACTTTAAACTGAACTCTCAACGATTCCATGGAACGAAATTTTTATAAGCCTAGTGTAGATGAACAAATCATGTTTTTGCAAAATTATATAGAATTCCTTTATAACAAATATATCACAATTAAGGAAAAACGGATACGATGTGAACAGCCCTGGTTTTCTAGTGAAATCAAGTCGCTTATTGAGGAAAGGAATTACGCTTATAAAAGATGGAAAAGATTTAAAACTAATGAATAGTTTTAAATCTTTTCCATTAAGAAGAAAATTAAATTCGAAAATCAAAATTACAAAGAACAACAACCACATCATGCATATTGAATTTATACACTTTACTCAGGAAGATGTTTTAGAAGCTTTTCTAAGCATTAAATCAAACCCCACATAGGACATGATAGAATTCATCCTAAATTTATAAAACTGATTCTCACGTACATCTTATCACATGTGACACATATATATTTAATACAATCATAACAACTTCTGAATTCCCTACTATGTGGAATCACGCCAAAATTATACCCATACCTAAATCAGATAACGATTATCGTCCAATTGCAATTCTACCTTATTTATGAAAAGTTTTTTAACGTCTGGTGCACGCACAGATGAGCAGCTACCTTTTCTGCAATTCCTTACTCACTGATAGGCAATCCGGTTTTAAATTTAAACACAGTTGCATTACTACTTTGATTGATGTATCTGAGGATATAAGAACTGAAATGGATAACAGGAAAATAACTTTCCTTGTCTTACTGGATCATTCGAAGGCTTTTGACACAGTAGATCATTCAATTCTTTGCCTTAAACTTAAATATTTGTGTAATTTCTCACCAACAGCTGTGAAATTAATAGCATCGCACTTATATGGCAGATCGCAATCGGTTTACCATGGATCTGAAATGTCAAGCAGCTACCCAGTTCCGAGAGGTGTACCGCAGGGTTCAATTCTTGGTCCGTTATTGTATGATATATACTCTAACAACTTACCATCTCAACTTCAACACTGTAGTGTCCAAATGTATGCTGACGACGTGCAGCTCTACATCAGTTGTGAGCCCACTGTGGTCACAAATTGCATTAATAAATTAAATCAAGATTTAACAAGAATTACTAAGTGGGCATCTACTAATGGTCTTTGTTTGAACTCCAAAAAATCCAAAGCTATGATTATTGGCAATAATAACCTAGTTCCACCTTTTCTACCACCAATATATATTAGTGATTCTCCAGTTGAAATAGTCGGTACAGCCAGAAACCTAGGAATTATCTTCAATAAACATCTTGATTGGTCTGATCATGTAAACGCTATATGCGATAAAACATTTGCCATGTTAAGAAATTTGTGGATGACACAATACTATACACCTTTAAAGATCCGAATGCTGCTAGCTAAAACGTATTTGTTCCCAACTCTAATGTACGGATGCGAATTTTTTCAAACTGTGATTCTGTTTTTAAGTAGACTTTAGCGATTTTTTCAAATAAAAAAGGTTGGCATTATTCTTCGTTCTCAGTGAATTTTTAACTCTGTTGTTATTTTGTGTGAATATCAACTTTAAGGAAAAATATCCATTTTTATATTAATATCGTATTTTTCTTTTATTTAAGTTTGTTTTTTGATAAAAATTTGTGTTAAAATCAGTTGTTTTTTTTTACACGAAAATTAAATGTTTTTGTAAATATTTCTGTTCTTTTTTTGTTTTCCGGCAAAATTAAAAGATGTTAAGTACTGTAAGTTTGAAAGGTTTGAAAGACCCAGAATATGCAATAGGTTTTCGTCTTGCATATAAATAAGTCTTGCATATTTTTATTTCATGTATTTTGTTGTTGTGGTCTTGCATACTCTTGTATTTATACAAGATTTGCAAGCTTTGAAAGGTCTGCAAGGGTAGTTTGCTACCAAGAGCGAATACCGCTAATATTTTTTATGTAATATTTATTGTAACAATATATACAAGGTGGCGCAAAAGTAATCCTCCTATCAGAAAATGCTATAAATTTTGCGATTGGCCCCTAATGTCAGTTCTGTTTTGACATTTGTGTAGTAAACACATGCGAAATACACGTTAATAAACAATGTTACGCTACACTGCTCCAGAACGCGGAATATTGGTGACTATTTTTTTGACCAATAATCGGTCGGTGACTTTGGCACAACGTGAATTTCGTCGCAGATTTCATGGCCGTCCAACGCCTACTGGTGAAACACTGCGACGTTTAGCCGCTCGCCTCGAAGAGACTGGCACAACACGAGATGCTGCCAGGCGAGGCAGACCCCGGAGTAGCCGTTCTGCAGAGAATATTGCTGCTGTAGCCAAGGATGTCATGGAAGCGCCGTCGACCAGACGACGTGCCACGCAAATGGGTATCAGTCGACGGTCTTTACAGCGAATTTTGGTACAAGATTTGAAGATGTTTCCGTACAAAGTCCAGACGGTGCATCAGCTGTTAGCCGCTGATCGCCAATCGCGTGTAACATACGCTCAAGCCATCCTTAATCACCACCAAGAGGAAGATGATTTTTCATCAAAAATAATCATGAGTGATGAGGCCCATTTCCATCTTAGCGGGTACGAAAATAAGCAAAATTTACGCTTCTGGGGCACTGAAAATCCGCGTGTAACCCACGAAGAGCCATTACACACACACCCGCTCAAAGTCACTGTATGGTGTGCTGTTTTCGCTGGAGGAGTCATCGGACCTTTTTTCTTCGAAGACGTCGCGGGCCAAACGGTTACTGTGAATGGTGAGCGCTACAGAGCAATGATCAACGAGTTCTTTTTGCCGCAACTTGATGAATTGGAATTGGAAAACATGTGGTTCCAACAGGACGGTGCAACGGCACACACTGCACGTGCCACAACCGATATGCTGAAGGATGCATTTCCCGGGCGCCTAATCTCCCATTTTGGCGATTTGCACTAGCCAGCAAGATCGCCTGATTTGACCGCTCCAGACTTCTTTTTGTGGGGCTTTTTGAAGTCGCGGGTTTATGTCAACAAGCCTCAGACTCTTGCAGCTCTTAAGACAATATCCGTCAAGAATGTGAGGACCTATCGCCGGAAGTTTTGGCCAAAGTGATGGAAAATGCCATAAAAAGGGCTCACATGACAATCAACTGTGGCGGAGGCCATTTACATGACATCATATTCTCGACTTGATGTAAAAAAAATTAAAATACCAAATAAAAATAATCCACAAGAAGAATCAAAGTTTTTCATTTTTTTTTTTAAATTACAGCCAAAAAACATCGGAAGGTTATTTTTGCGCCACCTTGTATTTGTAACTACATTGAAAACTTAAAATCATACTTATTCTTTTTTCATATCTTTATATGTTTTGTACTTTTTGTGATAATAATTTTTTTAGTTTCCGTTTAAATTATGTTTTTTTTTGTTTTTCCTAAACTCATTTGTAACACTATTTTTCCAGCTGCTGTTAAAAAGATTATATCTTGTTGCACTGGTATAATAAATAAAGTAATAAAAGTAAAGTAAAAGTAAAAGTAAAGTAAATCATTTGTAAATATAGTTATGCAACGCAGTGTATACAGTGTATTATACACCAATTTGTATGGAAAATTTAGAGGTACCTTCACATTTTCACTCATAACTTTTGAAAGGCTGGGCCGATGTCGGTAATTTTCAATACGACACTGCTCGGGAGGATGCTAAATAATCTAGATAAAAATGAGCAGTCTCTATTGCGTGATCGCCATTTCAACATACATACAGACGGACATCGCTATATCGGCTTAGAATTTCACAGGAATCAAGAATATATAGTTTATTGGATTTTAGACCTATATTTCGATGCGTTACAAACGAAATGACACTGATATGTACCCTCATCAGTGTGTGGGGGGTATTAAAATTAAGCTATTTAAAAGCTATCGATCACGCACAGTACTAAAAAATGCAGTGAGCGGGGTGCATAATTTTCTTAAGAATTTTAATATTATACCAGGCGAGGATTCAGGAAAATATTTTGGAGAGGGAAGTTAGTGTATTTTTGATAAATTTTCTATTATCTTTAATTTTTTTTTTTATATTGAAAGTTTTTATTTTTGTGGAGAAAAATGTCCCATTTTCCCACCCCTGAATCCGCGCCTGATTATACATACCATTATTTTTTGGTTTAGCCAAGAAATATGACAACATTGACATCTCAGGTGGAACAAATTGTTCTCGATAAGTCGGTTTGTCTTCCTTCATATATGTAGATGCATTACTGCTACCAAAATTTCCAAGTATCTTCATGTTAAGCTTTACACGTTGTTTTGTGATAGAAGTCACAGTATTCCATACACTATTTTCTTCGTTGGGCTCCTCGGACGAAATATTATTAGTTGTAGATCCATGATTTTCGCATGTAGCTTTTCTCAATAATTTTTTCATGCCTCCTCCGAAAATACTAGACCAGGTTTCAATAGAAAAATTGTGAGCAATTAGTCTGTACAAAATTCGACTATCACAAGTAACGAATGCGTAAGTAGCCAGCGATACATATGTTGCAATGAAACTTTCTAACAAAAGAACATTTAACTTGGGAATGTCTTCATCTTTTTCTCTTGCCAGCAGAGCTCTTAAGTTAGCAACACCTGGCCATTTTGATGGTGTTGTGCACACACTTGTAGGTGGTTCCTCTGTTGAATACATTCTCCTTCTATTATAAATAGTGGTATTACCTATCAGGTGTGAACACTCAAACGACGAATTAAGTTTTGCTATATTTTCAATGCCAGGACTCTGAAACCCATTTTGAGAAGTATTATTTACTACAAAGCTTTCCGAATCGCAGAGCGATTGATAAATGCAAGATGATAGTGCAACCGCAAGATCGCGAATAATAAAAATTTCGCAAAAGGCGTTTGTATCTATGCCAGCAAACGGTGAAAACTTAATAACGCTATGAAGCATATCGATAGTTTGAGACTAAAAAAAAAGAAGATTGACAAATTTAACACTAGAATCACACAGATTTGATTTATACCTATTTCTACAAGATCTCAAAATTACCCCTTTAATGATGGTGCTTATTTGAACGATAATACAATCAAATTTGTAAATAATTCTCTTGTTTATAATTTATTCGTTATTATATGTTATTTATACTATTATTTTTATTTAACGCAAAAATTTACTGAAAAAATACCTCTTTTAATTACAAGGCAATCGCTGCATAAATCATTAAAGATGATACCCATGTTTGTATAATTTAATTGGTATGAAGTTTTGGCGGAAGTTTACATTTTCGGGGCCCCTCAAACAAAAAGAAAGTATGTGACTACCTTTAGAATTAAAAAAAAAATTTATTATATTATCGTTTAAGGGGGGCTAAGGCCCCACAGGCACATGGGCGAAAAATTTTTTTGGAGCAAAATTGCATAGTTTTAAACGAATAAAAAAAAAATAAAATTGGAAAATAATTGAATAAAATCCACATCGATTCCTCATGGCCGATTATTAAAGATAATTTTTTTCATATATTCTTAATAAATCAAAATCAGCGAATATTTTTGGTATTAAAATGAAATATATCTTAAATTAAGGACTATTATATTCTCTCTTCATACTTTTTGTCACGATTTTATTTTCTTGATAATAATCCAATAAAATTTAAAATATTTGCTTTTACTACAGCATCTTTACTATCTCACCAAATGCGTCAAACTTTTTTTTTTATTGAAAACCCAGTATTTTGCTCTACAAATACCCATCAATCAAATAATTTTAAAAAAAATATTAAAGTCTTATATTTTTAATAAGAACATGATATATTTATTTTTTTGTAAAATGCCTAATATTTGTAATAAATTTCTTACTCATGTTTTTAGTTAGAAAAATTAACAAATTTGTTAACAAAAGGGTGTAATTTTCATTTTTCTTTAACAGAACTTTAAACTTTAAAGCCACAATTTATTTTAGTTTGTTTTCGCCTTTTAAAGGGAGAAAACGCAAAATTATAACTTTTTCAGGACGATTCTATTCTACACTTAGGGAAGAAAGTTTCATCATATTGATGAAACTGTTGCATAAGGTTTGTTTGTCATCAATTATTCTTCATATTTATGAAATTTTCATAGATATGATGAAGAGTTTCATAAAAATTTATGTCAGATTCCATAAATCTTTATCATTTCATAAAAAAGTTTCACAAACCGTGTAGGCATATAATTTTTTGTTTTCCTATCAATTGAAATTCAGAATTTCCATTTGAAATTTAGAAATCATCAATAGAAATTAAAAATTTGTATTTGAAATTAAGAAAATGTAATTTTTAATTTAGACTTTCTATTTAAAATTGAGAAGTTGGTGTGTTCTAAATGCTGCATGGAATGTTGTGAATATGAATTTAAGTAGCTTTAAAATGCATGAAAAAAATCTTGTGGGGATCAGCGCTAGAGGAAGTGCCACACTTTCGGCCTAAG
This sequence comes from Delia radicum, assembly GCA_021234595.1. Taxonomy (NCBI): domain Eukaryota; kingdom Metazoa; phylum Arthropoda; class Insecta; order Diptera; family Anthomyiidae; genus Delia; species Delia radicum. The sequence goes on from CM037852.1 coordinate 45,611,608, forward strand.
CGACTCAAGGTTTGATCAGGTATATATATATCAACCAAACACAGAAAATCGGTGATGTTAATTGATTACCCAAAAAACATGAGTTTTCGTCTTTTCTTACAAGTTTAGACAAAAGCTTTAAATCCTGATTACTAAGAAGACAAGAATGAAGCAAAATTGATAATTAATAGATTTTTTGTTAAAGTTCTGCCTATTATAGAGCCTCTAGCTTTTCTAAAACTTCGGATTCTGATGAGATCTTTAGCCAGATCGAAATACTAGTATCCATCTAGGTAATATGTTTGATTTACTTTATTTTTGTAAATATACGGAGGTTGAAAGCTCGTTATAAATTGAAAATAACATAAAAATAATCTCGATGTACAAAAAAATAAAAAACTAATATAACTGTAAAAGTTTTTTATTTGGCATGGTTGCTAGTCCAACTGCTTATGTTACCATTACTGGAAACGAATTGGGAATCCGGCATGTATACTAATATTTAAACAATATATTCTAGTTTATTGTTTTCCTATTAGATTTTACATTGCATGGTTCCTGTATGTTCGGTTTGAGAATGTTGTATGTTTTGTTGATCTTTAAAAATTCCATTACATTTTGAATTACCAGGTTTGAGATCATAATTAAAATGTTACTATTACAAATAGAAAACACTAATTGTAAATGAATGAGAAGATGAAAAAATCTTTTGGAGATTTATATATTTTAGTGGATTGTTACCGCTTTCAAAACGTGTTCTGATGATGGGAACCTACAAAGTAGCTAAAATCCATAAAACAATAAATGTGGCTTATCAAGTTTTTACAATAAACCCTTCAATTGTATTTCTTGAAATACATCTCCATAAAAGGCCAAAGCGATCGGTTAATTTTTGAAGATGTTCTATTAAAAATAAAAAGGCTCTATTTCCAACTAAATTTGTTTATACGAAAAAAAAGTTGCCCGGATCTGATTAGAGAATAAAATTACGTACAAGTTGAAATACATTTCGTTTGTATTCCACTATTTTTAAATTTTTTATAGCAGAAATATCAAAAAAATGCACATTCCCTGATTTGGACTATTGATTAAGGATATAAAATAAATTACTTTTAAAAATCGGCCATGAGGAAAATTTTATTTTTTTTCAAATTCTTTTAAAACTATGGGCTATAGACAAATTTGCTTAAAAAAAATCCAATTTTCCCAACTGTGCCAGGCCCCGAAAACCGTCACTCAGACATGGGCGGCGTCAATTATATTTCACAATCATTGACAGGTGAAATTTTTTTAATATCATTAATAATTTCGGACCTACGCTCACAATTGTGGGCTTAAACGCTTCCTTATGAAAGTTGTAAAATTTTAAATACCAAACATGGGGACTAGTAACAACATCTGGGTATTTAATTACAGGTCAATTACTAAATTACACCCCAATTACATGTAATTAGACGTAAAAAAGTAATTGGTCTGTAATTAAATAAACAAATATTGGTATTATGTCCCATGTCCGGTATTGGCAAATAGAAAACTTTCCAATGAAGCGTTTAAGCCAACTAGTGTGAGCTTAGGTCTGAAATTATTAATTATATGACTAATTTCATTAGTGAATGATTGTGAAATGTAATTGGCACCGCCCATGTCTGCCGTCACTACTAGTAACATAATTGTTGATACTCAAACAAAAGAAAATTTAAGCTCCATAAAATATAGATCCCTCTTGATCTATTTAAGGGCCCCTGGGAGTCTAGAATAGCATATAAACCTACTAACCATAAACTAAGGGTACTAAAAAAGGAAATTTTCTTACAAATTCAATTATGAAAGGTTATTACCTTTCACATTACTTTAAAATACAAAATAAAGGCATACCGATAATGGGTTATAGAAGTCCATATAAGTTAGACTTACAAAATAATGAGTTACTGGTAATTTGTTACATAAGTACAGAGTTCGTGTTCTTTTGTTTTAATATTATATTTATTGATTTGTTTGTTTTGAACAACTTAACTCATTTTGACATCACCACCTTTAAACGGCTATATTTTTTTACTCGAAAAAGATAGTTAACTGAAATTATTCAACATCTTAACAGCAATGTGAAATAAATTGAAATCTTTACTATAAATCCCTTTATTTAATTTTAGTTTCTCAAAACTTATTCTAAGGGAGTTGGCTCAATTGGCTTCTGAGAAGCTCATATATAATACATTTTTCAGTAATTTATGAGCAGGGTTGGCATTTGATAACTTTTCATTATAATGGCAGTTGGCTACCACAGTAACACTAAGACCGAAATGGTAAATTTTAAAAAGCTATTCCATTAAAGACGTGTTTCTTCTTATGTAACCGGTTTTATTTTTCTATTTTACCTGTTTGATTTTGAAATATCTTGAACTGAAGTCAAAATAACGCTAAAATACCGAAACGACGATTTATAACGTTATTTTGTTGATTAAACAAAATCTAATGAGTAAAATTTTGAAATAAACACTGATATCAGAAGACACATGTCACTATTGGAATCGTAGTTTTAAACTTTCATATCGGCATTAATGTGGGAGTGGTAGGATACTACAGTTAGTAAAGAATGGTAGTGTTTGCCAACCATGTTTATGAATGTTGAATATTTTTTTAAAAATTCTTCATAAAGGCTCATAAATAATAGTCAATTATGTTTAATTTATGAGTCAGAAATATGAGCGCTCAGAAAATTATGATATTTTAGAGTCTTCTACGCGTCATAATTTCTAAGTGCTCAGAAATGTGTTGGCTATGAAGTCTATCGTTTGTTCTCTTGGCATCATATTTTTTATTAACTCATGAAGTTCTCAGAACTACAATATCGATATTAAGGAAAATTTACACAAATACATTGAAATGTTATTTATTGTTTTACCTGTAAATACTTTATAGGATCTGCAATAACGGTTTTATTCCCAGCTACACATGCACTTAACAATGGAAGCGTAGTTGGAAATGGTAATGGACTCAAAAGTTGTTGTTGGGTTTTCTCTTGCTGAAGTTCTTGCAAAAGTAGCACAAGTTCCATTCGTACCGACGCTAAACCTCCGCCGCTGGCACCATGCAAAGAACAATAGCTTAATAGTGTTCTTAATAGAGTTTCATTAGCTGCAAAATAAGAATGTTTTTGAATAATATTAATAATGAGTGAGCCAGAAATAAATATAATATACTTTTAGGCTTATAACTTTTACACAAACAGCTTAATTTTTACGATTTTATATTTTTTGCAAATGGATTCCAGGTCACAATTTTTTTTAATCTTTAAAAATACATATTCTTTGGACACATATTTCATCTTCCGACTTTTTGATTCAATCCCACAGCCTGCCCAGAAAACATTTTTTATATATAAAAATTGTTACCTAGAATCCATTTGCACGCATTGTAAATGTGTTGTCCAGTTTAATAAAATTCTTTGGACATACATTTCATTTTCGAACTTTTTGATTTCATCCCAGGGCCTGTGTCGCACTCTTTCATATAAAATAATAAAAGTTGCGAATTTGGTTTTTTCTTTACAATTTCTTTATTTAATAATAAAAATACAGATTATTTGGTATGAAAAAGGGCTAGTTTTTGTTGTAAATCGAATAACCATTTAGTTTTAGCATCACTAATAAATGTAAATCATAAAATGAGAAAATTCAATAAAACTTTTCAGTTCCTTTGTAACATTCAAACCGATCACTGCGTTTTACTCTAAAATTACAACAGGTTATGGGTGCTTTGTTCAATTAAAAATTAAAACGTTTAATTTTAATAAAATTTAGAAACGATTGTAAAAATGGCAACAAGTTTAAGTTTTCCATTTGAGAAATTGCGTGGTAGTTAAAATTTTGATATTTGGAAGCGGTTAAAAAGTTGCTGGAAAATTGTTGAAGTAGGTTTTAATGCAAATTCCAAGGAAGTTGACAAAGATGCTAATGAACGTGAATTAGCAGAACTAACGTTAATGGTGGAGCCTAGTAATTTTGCACACATAGCGACGGCAACAACGGCAAAAGAAAAGTAGAATTGTTAAAAAAAATTGGTTCAACTTAAATTGTCTGATTGTGACTCTATGGACGAGTACGTAAATTAAATGGTAATGACATCTTTAAAAGAACAGCACACTGGCCGGTCTGCCGGAAGAGTTTCGTTCTCTTGTATTAGCTGTGGAGAATTCTAAATCTAAGTTAAGTGTTGATATGGTAAAGAATTTACTTTTACAAGGCGCTAAATTTGACAATGCTGTGAAAACAGAAGAAAATGCATTTGTTTCAAATAGAAATTATGAAAAGAAAAAAAAAATGTAAGTGTCATGGCTGCAAAAAAGTAAAGGCGTAAAAGCTAGGCAAGGTAAGAAGTTATTGTGGCAAACAACAACAAACTCACAGTTGAGGATGTTTGTGATGCAAGTGTATTTTTGTCTAACGACGAAAGTGAAACTACAATAAAAACGTTGAGTACGTACCGAAGCTATGTGCAAATTTATTGTCAGTAAGACATTTAACGGCAAATGGAAAGAATTTTGTTTTTGAGCAGAATTACTGCGAAATTTTTGACAGCAATAATATAGTACATGTATGGCAACTGCAAGTTTACACAACAATTTATATAGGTTAAATTGTGTTTCTAAGAACAACACACAAAAAGCGTTGATCGTAAATAGTAATGCTAATTTGTGGGATCGGCGTTTCGGTCATATTTGTGATGAAAATTTGACCAAAATAAGAAACACGAATGAACTTGATTTTCAAATGAATCTAAACAAATGTGATATTTGTATACAAGGAAAATGTAGCATATAACCAAATTTTAAATGAACAAAATCAGCAAGTTTTTCCATCGAGTACGAATATCAGTAGCACGTATGATTTTCCGTCCTCTATCTCGTCGGCAATTTGGGGGGATTCTAGTGGATGAGGATTATAAACTGTAGAAGTAAAAAAGTAAAGTGGAAAAATAAAGACAGGATGTGACCGAAAGTGTATAGGTGTTAACACATAATATTTCCCCTCCCAACCATGACCATATAGAGGAAAGCCTGTAGTTTATATATGGTCCCAATCATGTTTCCCTATCTGACCATCTAGTGAGAAATTATAACACCGAAATTTAGTGCAACATTATAAAATTCATAACGTTATTGAATGCAAAATAACGAAAAATTACCACAACCTATAAGTATTAAAACTAATTAAAACTAGCTTATATCGATAGCTAATATGAAGATATGAAGTGAGATGAATAAAACTTTGTATTTAACATAATTCCAAAAAAAAATAAATTTAAATCAAAAATAGGGGAAAAAAAATCAATCACCAAAAAATATATTTTTGTGCAAAAATCAAAAAGCTGAAAAGAATTTAACTGGATATAGGGGTAAGGTCTAAAGTATTAATAAAAAATATTCGAATTATTCGCGAAAATCAACTTGTCAATCATAAAATCATTAACCGAAATAAAAGCAAAAATATCCAAAAATATAAAAAAAATTATAACTCGAGAATAAAATGTTGAAATGTGTTTGAAATGAATTTTATCATCTATTTAAACAACGTATTGATTGAAAATTTGACCAAAACAAAAAGAATTAAAATTAGATTTCGTTTAAAATAAAATAAATTTTACCGAAGAATTCATTCTTTCCCACATGCAATACAAAAAGAAAAAGAAGAAAAAGAATTATTTCTTCCTTTTATTTTCACGATCTATTTTTTTTTTATTTTAAAAATTTCTTGAACTATTTATTCTTATAAAATAAAAGGAATGAATGAAGAATTCACATAAAATAAATTTTACTTTTGTCATTTCATAAAAAAATGCACTACTTTATATAAAAGCAAAAAAAAAGTAAATTTGTTTTCTTAAAATGTTTTTAATTCAAATTGAGGAAAGAATAGTTTATTCTTTCAAATGTATGCAAACAAGTTGAATAATAAGAAATTCAACACACTGGCTATTTTTAGAAAATCACTCTTCTTCTTTCGTTCCGCTATATACATATTTATTTTTTATAAAATAATTAATTATGTTTTCATAGACTAATTAATTATTTTACACAATTTACACCACATTCCTGGTATCAAAATTTACATTAAAAAATTTTCTATATGATGCTTTTAGTTATTTGTTTGTTTAATGATCACTTGATCTAAAAACAAACTTTTAACACTGTTTGGGTTAACAGAAACACCCCAAATCTAACAAGTGGTACATTGTAGATAACAGAATGCATAGAAGTGAACTTAGTTCTAGCTATTTCCTGATTATCTTTATCATCTAAAGTCTGTATACAATCCTCTCCGTCAGCAATCATCTTAAATAAACGTTTACGTGGGAACAACAAAAATCAAATTGAAAACGCGAATATCTGGTCATAAATCAGATTTAAAAAACAGGACTAAATTATTGACCGAAAAAACAGCACTAGCAGCCCACTGTGCGGTGAGAGGACACACGCCAAATTTCGATAATGTGGAGATACTTCAAAGAGAGCAACAACATAAGAGACGATACACATTAGAAATGCTCCATATAATCAATATACCAAAGGAGCGTAGAATAAATTATAAAGGGTCCGCCAAATATTTTTTTTTTTTGAACTCCTCAACCAATTGGACTTTGTATGGCGTCATACCAAGGTCTTTATGCAAAATTCGTCTCAACGATGTCTCCGAAATGTTCAATTGTTGGGAACGACGGTGAATTGATGTTGATGGCGCTTCACGCTCACTTTCTGCCACAGCAGCAATATTCTTGGGTGTACGCACTGTTTTTGGCTTTTCATGCTTTGGTTTATCGATGAGGATGCCAGTTTTCACTTTTTTCACAAGATAACGAACATACGGACCATATTCGTTCAGCAGAAGTATAAAACTAATTATCTGTCAAATCAGACATGAGCTAAGTGTTACCATTCACGAAATAAGCACTAGTTGAAAAAAAACGTTAGATGGCGGACCCTTTAAAATTGATACAATTAACTGCGCTCATATAATAAACAAAAAGAATTAATAACAATCAGTACAATATTAAATGTTAATGCGGTTTGATGTCGTGTATTTGATTATTGTTACTCGTTGTAAGTGTTCTACGTTGTTATTAGTATTGGGATAGTTATATGATTTTGTGTTTATTAATTAAAAAATTTTATGTTTTTAATATTGAATGCATATATTTGTAGATTTCCAGAAGATGCTATCCAATGTGATTGCGAAATATCGATAATAAATAAAGAATTTATTAAAAAAACAGACCTCGAGATATTTTTTTTTTTTAGTTTTAGCTAGTTTTATTTTTTTTTTTTACACTCAAAAAAATCATTTGGTTTTTTTAATAGCTTCATAGTTTTTTCACAATTTCCCTACACCGACATTTTCACTTGTTTATTGTAGAAAATAGTGCAGATCCCCTTCAGAGTTCCCAGTTGATAAAGGAAATTTTTCGGGAAAAGCTGCGGGTTTCCGTTGAGGGTTTCCCGTGCCCAGAAAAATAGAAACCAATAAGTAGGGTTCGGAACACTCCCGATCAGATGTTGCCCTTCTTTGGGGACCAAAATTATACAAATTAGAAAAAATACAATTGTATGTGGAGGCTTTTTGATAGCTAACAACAGGGGGTATGAATAAAAATTAAATCCAATTGAAGACTAGAGACTTGGAACAATTAAAGAATTTCAAGTAGATTTTTCCTATGAAAACTTATTTTCCGAAAATAATTTTTCCCGTCGGTGATTGAAAAAAATTTTGCAGCAACAAAGAAAGCCTTTACCTTTGGACGACTCTTTTATACCCCAAAAATGTGGAATGTCGTGGAAAGTTTACGCTAGTTGAGCAAATCTTATAAATACATACAAATTATTTCACACATACAAAGACAATTAAATGCGCCAACCCAAACTCAACACCCTTGACAGGAGTTTGACAGGGCTTTTCATTGCCAACCAAGGTTTCAATATCGTTTCAATATTTGACACCAGGGTTCGCTGATCAATCAATAATGACCGTTAAAATTAAAACAACTATTAACACCAAATTCGTTTCTACAGCTACAAGCGCCTCTACAAAAACAAGTAAGAAACTCCTTTAAAGAAAGTGGTAATCGTGCAACAGAAGCTCTTGTTCATTCAGATGTAATGGGACCATTTAAAACTAAATCATTCTCAGGTGCTCGTTTTATTGTTATTTTTGTGGAGGATTATTCCCGAAAAGTATTTTTTGTCGCCAATTACGAAGAAATCTGACGTTTTCGAGGAAGCAATTGCTTCGAATCAGTGTTGAAAGAAAATTAAAATTTTTAGAACGGACAACGGCACTGAGTATATAAATGGACCATTCCAAAAGTTTTTAAATAACTGTGGCATTAATCATCAAAAAACCGCCCCGTACACACCAGAACAGAATGGCGTGTCCGAACTGCTAAATCGTACTATTATGGATCGTGTAAGATGCATGTTACTAAATGCTGGTATGGAAGAAAAATATTGGGCAAAAGCAGCTGTGGCCGCACCCTATTTGATGAACAGAACACCAAGTAGAAAAAATACTATCAGTCCAAAAGAATTATGGTCGGGTAGAAAACCAAAACTTAAACACGTTCGGGTCGTTGGATGCAAGGCGTTTGTTCATATTCCTAAAGTAAAGCGTTCCAAGTTAGATGCCAAGTCCACACCTTGTGTTTTCTTTGGATATAGTAATGAGAGCAAAGCCTACAGACTTTATGATACTGCTACAAAGAAGATAATCATCAGCCGTGATGTCGTTTTAATGGAAGATCTGGTATGTAACAATAGTGTAGATCTTACTAATAAAATTCGAAATATTGTAGTTGGAATCTATGAAGACGTTGTCAATTCAGAGAAGGAAAAAGGGATGGCATTGCATTGCCAGACTTGTTGTCAAGGGCTGTAGTTAGAAAAAGGGTGTTGATTACGAGGAAATTTTTGCACCTGTAGTTCGATACACGTCAATAAGACTTTTAATTGCATTGTCTGTTTAATACGATTTATATATTCATCAACTTGATGCAGTAACGGCATTGCTCAACGGAGAACTTGATCAAGAAATTTTTATTGAACAACCTGATGGTTATAAAGATGAAACTAAACGTGTTTGTGTACTAAAGAAAACTTTTTATGGATTGAAACAATCCAGTCGTGTTTGGAACACAACTTTAAATAATGTTTTACAAAAATTTGGACTTAAAAGAAGTGAAGCAGATCAATGCGTATACTACTATGTTGATAATGGTAAAATTGTATACCATATATATATATGTGGCTATATACGTAGATGACGTATTGATATTTTCAAACAACATTGATATGACAAATAATTTGAAGTTTAAGCTATCGAAACATTTAATTATGAAGGACATGGGAGAAGCCTTTTCAGTCTTGGCTATGAGAATACACAGATCTGGTGGTACGATAAAAATGGATCAATCCAAATACATCGAAGATGTTCTGAAACGATTTTCTATGGATGACTGTAATCCCGTATGTTAGTCCGTCATCTGAAAATGAAAAAGATGCAATTAAAAATGTTCCTTACATGGAAGCTGTTGGTTGTTTATTGTATGCAGCACAAAATACAAGACCGGATATTTGTTATGTCGTCAACATGCTAAGTCGTTTTAATACAAATTCAGGGAAGGCTCATTGGGTCGAAGTGAAACGAGTTATGCGATACTTTAAGGGTAGTATTAATAAAGGTCTGGTCTACAATAGTAAACCAGGAAATTGAGTTGGATACTGTGATGCCGACTGGGCAGGTAATATTGATGACAGACGTTCAACAACTGCCCAGCCAGAAATTGCCAATGGTCTGAAAAATCAAGCACTGGCAGAGCACTGTTTGTCAATGATAAATAAAAAAAAAGTGCTGGCAAAGCACTGATTTACAACGCTCTGCCAACGTTAGTAAAAAGTGCTTTGCCAGTGCTTAATGAAAATAATAAAAGCACTGGCACAGCCCTGGCTTAGCACGCTCTGCCAACGTTCGTAAAAAGTGATTTGCCAGTACTTTATTTACAAAATTTACAACCGAAAAAATAAAAATGTACTGGCACAGTACTGACTTAGAACAAATTCCCAACATTGGCAAAAAGTGCATTGCCAGTACTTATTTACAAAATTTACAACCGTTAACTTAATAAAAATAGTGGCACATCCCTTGTTCACAACGCTTTCTCAACGCTGGCCAAAAGTGCTTTGCTAGTGCTCGATTTACTAAATTTACAATCGTTTCTACAAACGAAATTTAATGCATGTACTTGTTTTTAAATAAGTTAGCATGGTTTTAATAAAAATAACAAATGAATAGTATTTTTTAAATTTATTTTACATACTTTAAAATTTAATTCTTTTTTTCAAATCTTAAATGAATTTAAAATCAACAAACCATAAGCATATGGTATTGAAATCAAATTCACACAATAAAAAAAAGCCTATAAAGTCAGCAACATTTTTGCTCAAAGGATCCTTGTAGAAAAATGGCTAATTTAAAGGGCAGTTGCGGAACACTCTCGACCTCTTCCTCACTTCTCACCCTGAAAAGTACGAAGTGAAAATACTTGCACCTCTCGGAAATTCGGATCACAGTACTATTTCTACATCTTTTTCGTATTCTACTCTTCGTAGCGTTTCTAACTCAGCACCGAAACGCTCTATTTTCCTCTACGAAAAAGCTCGTTGCGCCGAGCTCAACGATTTCTTTCGGCATTTTAACTGAAAATTTTGCTTTCTCGACGACAACGTCGATGCCGCTGCAGAAATTGTAGTCAATTTAATTATGCTAGGAATGAACCTTTTTATTCCAACGAAGCGTATTTCGGGAAAATCAAAACACAAGCGTTGGTTTAACCAGACGTGCAAAAATGCAGTCAGATCCAGAGAGGCAGCGTTCAGTAATTGGCGTTCAAATAAGAACGCCGTTACTGATCTGCATCTCAAAAAGGCGAGAACCGAGTGTGCCAAAGTACTTAGACGAGAAAAGGTTTTATACGAACGGCGTCTACGTGCGAAAGTTCTTTCTGCTCCTCGGGGCAGTAAGACCTTTTGGTCGTTTGTTAAAAGAGTAAAGGAGAATGCTAGTTCTTCTATTCCAACTCTTATAAAGGACGATCAATCTTCACCAACCCGGTTGATAAGGCCAACCTCTTCGCTGAACTTTTTGCAAGAAATTCTTTCTTGCCGGAAAGCAATCAACCACTGCCCGTTTTTGAAAGGGTATCCTATACTATGCCTTTGATTTTCTTTCGGGCCCGGGCAGTTAAAAGGGTTCTTGAGGATCTCAACGTAAACAAGTCACCGGGGCCGGATGGCATATCAGCACTGGTGCTGAAACAGTGCTCTTTTACGTTGGCACGTCCATTGAAAACTTTTCAGCTCTTCGTACCGTGCGGGAGTCTTCTCCTCATGCTGGACGGTGGCCAATGCCCAGCCAATCCCTAAAAAGGGTGCGGCTAACAACCCTGAAAATTACCGCCCAATCGCAATCTGCTCTGCGCTCTCCAAAGTGATGGAGACCATGGTTAACTACCATCTTGTGAAATATTTAGAGACCAATTCACTTTTAAATGATCAATAGTATGGCTTTCGTAGCGGTCGATCTACGGGAGACCTGTTGGCGTTTCTATCGGAAAGTTGGAGCCGGTCACTCCTCCGCTTTGGTGAGAGTAAAGTGGTTGCACTATCGTGTGTGGCACGGAGCACTCGTGACTAAGCTAGTTGCTTTTGGTGTCGGTAATGTCTTCTCTCGATTTATAACGAGTTTTCTTAGAGACCGCACTATACGTGTTGTTTTAGATGGAGTCTCATCAGAAGAGTTTCAGCTAAATTCAAGGGTACCGCAAGGTTCTGTTCTTTCTCCTACCCTTTTTCTTATTTTTATTAATGGCCTTCTTGGTCAGACCTTCAATCCTATTTACTCTTTTGCAGATGACAGCAACATTTGTCATTCATTTTCATTCGATCACAGGCCAAGCTCTTTGGAGATAGAGGTCATACGGCAGAACATGAATGACACACTCAATCAAGACCTTTCTACAATCTCTGAGTGCGGTCGCGCGAATAAGGTCGATTTTAATGCACGCAATACCCAATGTTGTATGTTAACCCACAGACAGGCTGTGGAATTAACATTGTCATCTTTAGCTGTGGATGGTATAGGTATTGAGGAATCTGATACTCTTGATGTTGTGGGCATGAGAATACAGTGTGATGTCCGTTGTAATAAGCACGTATTTCAAGTGTCGAAAGAGGCATTCAAGTGTCTTGGTTTTCTGAAACGGTGCAAGACTTCACTCCATCCGATCTCCTTACTATTTATACCAGCTATATCCGGCCGAAAATGGAATACAACTCTCATATATGGGCAGGGGATTCAGTGTCTATTCTGAAGCTTCTGAACAGTGTTCAGGGGCGGTGAAGCTTATCAATGACAGTAGTGTATCCAACTCTATTGATTCATTGGAGCATCGTCGGAATGTGGGTTGTGTGACACTTTTCTATCGATATTACCATGGGAGATGCTCATCTGAGATAAGTGAACTTATTCCACGAGCCCGAGTTTTTATTCGTAATACTCGCTTATCTAGTAGAGCACATCCGTTTGTAGTTGATTGTCCTGTGTTTCGCACAACGCATTATAGAGAAAATGCGTTTTTTAGTCGAACGATTCGTATGTGGAACAAACTTCTCGCAGAAGTCTTCCCTGTTACTTACAATTTAGGAAAATTTAAAAAAAATATCCACAAACACTGCTCCCTCTTTCCTCCCTCCCATACCCTATTTTCCTGATCAATACAATGCACTGCATGAGTAGGGGGCATCCCCTGAGTATTGGTTAAAATTAAAAAAAAAAAGTAGGACTTTATTGGTTGTTTTTGATTTTGGTACTGGCAAAGCGCTTATTGCCAGTGCTTTGCCAACGTTTTAAAAAAGAAAGCACTTTATTGGTTGTTCTACAAATGCTTTGCCAACGTTTTAAAATTATGGTTTTGGTACTGTCAAAGCGCTCATTGACAGTGATTTGCCAACGTTTTAAAAAATGAACGGCCAAGACCTGCCCGGTGTTATTATTTTGGGGTTGGCAAAGCACATTAATCTTCAGATATTCAACGCTCTGCCAACGCTCATACCACCGTTGAAAGCACTGGGCCAATGCTTTGCCGTTCGTATTTATCTAGCTGGGTGGTTACATTTTTATAATGCAAGGTGCAGAGGCTGAATTTATGGCAATAGTATCAGCGATTCAAGAATCAATCGATTAGAGCGTGAATTGGTAGAAACCTCACCTAATTCAATGTGACAACAAAAGTGCAATTCAAATTGCACCAAACAACTCTTACTCGTCCAGAACAAAACATGTCGAAATTAGAATCAAATTTATACGTGAAAAAATTGATAATTGTGAAGTTAAACTTAATTATTTGGAGACAAATCAAATGTTGGCCGATATCTTCACAAAAGGCGTAACAGCTGATAAATATAAGTTTTTTGCAAACCAATTTAGTCTAATATAATTCTATTTCACTATGATTTATGTATTTATATAATTCTAAATTAATTAATGAATTTGTTTATTTACTTAAAGAAAATGTTTATTCAGGGAAGGTGTTGTAAATCGAATAACCATTTAGTTTTAGCATCACTAATAAATGTAACTCATAGAATGAGAGAATTCAATAAAACTTTTTCAGTTCCTTTGTAACATTCAAACCGATCACTGCGTTTTACTCTACAATTACAACAGTTTTAAATTTCCAATCCGATGGACATCGGATATTATATGGAGGAATTGTGGAACACCTGTCAACCTGTAGGGCATTGCCATATCAAAAAATCGTTGCTAATTATTAAAAAAAAATAGCGTTGCTATCTGCACGCACATATAAAAATGTCAAGTGTAAAGATAATGCCAAATATTTAAAGTTATAATCTTAAAAGTATGTTACATTTATTTCTCGCGCACTCCTTAATAATAATAATTGCGTATTTTGTGCAATTTTAGAGATTTATAACCCTCAGAACTTAAACTCTTGCCCTTGTCCGCATATGTGAACTCAAAAAAATAGTCAGTAAAGTCAGCTACATTTTTGCTGGGAGGATTATTGCAGAAAATTTGCTAATATCAACAAAAAAAAAATATTTTTGCTGAATTTAGCAAAATTTTTTGCTGATATTAGCAATTTTTCTGCAAAGACCCTCCCAGAAAAAATGTTGCTGACTTTACAGACTTTTTTTGAGAGTGGACGTTTAGTTTACGAGCTACAAAGAAATACATTTTTAGACCTAGAAACCAGATATGAAATCTGTATAAAATTTGCAATCAAGAAGATCAAAAATTATGTCAATGAAGTGAAAAGAAGTACTATTTATGCCACCTTGAAAATGCGATTTTGAGTATTTTTGCTTTTTTTGTAAAGAAAATTGGGGGCGTTGTGGTGTAATGATTAGCGCGTTGGACTGTTACACATATGAGTTTTCTATCCCTCAAATGTATCGCAGGGCCCACCTTCGGTGTTCCCATAGCGCTTAACCCCACCGAAGTAAAATAATCAATCAGGGCTATGAACCAAAAAAGCTTCAGAAAGCTTCAATAAGTTGGTATTAAAAATCAAGCACTGGCTATACGAGGAATTGTAAATAAACTACTGACAAAACACACACGCTTCACCAGTGTTTCCAAAAAGCTTTTTCCCAGTATTCTTTTACAATAATTTCAGTGGCCTACGAAAAACACTAGCAAAGAATTGGCTAAGACCACTACGCCAACTTTGGCAAAAAGTGTTTTCCCAATGTTATCCAGTCAGATATTACCAACGGTACAAAAGTCTAACCATTGGTATAGAATTTATCTTATAAAAATGAAGATGCTTTGTTAAAAAAAGTTCATAGTCAGAAGGTTTCGAGTTCGATCCCTGTCCCAGGCATAATTTTTTTTGGATTTTTTTATACTTTTTAATATTTTTTTTACATAAAATAGATTTTTTTGTGTCTGGAAAAGCTCTTTTAAGACCAAATTTTTTTTGGTTTTCCCAACGTTGGCAAGTTGTTTTCAGCAAACATTATGCCATTGCTAGCATATTTGTGCAACCATCGGTTACCCAGCAGGTTTCATTCATTGACGTTTTAAGCTATCAATTAATATATGTCTTGTTAGCTCAGTGGATAGAGCTGTCGGCTGCCAATCTGGTGGTCAGGGTTCAAATCCCGGCAGGACCAAAATAAATATAAATTAACTTTTTTGTCACTTCATTTTGTAAACCTATTTTTAGACCACCAAGTTTATGGTATTACCAACTTTTTTCCAAAGTTAGAAATTTGATTATTAGTTTACCCAGTGCTTTTCCGACACTTTTTGAACAGACGGACGTTTTGTCTAATGTTGTTATCATTTTGGGATTGGGAAAGCACTTGTTGCCAGCACTTCTACCACCTGTTAGAGTGCCCGTTTATCTTTTTCTGACTGTGACATAGACATTTTAAATAGAAACAATTTCCTGAGTGTTGCTTCTCTTTCTTAAAAAACTAAAAGGATTACATTTAAATTTTATTAAAAACAATAAATTATAAAGTTCTCAAAGGTTTGATTTTTATTTTTTATAGAAATGCCTTGATCAAATTAAGAAGAGTACAAACTACATTTACCAAAATTCAGTAATAAGGTGTTCGCAACAAAGTTTAAATTTCCACAAATAGATCCACTTGCGCCTAAAGTCCACATATATGTACTAGTGAGTCTCTAAAATTTGTTTTTGGATTTTCATGGTTGCTCAAGCGTAATTTGACTGGTTATAGGGTAAAGTATTTCTGAGATTTTTCGAAAGATGTTTAGAGGTTGTGCAAATGAATTTTTCCCTAAAAATCTGAGTTTCTGGACGTTTTTTAATTTTTATTTATAACTTGGTCAATAACCAACATTTTCTTAGATTCAGTCAACATTTTTAAAGAAAAATACCCAAATTATATTTACAGTAGCTGATGGCCCTGGCATCCATGCTATTATCTATATTATTCTTATATTAATATAAGCTTATGGGTCGATTATGGATAGCAACCGAACTTCAGTTGCGTTGCCAGTTGCCAAATGCATATTACGTATGGCAACTGGCAACTGAAGCTGGCAACTTCAGTTGCCAAATAGTGATTATATTGGCAACCGAAAAGTTCTGGTTTCTGTAGAATTTTTAGCAACAAAAAAGGCGGGCACATTAAAAATTAAGTATATTTTATTGTTAAATTATTTGTAATATAGATATAAATAATATTTTATACATATTTTACATCATATATTTCATATAACAAATATTTGAAATAATTTTATTTGTACCTGTAGATTTTAAAATGGTGAAAGTCACAACCCGAAAACAATTTGAGCTGTTGGTCCAACAACTCGAAAAATACTCATTTACATAACAACATTTTTAATTAAATAATTTTTTTACACAACACTTTTATTAATATATTTTTTATATAAATTCACATTTGTCAACCTTTTTTTTATTTGTTTACATTTTTTCAGTTGCTGAACTGTCAAAATAAGATTATCGATAACTTTTTGGCAACTGGCGAAGGTTGCCGTACATAATACCAATTTTCATTTCAGTTGCGTTGCCAGTTGACAACGCAACTGAAGTTCGGTTGCTATCCATAATCGACCCATTAATATCATGTAAATAAATAAATAATTAGTGTCCGACCGAGTACTCGGCTTCAGCTTCGGAGTTCGGCCAAAAAGTGAAGTTCGGCCAAATTTTGGCCGAATTTGGCCGAACTACCGAACTTTTTATGATTATTTAATAAAAAACACAAATTAATAACAACTGTGGTTATATTACTTTTCAGAATTAACAAAAAAGTACCTAAAAAATACAACGTTGCATATGATAGAATACCAAAAAAAAGCAACGATGTTTATATATGAATGTATGTGTGTGTGAAAAAATTTCAAAAAGCCAAAAGCGTTTCAAAAAAAAAATTCTTCCAAATTCAGTGAACATTTTTTACGAAATAATTTATTTTAGATAAAAATGGCTACGAACAAAAATCCAATCTGGGATTTCTTTAAAAGAAACAACGCTATGGCGACGTGTAAATTTTGTAACAAAAATATGTCATTGGGAAATGTGTTACCAAAGAAGCAAACAACCGTAAGCATAAAACGTCACTTAGAGATACATCACCCCGAACAGTATAAAAAGTTTTGTTAGCAGATTTCACAACAGCAAATGCAAATCAAAAAATCATCTCCTATAACTCCGTTGGGTGTTCAGTTAACTTTGCCGAACTATATAGACAAAAACTCAAAAGAATACTGGGCAGACGATTCTATATTGGCAAAAAAAATAGATAAGTCTATTATGGATTTAATATTAGTGGATATGCCATATAATATAGTGGAAGGTACTGCATTCAAAAAGTGAAACTTTGCGCACCCCAAAAAGTTTTGTAAATATAAAAAAAAAAAAGAAAAGTACTTTCGAACAACTCTTATGCCAGAAACGTACACTAATATAAGAGTGGGTAAGTTTCACCACTGACATTTGGACAAACCCTTCGAAAAGCTGTTCCTTACTTAGCTTCACCGCTCATTTCATTGATGGTCCAAACAGACAAAAATTTATTTTAGGTGCATCTGTGTTAAAAGATGACCACACAGGTCAGTATATTAAAATAATCTTTAAACGATTTTACGGAGTTGATAACAAAATGTAGATCTATTGTAGGTCATTTCAAACGATCTGAGCAAGCATATAGAAACTTAAAGAATATACAAACAACATGCAGCTTGCCAAAACATCAATTAATACAAGACGTTGAAACAAGATGGAACAGTACCCATTTCATGATGCGGAGACTCCTCGAGCAAAGAGACGCTCTTAGTATATACGCAAATAAAACAACAAAAATTAAATCTCTATCTCCTGAAGAATGGGACACCTTAGATGAAATGGTAACCTTACTTCAGTGTTTTTATGAAGCTACCCTAGATCTGTCTGGAGATACTTCATCAATCTCAGTAGTTATTCCTATTTACGAAATACGGAAGTCAAATTTAAATGACGATGAGTCTGAATCAATGTTTAAATCCAGTTTGATTGAAAATTTGGCTTAAAGATTTCAATGCATTGCAACAAAGAGCTTTTAAGTGTTGCAACACTATTGGACCCCAGATTTAAAAATAAATATTTAACAGATAAAGAGTATGAAAAATCAAAAAATGAAATACTAAATTTTTTCAAAGAAAATTCCGTCGTTGAAACTTATGATGCTGCTGAGATTCCTAAACGAATTAACAATTCCAAGAAAAATCGTAAAAAGAGCATAAAATGTTCATCAATTTGGGATAGACATGATGCAGAACCAGACCTAGAAGTAGCAGAACCAAATGAAAATTGGATTTAAAAAGAAATTAAAATGTTTATTACAGAGCCTTTAAGTCCCAGAAGAATAAATATATTTGAGTATTGGAATTCAAGTCCTTTTACAAATTTAAAAGCTGTAGCAATAAAATATTTATCAGCCCCACCAACTAGTGTAGCTAGCGAACAGCTTTTTAGCGCTGCCGGACAGCTGTATTCTGATAGACGAAGCAATTTACATGGTGTGAATGCGGAAAAATTGCTTTTCTGTCATTACAATATAAAACTTTTTAATTTTAAATATTAAAGTTTTTTTTTATATCAACTTAAAAATCGATCAACTATTTTTCTTTGACTATAAAATATAGTACAAATATATTATTCTTTTTTTTACTTAAAATAGTACAACTATTTTCCATATGATTTTTTAAAAAAATATACCTATGAATTTTTATTTTTGTTTATGTTTAATAACTTTTTGGTTTAAATAAATGGATCAAAAACCAATTTATATTTTTTTTTTATTAAAACAAAAAGTTCGGCTTCGGCCGAACATTGATATGAGTTCGGTCGGACACTATAAATAATATATTTAAATTTACGAACCATATATTAATTCATTCCGTAATTTTTGCATCAATTTTTTTAATGATGTTTATAAATTTTAAAATTTCTACTACAATAAAAAAACAATGATGCAGTCTGATATTGCTAAAAGTTGTCATTCTTTTTTGACCGCGAATTTTTTGAAAAGTGCAATTTTGCGGTTCGCAGAACTTACTAAATTGAAACATTCAATGTTTTTTACACATTTCACATGAAGAATTAAAATAGTTTAACTCATACACAAAGAGAAAACCAGGAATAAGTTTCTTCAATTTTCTTCCAATGTAACAATTTCATCAATATTTATGAAACACTTCATAGACAAAAATAATTATAATGGCCATATCATCGTCTCCATGGATTTTGTCTACACAAAAGTAATGAAATCCTTACTAATACAAAATATGCTTTATATATATAGTGAAACATTTCATAAATATGATGAAATTGATTTTGTTTTTTATGAAATGTTTCATAAATACTATGAAAGTTGCATTGGACGAAAATTGATGAAACATGTCATAAATACGATGCAGCTTTTCCATTGAAATCCCATTCCCTTCAAATCGCAAATAATTCATTCAAATATCTAAAAATCAATCAAAAATATTTAAAAATTTCGATAATTTTGTCACATTTAAATGCAAAATACAACTACTTGCATGCACAATATTTGTATGAAATTTTCTACTCGGATACAATTAGACTTAAATTATCGAAATGTGAAAAAAAAAACAATAACAAAATTTGATTCCACGTTTTTCTATTCTCCTGTAAGGTTGTGAAAATTTTTAATATACCCTTATTCGAGCGAGGCATTTAATTATTGAATTATTTATTTATTTTTATTTATTTATTAATTCATTAATAATACAAAGCCTTCTAGGCCAAAAACAGTATTACATAGCAATACTCCTGAGAAAGAATCTTAAACATAATATATCTTACAAAAATATAATATAACAAATATAAAAATATTAAAAATTAACAGTCTTATACCCAACAACTTAACATATTGGCTCCCCAGCCGTGATATATACCCAAAGCAATATTATAGCAACATAAATTATTAATTAATTAATAATTAATTATTTCCATTTTTTTTTAGGAAATCCCCCATTGTGCAGGATAATACAGTAAAACTCGCTTAAGACGAACTCGGTTAAGACGAACTAATTTAAAAGTCCCGACGTTTTGGCAACAAATTTCATATAAAATACATCTTTTAATACGGACTCGGTTAATACGAACCCTCGGTTATTACGAACTGTTTTAAGCAGTCCCAAAAACTCGTTTTCATACAAATTACCATGTTTAGTACACTCTTTATCCATTTAATGGGATAGACCTAATATGAACTCCATATCCGTGGATGACTTTCTAGATATAGATGCTAATGTTTTGACGTCACATACTTTATCAGATGAAGAAATATTGGAAATTGTTAATCCTCCCGATGTTGAAAATTTGTCAAGTGATAAGAAGTCGAAATAGAGGAGGAAATACCTAATATACAAACGGTACACAATAGTTTAATAAACATAAAAAAATATAGAGTATATGGCCTCGAACTTGAATAATTTTCATTTTCATTGCACAATTAAAGGTCGAAAAAACATAATTTTTATTTTTAATAAAAATTATAACAAACTTGTGAAAAAAGGCAGAGTACCGCCTAGTTTACTTTCCCTGTTTTGTTAACTAACTTAACAAAATATAAAAAATGAGAGAGAAACAAAAAAAAAAAAAAAAAAAAAAAAAAAAAACGTGTATTGAATATCCACCAGAGGTGGATCTTGCACATCAAACAAGTTTTCAATTTATTTTTTGATCAATGGTTATAATCTTTAATTTCAAACTCATATGTATATTAGTTCTCATGTAGTGAGTAAACTAGTTCATATGAATGCTTGAGGTTTGGCATGAGATTGTTACCGCTTTCAAAACGTGTTCTGATGATGGGAACCTAGAAAATTCCCGAAATAGATCTATCAACACATTCCTGAAAGGGTCAAATAATAAATTTGAAAACAAAAACTCTATAGATTATTTGTTAGGACAATATCCTAATGAAGAAATATAGAGTATATGGCCTCGAACTTGAATAATTTTCATTGCACAATTAAAGGTCGAAAAAACATAATTTTTATTTTTAATAAAAATTATAACAAACTTGTGAAAAAAGGCAGAGTACCGCCTAGTTTACTTTCCCTGTTTTGTTAACTAACTTAACAAAATATAAAAAATGAGAGAAACAAAAAAAAAAAAAAAAAAAAAAACGTGTATTGAATATCCACCAGAGGTGGATCTTGCACATCAAACAAGTTTTCAATTTATTTTTTGATCAATGGTTATAATCTTTAATTTCAAACTCATATGTATATTAGTTCTCATGTAGTGAGTAAACTAGTTCATATGAATGCTTGAGGTTTGGCATGAGATTGTTACCGCTTTCAAAACGTGTTCTGATGATGGGAACCTAGAAAATTCCCGAAATAGATCTATCAACACATTCCTGAAAGGGTCAAATAATAAATTTGAAAACAAAAACTCTATAGATTATTTGTTAGGACAATATCCTAATGAAGAAATATAGAGTATATGGCCTCGAACTTGAATAATTTTCATTTTCATTGCACAATTAAAGGTCGAAAAAACATAATTTTTATTTTTAATAAAAATTATAACAAACTTGTGAAAAAAGGCAGAGTACCGCCTAGTTTACTTTCCCTGTTTTGTTAACTAACTTAACAAAATATAAAAAATGAGAGAAACAAAAAAAAAAAAAAAAAAAAAAACGTGTATTGAATATCCACCAGAGGTGGATCTTGCACATCAAACAAGTTTTCAATTTATTTTTTGATCAATGGTTATAATCTTTAATTTCAAACTCATATGTATATTAGTTCTCATGTAGTGAGTAAACTAGTTCATATGAATGCTTGAGGTTTGGCATGAGATTGTTACCGCTTTCAAAACGTGTTCTGATGATGGGAACCTAGAAAATTCCCGAAATAGATCTATCAACACATTCCTGAAAGGGTCAAATAATAAATTTGAAAACAAAAACTCTATAGATTATTTGTTAGGACAATATCCTAATGAAGAAATATAGAGTATATGGCCTCGAACTTGAATAATTTTCATTTTCATTGCACAATTAAAGGTCGAAAAAACATAATTTTTATTTTTAATAAAAATTATAACAAACTTGTGAAAAAAGGCAGAGTACCGCCTAGTTTACTTTCCCTGTTTTGTTAACTAACTTAACAAAATATAAAAAATGAGAGAAACAAAAAAAAAAAAAAAAAAAAAACGTGTATTGAATATCCACCAGAGGTGGATCTTGCACATCAAACAAGTTTTCAATTTATTTTTTGATCAATGGTTATAATCTTTAATTTCAAACTCATATGTATATTAGTTCTCATGTAGTGAGTAAACTAGTTCATATGAATGCTTGAGGTTTGGCATGAGATTGTTACCGCTTTCAAAACGTGTTCTGATGATGGGAACCTAGAAAATTCCCGAAATAGATCTATCAACACATTCCTGAAAGGGTCAAATAATAAATTTGAAAACAAAAACTCTATAGATTATTTGTTAGGACAATATCCTAATGAAGAAATATAGAGTATATGGCCTCGAACTTGAATAATTTTCATTTTCATTGCACAATTAAAGGTCGAAAAAACATAATTTTTATTTTTAATAAAAATTATAACAAACTTGTGAAAAAAGGCAGAGTACCGCCTAGTTTACTTTCCCTGTTTTGTTAACTAACTTAACAAAATATAAAAAATGAGAGAAACAAAAAAAAAAAAAAAAAAAAAACGTGTATTGAATATCCACCAGAGGTGGATCTTGCACATCAAACAAGTTTTCAATTTATTTTTTGATCAATGGTTATAATCTTTAATTTCAAACTCATATGTATATTAGTTCTCATGTAGTGAGTAAACTAGTTCATATGAATGCTTGAGGTTTGGCATGAGATTGTTACCGCTTTCAAAACGTGTTCTGATGATGGGAACCTAGAAAATTCCCGAAATAGATCTATCAACACATTCCTGAAAGGGTCAAATAATAAATTTGAAAACAAAAACTCTATAGATTATTTGTTAGGACAATATCCTAATGAAGAAATATAGAGTATATGGCCTCGAACTTGAATAATTTTCATTTTCATTGCACAATTAAAGGTCGAAAAAACATAATTTTTATTTTTAATAAAAATTATAACAAACTTGTGAAAAAAGGCAGAGTACCGCCTAGTTTACTTTCCCTGTTTTGTTAACTAACTTAACAAAATATAAAAAATGAGAGAAACAAAAAAAAAAAAAAAAAAAAAAACGTGTATTGAATATCCACCAGAGGTGGATCTTGCACATCAAACAAGTTTTCAATTTATTTTTTGATCAATGGTTATAATCTTTAATTTCAAACTCATATGTATATTAGTTCTCATGTAGTGAGTAAACTAGTTCATATGAATGCTTGAGGTTTGGCATGAGATTGTTACCGCTTTCAAAACGTGTTCTGATGATGGGAACCTAGAAAATTCCCGAAATAGATCTATCAACACATTCCTGAAAGGGTCAAATAATAAATTTGAAAACAAAAACTCTATAGATTATTTGTTAGGACAATATCCTAATGAAGAAATATAGAGTATATGGCCTCGAACTTGAATAATTTTCATTTTCATTTTCATAAAAAAATATATTCGAACAAAATCGTGTGCCAAAGAAGCTGACAATCATATTTTGGTAATAGAAAAACGTATAACGAATGAAATCGTTAATTCAGTCATTCATAAAAAAATAACAGATTTTTTTTTTAAATAAAGAATTTTAATTGAATTTTTAATTGTGAATGCATGAAATGCTAATTTTATTTTTTATTTATGTAAAAACCTAAATAATCTTGTTTTTGTTTTAATAAATACATATTTTTATCGTTACAAAAAAACACGCTTAATTCGAATCTCGCTTAAGACGATCTAATTTTGTTTTGTCCCTCGGAGTTCGTCTTAACCGGGTTTTTCTGTATATGAATTTTAATTTAAAAAAACCTATGTATAAATTTTAATCATTGTTTAAAGTAAAATCGGAAATTTAAACTTATTGTCTTATCAGGTAAAGTAAACTAAAAGTACCTACCTTTTAACCAATGTTTTCTCTTTGCAGCCCTCATAACTTTTATCTCAAAATCATGTTTCTCGTGCATTAATATTTCATGAAGAGTTGGCTTTTCAGACAAAATATACGAAACTGACATATCTTTATCCTATAAAAAAATAAAAATATTTAGTTAGTAACACTGTATGTAATTTTTTAAGTCATGGCAAAATAACCATATACGGACACCACTACGTGATAAAAGACTAAAATAATAAAGACCCGTGTCTCCCAATTTTTCCCAAAGTCATCTCCTTTTTTGTTTATGGGCCGCCAAAGATTTGGGGCCTCGGTATCGTTTTCGCAAAAAAGTGATCATTTTCTCAGGCTCATATCTTGCAAACCGTTCAGAATTTCGATTTACTCTCTATGGCAAAGTTGTAGCTCTTGTCATAAAGAACAAAAATTGCGAACATATAAAATCAAAAAAACTTCACCTTCCAGATCAAAATCGCAGAAAACTTAAAAAAATTCGATTTTTTTACCTTTTTCCCCGTGTTCAGGTCCATAGGTAGCAAACCGTTCAAAATTCAAGGAAACAATCAACTACAAAAATTTACCTAAGATCTCAATAAACAAATTTCTAGAACATATAAACTTCCTAGAGATGATTCTTAACATTGTTTAGGTAGCGCGCAAAAGTGAAAAATTTTTTAATTTAATTTTTTTCCTTTTTTCTCCTGTTCAGGTGCATAGGTAGCAAACCCAATTCCCAGGAAGTTTATATGTTCTAGAAATTTGTTTATTGAGATCTTAGGTAAATTTTTGTAGTTGATTGTTTCCTTGAATTTTGAACGGTTTGCTACCTATGGACCTGAACACGGGGAAAAAGGTAAAAAAAATCGAATTTTTTTAAGTTTTTTGCGATTTTGATCTGGAAGGTGAAGTTTTTTTGATTTTATATGTTCGCAATTTTTGTTCTTTATGACAAGAGCTACAACTTTGCCATAGAGAGTAAATCGAAATTCTGAACGGTTTGCAAGATATGAGCCTGAAAAAATTATCACTTTTTTGCGAAAATGATACCGAGGCCCCAAATCTTTGGCGGCCCATAAACAAAAAAGGAGATGACTTTGGGAAAAATTGGGAGACACGGGTCTTTTTTTTAGTCTTTTATCACGTAGTGGTGTCCGTATATGGTTATTTTTTTTCGTGTTGCACTGTGTAATTAAAATAAACTTAAATATGTGTATACTTAAAATAAAGCCTACACCAAATATTGATTTTTTTACAATCCCGAGTAATATAATTAAGGAGTGAGATTGAATAATTCTCGACACAGATTACCACTAATACCTTTTTTTATGTTTAAAAGTGAAGTTTTTTTGGATCCAAGTTATCTTTAAAAAATCGTCAGATTATGTGTACAAAATATTAGCGAAATCGGATTATTAGTATGTTTCCATTTGTTCAAATGGACTTGGAACAAAAAGTGAGGGCAAAAAAATGTAGCATTTTTACAAAAAAAATTGTCCAGAACTCAGAACAATCAAATTATATTAAGATTCTTTTCAAATTATTGATAAAGGCTACAATACAAGTTCCAAAATACTGTTACTTTTTTTTTGGAAATGGTCTGCTTCTATCAATTAGGGTATTAAAAATGCAAAAAAAAAACTCTATTACTCACTTTTTGTTCAGATTCCATTTTTAATAGAAATTATTCAATTTCAATTCAATTCAATTGTTTGCACACTTAAGCTGTGTTCGACGTTCGTTACCGCGAGTATCCGATTTTACCATAAAGCGTTTTTATTGTCAAATTTGTTTGTAAATTGTTGTTGTTTCGGGTAAATTGGGTTGACTCGGTAACGACATAGAACAGATCTATAATCTGACAACATTCTTAAATTAAAATTGGCAAGAAAAAAAGTTAAGTGTCGTACACAAAAGCAATTGTAAGTGAAAATTTGTGTCGGTTTTTTTACGTTCTCACTCCTTATAAAGGGTGTTTTTTTAAGCCCGATATAACATGAAATTGTAAAAAATAACACAAAAAATTAAATTCTAAACAAAAAAAAGTTTTTATTCGAAAGATCAATACATGGCATTAACATTTGAAAATGATATCGTTCATATGGCCACCGCGGCTGTTCTTGACGATGCGCATTCTGGACGTAAAATTTTAATCCACTTTAGCGAGTATGTATGGTGCGAATAACACGAACATTGTTGCTGGTTTATCAGCATAAACCAGTGACTTCACGTAGACGCACAGGCTAGAGAGGTGTCAAATTGAACGACCTTGGAGGCCAATTGACAGGTACATTTTTCGAAATCAACCTATCGCCAAATTTTGATTTCAATAAGTCGATGGTTGCAGTCGCCGTATAGCACGTAGCGCCAACCAGTTAAAACCACATCTCGCACGGATCAATGTCAACCACATTTTCAAACAAAACATCATTGAACGTGGTGACGATCTTCATTGACCGTAACTCGAGCTCCGTTTTCACCAAACGGTAAATTTTTCTGGATCTAATGGAGTCTGTAGGGTCTCTTCTGGATTAGTCTCACACCATATGCGGAAATTTTGTTTTTTAACAAACCCGTTAAGCCAATAATAAGCCTTATTGTTGAACACAATATTGCGATAAAACATCGGACGAATCGACGACTGATTTTCAAAGTAAATTTGGATAATTTGGTAGCGTTGTTCAAGCGTGAATCTATTCATGATGATTTGCCAGAGTATACAGATCATAAATGCCACAAAGTGAGCGCAGTATGATAGTTCGTTTGACAGCTAACCCTTTCGTAAGTTCTATTTTGCTTAAAAAACACACTGTCACTTACTGGCCAATAAAACAAAATATTTCATTTTTAATTATGATTATTTTGAGAAAAGAAAAAAGGATTGAAGTTATTTCGTTAGGTGTTTTAACATTTTTGCTTTATTGTATCCATATGGATACACTCAAATTTGGCGGAATCTGAAAATCATAACGGCAGAGAAACAATTAAGTTTCTACTGTTAATAGTTTTCTAAGGTCTTAAAAATCATTTGTAATACAAAATTTAAGAAATTACCAGCCAAAAATGCCATATTCTAACAGAATTTTTATTTTTAAATTTTTTGTAAGTTTTTTTAAATTAGTAAAAATTATATTAAATGCTCGCTTGCTGAATTTCTGAAGCTGGTTTTATTAAGAGAGTTTAAAAGTTTATGATAATCAGAGCATCGCATTTAATGCTAATGCATGTTTGTAGTCAGTAGACCAAAATGGATTTTGACCAAATACCAAATCAAAGAATATGCAACAAATTGGCTTTTAATTTTATTCTCAATTTAATTGCATATTTTGCAGAAATTCAAATTAAGGTGTAAGTAAAAATAAACGATTCATTCAATCATCCCTAACATAGCATCGATCGATTTTTAAAAATCCAAAAATTTTAAATACAAATTTTTTTTTTGATTTTCATTGCATATTTTTTGGTTTTTATTGCATACTTCGGTTTAAGTGCAAAGTGTCCGCCCTGATGATAATATTAAATATTGCTTACCAATATTTTTCAAAATGTTAAGATCGGAAACTGAAAACTGCGACTGTATAAAATGGCAAATTTACAAAACTGTGTTTGTTTTTTATTTTATTATAAAATTATACATTTTTTCTCCAAAAATTATTCACTGTACTACACATTAAAGTTGGTAGAAACACTTGTAGAAACAATTTTTTAGTGGCCTCCTAAATTGAACTTTATACATTTTTTATGAGGATTCACAAAATATTTAATTTTCTGCAACAACCTTTAGTGAGCTGGACCATTTTAAGAAAAGTGTATATTTCGTTTTTTTTTTATATTATTTTATTTTTTAGATGAGTCTTCAAAAGATCTTTCATATGATACAAAAATATCTTGAAAAAAACAAAAAAAAATAGTTTTTTTCAATTTATAACGAGCTTTCAACCTCCGTATATTTACAAAAATAAAGCAAATCAAACATATTAGCTAGGTTGATACTAGTATTTGGATCTGGCTAAAGATCTCATCAGTACCCGAAGTTTTAGAAAAGCTAGAGCAACCATAATAGGCAGAACTTTAACAAAAAACCTATTAATCATTAATTTTGCTCCATTCTTGTCTTCTTAGTAACCAAGCCCGTGGTTAGACCTTTTTCAAAAATGTTCCAGCTAACGGCACTAACGGTTATCACAAAACACGAAATATTTCGGGAATATTCTTAGAAAATGCTAAAGTTTATTTTCAGGAGGCCACTAAAATTTTTTTTACATATGCGTTAACATATAAAAACTTTAAAACGTGGTCCAAAATTGCAATTTTTAAAAATTTCTCAAAATACACTCTTTTAAACGTCTTTGAAAAAATCTTAATATTTTGTATAGAACTGCATAGTAAGTAGAAAGAACAAAATAACTAAAATTCCGTAAAATCTAAACCCGTTTCGGAGCGTGTTTAAGATTGAATTTTAAGTGCACTCAAAAAAAGTCTGTAAAGTCAGCAACGTTTTTGCTGGGAGGAGCCTTGCATAAAAATTGTTAATATCAGCAAAAAAAACATTGTAAATTTAGCTAATTTCTAAATGAATTACTTCTTTCATTACATCAACAAGTACTTCTTTTCGGCGTTTTGTTTAACAACGTCCAAAGCTGTTATAAAAATATGTCAATTAGTAGTTCTTACTTTGTATGGGGTTGCATGAAAGCATTCTTGGATTCTGGCAATCAGATGGTTGCGGGTTTAAATTCCGGAACGGAATCAAAAAGAAATTTGATTTTTTTGAGTAATTATTTTTTTTTAGTTTTTATGATGAAATAAATATTTTTAGAAATATTTTGACCAATCCATTAATTTTTGAAACGATTATTTTATTAAAAATTTTTATGAAAATATAAAAATTTCAAACAGAAAAATTTATTTTTAAAATAGTACCTCTATTTTAGAATGATTTTAACATTTTGAGGCAGAGGTAGTTTTTTTTTCTTTATATACAAAAAAGGCATTTATATTCAATAAAATTTTAATTTAAGCCTATATAATAACCTGATTTTTTAAGCTTCTATACCAGTTTTTTTCAAAAAATCTATTTTGAAAAATTTTTCTCAATAATATATTACTTTATTAAAAAAAAATACATATGTATGCTTTTTTCTTACAAAGGGTGGAAACGAAAAAAAATCTCCATTTTCAAATGCGGATTGTGCAAAAGCTATAATCGCTAGAGATTAAATAATTTTTTTAGATTCTCTGACGTGTAATATTGATTAAAGCGAAACCCTTTTACGCCTTAAGATATCCATAAACCATAATAATAGAGGAAATTGGATTTGGACATTTGTTTTGGTTGAAATAGAATATTTTTAACAGATTTATGAAGAGAAGAAGGTAATCGATGAAATAAAAAAGGTGTTATAAGTTACATATATTTGGGACACATGGTAGTTTTATTAAAAAAATGAGAAGTATTGTAAGGCATCCATTTCATGACAAAGTTTAACGCTATAAATCCAGTTTTAGCAACAAAAAATGAAGAAGAATTTTCGGAAAAGAAGATTTTTGCATGTCTGTTTGTTAAAATTAAGATCATATAGATTAAAAAAATTTGTGTCACAAATCCAAGTGTCCGGAAGTGCGAATGAGAATTGTGTATTTTAATATGTCATAATTTTGAAGTGTCCTTTAAAAAGACATTAAAACCGAGGAATAATTACAAATTATACTAACTCCAGAAGTTATTTTTTATTCCTTACTTTGTAACTGTTGTATAGAAAATATTTAAAAACAAAACAAATATATGGTCGATTCCAAGCACCAAAATATTTTCGACGAAAAATTTTCATTTAAAAATTTTTATAAAATCGTTAATTATCTTTAATTAAAAAGTGCTTGTAAATAGAATATGGAATATGGGGTCATGTACGATAATGAAAAAATTCACCAAAATGCCATCTAGTATCCATGCTGTCCTGAAACACTAATAATACAAAATTGGTATAATAAGGCCTAGTTTTTGGGATGTAGATTAAATAGGTTTGTTAGTTAAACATTAGTTAAACCTAGATTTTTGTTTTTCATATTATTTTTAATTTATGTTTAACCCAGCCTGGTTGGCCAGTTAAACTAAAGTATTAATTTGTCAACAAAAAACATCTGTTGGATAATAAGTTGTTTAGGTGATGCCACATTGTAACGTGTTTACTTAGAAAATCGGAAATTTAAATTCCAATCGGAAATTTAAATTTTTGACAAATTCAACGTAACATTTATATAACTAGAACAGTAGGCCCAGTTAAATTCAGTTTAATTGTTTTAAGATAATTGGCCTGTTGATTACCTAAGTTTAATTGACATCCTAAAAACTCGGCCTAAATGGGCTAAATTATTCAGTGTCTGAATTATATAAAAATTTCAAAACATCTGTTACTTTTAAAATAATCCGAAAATTTTAAATTCTAAGTGCCCAAATCGTAACATTGAGCTTTAAAGCGAAAACTCGCCACATTTCGCAGCGAAGCGTAAAAAAATGCATGGGAAAAACTTTAGAGTATTGTTCTTAATTTGTGATATCAGATTTGTTGCTATTGTTTTTGGGTTAATAATATTAAGATTTCAAAAAGGTAAATTTTCTTCGTTTCTTTTATATTCCAATTTGTTAATATTTTTGTTAATAATAGATCAAAGAACAACAAGTCTGCTAAAAGTCAGCTATCTTGTACAATAAGCGATAGCACACGAGTACAGCGTCGGCTTAAATTGGCGAAGTACTTGGGTTCAAACTCCACACCGGGTACATGATTTTATAAATTAAATTTAAATAATTAGTATAAATTTACATAGTCTGTCTTATTAAAAGGAACAACTTTCTTCCTATGACAAACCAATGTTAAATTCACCGATGAAAACTGCAAATGTAGACAACTTCCTATTCAACTGTAGTAGTCTTTTTATTACACCCTTTTCCTGACTATTTTTGCTTGGATATAATGCATTTCTAACTCATATTTTTCAAAAATGGTCTGTAGGTCAAACTAATAAACAGAAAATCAACTAAACTAAACTAAAATCTTCGTTTTCACAAAATAGAAATACAATGCATGATTAATTATATACTAACCTTCATGATATCCGAGGTGTGGTTGAGGTCAGACGAGTCTGAATTGCAGTAATTGCACAAATATTGCAGTGCTTCAACTTCTTTTTCCAGCCAAATATAAAGTTGATAGCGTAATTGACCACCGTCCACTTCAAACCCTGTAGCCAACGTGGACAATTCTTCCATTAGAATTTTCAAACATGCTACAAATTTTAGCTGCTGTGCCATTATATCAATTTTGGTAGATTTTTCACCACTCACGTTATTTGAATTAACATTAATTACATTCTGTTCAATCGTGCTTATATTTTCGTCTACTTTTTTCGAAAACGTGTCAAAATCTTCTTCTTCTTCATCTTCTTTCTCAGCATCGTCATCCCATTCAATTTTAAAGTTGTCCTCATCTTTTTTATCTAATGCTACTGGTGTTGCCCAATCAAAGTCGGCCGACGAACCTGCATAAAAATTGTTAGCAGACTCGTTTCCCCATTCTATAACTCCAGTTTTTATAAGTTCGTTATCAACACTACAAGAGGATTGGTTTTCCTCCGCGTCATTTGAGTCTAAAATTTTCGTTGGAAGCTTATTTAATACCTCCAATGCTAATGCTGGACAACCTGCTTTAAAATGTCCATGAGCTGTGGTAAAGTATAACTGCCTTTCTATTGAACTTATCGAGTCTTCTATTTGAAGTTGTTTATCGTTAGAGTTCGATGATGCAACATCTCCAGAATAACTGAATCCCGACAAAACAACGTGAGATATTTTCTTTTCCTGGGCCGACAACGCTAAATTTTGACGAACTAGCAATGGGTGGGTTCTTAAATAGATGTAGAAATTAAAAACATTTGGATTTGTGGAATGGCTTTCAGACTTTAAAATATCTTCTTCCTTGAAAGCAACATGACACTGACCAACTCCATTGATAAGTAATGTGTTTAAACTTTCCTGGTACTTCTTCAAAATCCAATATGTCATGGAACGTAAGAATGGATCAGGGTGAGCTTTGTCTATGTTTAATTTGATTGAATCATTGTCGCTACCTAAAACATTTTCACATAAAAGCTTTCTATAGGTCGAGTTTGTGTTTATGTCTAAATCGCCTTCGTACAGGCGAGCTATTATTAGAGCTAGTTGAAAATCGTCCAGCTTGTTGATGCACACTTCAATGGCATCATTAAGAGAGTTGGCTAACAGAAAAAATGCTACGGCGTGCTCAAACCGTTGCTTGCCAAGTAATACAAATGCATTTTTAAGTGCAGCTTTACGCCACCTGTCCTCTGCAAAATTGTTTGCAAAAAATTGTGTCATCTTTTCATCACGCTTAGATCGAAAGAGACCCCAAACTATAGATTTCTTCTTCATCGCCAAATAGTATATGGCTGCGTCGAGGGGATCCTGCTTCTGCTGATAAGCACATTTGGCTAGTTTTTCGACACACTGGCGCAAAATGTTTATGTTACGTAGCCAATAACCCACGCCTAAATCTTTCAATGTCGACCATTTCAGATCGCCTTTTGTATACGAAGGAATTAAATTTAAAAGTTCTTCCTCGCTTTCCGAATGAAATGCCCACACGATATTGGAGGTACCGATACCATGCTTTTGGAATAGCGATCGCTGATTTAACGGCAAACAACGCAAGAGATAAGAGAAATGCTTCATCGCCAAAAGAAATCTAAGGCCACAATCATCCAATGAATCTGTTAATGAATTACCTGATGCGTCTTTAGTATTTGTGGATTTACCGGAATCGGATATAAATTTTTCCGAGAAATCCGTGTTACAAGTTGATACTGTATCAGCCAATGCTAGTAGATGCATTTGGTCAAGGGAAGAAAGTCCAGGAAGATGTGTGTGTGTTAAAAGTCTTGAAAGAATTTGTCCTTGGCGTGGACCAAAATGGGAAATATTCTGTTTTTCTGGAATAGACAAACGTCTATCAGCTCGCTTGTAATCATTATCATTATCTAGTAAATCATCCAAATTATCATCAGTAGTATCCATTTCGAACAACTGATCATAGTCTTTCGCGTCATCTGGTAAAACACTTGCTTGCCCAGCAGTTTCTTTGTCTGCATTTAAAAGAACCCACAATGGTAATGGTGGAATTGATGTTATTTCTGCATAATCTAACATGAGTTCTTCGGGAATCTAAAAGAAATATAAATAAATATATTAAACATTTACAGCCGTAATCATAACTTTAAACGAGTGTCGAACATCGAGTACACAACCTTCCCTAATGAGAATTTGTGTTTAAAAAAAGTTATGCACTTCATTTCAAATTTCTTTATTTGAACTACGTATTTTGAAGGTGGCATGAGTATAATGTAAAAAAAAATTGTTAATGAACGGGTTACATAGTATTAATTAGTTTTTATATAATGCACCAAAATATTTTTGCAAAATTGTTAAGATAGCTGAAATTTTGTAACGGAATTCTTGTTATTTTGAATAACATTGAAATACTTCCCCTTAAGATATTGTCTGCAATGAAAGAATTATCCTTCAATTTGTTAATGAATTAATATCATAGATGCTGATGTTAGCCGGCGTCCCAAATCGTAAAATATTGCTTAAAATTTCACCTTAATAGTAACTGGTGTAATGGTTAGCGCATTGGACTTTTACACAGAAGGTCCCGGGTTCGATCCCCGGTGCCGGCAACATCAAATTAATATGTATGAGTTTTTTCTATCCCTCATACGTATCGCAATGTCCACCTTCGGTGTTCCCATAGCAATTAACCCCACCGAAGTAAAATAATGAATCAGGGCTATGAACCAAAAAGCTTCAATAAGTTCGCCAACTCTACATCAGGTGGCGAGCAACAACTGTTCTAGGATTTATCATCTCGCGCAATTACAGTGTTGCCATGTCTGAAGCCCTTCATCTTTCAACACCTTTCATCTCTATACTATCCCTTTCCAAAGAAAGCAACACACTAAAAATATAGGAAGTATTTCCTGAGTGTTGCCTCTCTTTTTAAAAAAAAAAAAAAAAAAAAAAAAACTTGAAATAAAAAGTACATTCCACATCTGTGTGTATAAATACCGATTTACAGCTTAGTTTTTTGTTCATTAATAATTCATTCGTTCGACATACAAGTGAAGGGTGTTTTTTTGTTTGAAAAAATGGATGACATTGATCCGGGCGAAATGTGGTTTCGACAGAATGGCGCTAATTGCCATACTGCGAACACAACCATCGACTTGTTGAGATCAAAATGTGGCGATAAGTTGATTTAGAGAAATGGACCCATCAATTGGCCTCCAAGGCCGTGCGATTTGACACCTCTCGATTATTTCAGATGGGGCTACGTGAAGTCACTGGTTTATGCTGATAAACCAGCTACAATTGGCGCCTTGGAGGCCAACATTGTTCGTGGTATTCGTGAAATACAGATAGCAATGTTCGAAAAAGTGGCAAAAAACTGCCGCGGTGCCCATATGCCCAAAATTATTTTCAAATAGTAATGCCATGTATTGATCTTTCGAATAAAAAAATTTTTTTAATCAAAATTTTATTTTTTGTGTTATTTTTTACAATTTCAAGTTATATTGGGCTTAAAAAACACCCTTTTCTTCTTATTTCAAGTTCCGACAAAAACAACAACACAGTTTAGTTGGAATTTCAGTTACTATTTAGGTTCAATTTAAAGTAATATTTTTCAACTTGTGCCGCCGGCTAACATCACCATCCTGTTCTACGTAACAAACATGAATTTTAATACACTTAAAACTTGAAACTAAGGAAATTTTAAATCTTGTTAATTGTTGAATATGTGTCAAATCAAATATTGTTACCTCTTGTTTTTATAAAACATTCCAATAACAAAATACACACATTCCTCTAGACGAATTATTCCGTTCGCTTTATAAAAACAGGGGGTAAATTTATATCTCAGAACAGAGGTAATAACTACTTCCAGACTAACAGTTTTTGTCATTTATATTTTAATTAAAAATAAGAATATTGTTCTACCTCAAGTCCAAAATCCAATATGATATTGTTTTATTAGATTTAGGGCCGTTATTACAACTTGCCTTTAAAGTAAATGTTAGTAAAAAGTAACTTTAGCTAAAGTGAGGAATAAAGTGAGCTATAATGTTTTTCGTTATTACAACTTCCCAATAAAATAAAATTAATATTTTTGATAATGTGGCAGCAACAAACTAAAAACCGATTATTGGTTTATGAATTGGTTTATAAAAATACATAGTGGCAACGTACTTTTATTTATTTGTTTATAAACAATCAATAATTTGTGAAATTCGGTTGTGAAATTCGGTATTTTCTGTTTCTTCTTTATAGAGCAGAAAACGTGGCAACTTTAAACACATCAACCTTACGTTTAAAGTTAAAGGCAACAATATCGTCTCTTTAGCGTATCGGTCACTATTAGCTTAAAGTATACTTATAATAACGAAAATCTAATAATATGTCAGATAACATCCGAACTTTAGCTATTGGCAAGTTGTAATAATGGCCCTTAGTAATTTTCATTATAGACAATAATTTGATAATTTTCATGATAGACAATACAATTGTTTCACAGGCATCACCCTACTCACCAGTTGTCTGCACGAGAAAACGATAATTGGCTTAACTCAAGCCGAGACATTACATACATTGGACGAAATCAACTTTATCAGAGTTTGGTTTGCCTTAGTGTATAAACCTAAATTCTAAAATCAAAACTTTTTGAAGAGCAACAATTTTTACATAACAATATACTTTTTACAGTGTGGTCACCAAATTAACCCACCCTGCATGAAATTTTCATTGTCATATTATTATTTTTTTAAAGGGTTTTTAATGTTTTTATTATTTCAGTATATTAAATACAATGTACTAAATATATTACATAAATTAATTTCGCTTGTCAAAAATCTTTAATTTTGCCCCTTAAATAATTATTTTGTTATCAACTTTAATGACTACTAACGGGTGAATGGGACCAGTTTCAGATTTACCGCCCTCCACATTCTGGTTTCTCTAACCCTCCCTTACAACAAATTTTGCGTAGCTGATTAAAAAAAAAAGTAATTATGCTATCAAAATTTTGACTTTAGTTTCGTATAACAACATGTTTTCTCATGTTACTGCAAACATTTTATGAAAATCAAGCATATACTTTTTTTTTAATGGCAAAAAATTAAATACCAAAAACAACTTATTTTTTTTGATAATCAAATTCGATATTGAAAAGTGGATATTTAATAACAAGAAAAAGTACTAGGAGTATTCCTTGCTCTGGTAAAAAATGCAATTTGACCGGCTTATCCATGAGAGCCTGGCTTAAAAAAATTTTTGCTGGATAAATCGTTGAATTGCATAGGCAGCTTGAAAAGGGGATTTAATGCGATGGAAAAACATTTAAAATATTCCTTAATTATGCTCGAACACAAAAAATATGCCGAAAGAATAAACGAGCTATTTCAAAAACGTAAGATGCAACCTTAAATCTTCAATTCAAAAATTTGGTCAAAACTACCCTGCCAGAAATTGCCGATGGTCAGAAAAATCAATCATTGGTAAAGCACTTTATTTTTAGTACTAATGGCAGAAATTAAAATTAAGGTAATGGCAAATCCCTTATTTACAACGCTTTCCCAACTTTGACAAAATATGCTTTGCCAGAACTTGATTTTTGAAATCTACAATCGTAAAAAAAAATTAAAGCACTAACAAAGTCCTGATTTAGAACGCTTTGCCAACGTTAGTAAAACAGTACTTTTAAAGCATTGATTTTAAAAAAATTACGACACTCTTAAAGAAGGTAGTAAAATTGGGCTTTTTTATGTTTGTTTGTGAAAAATCTTTTTTAGACCAACTTTTTTTTTGACGTTCGTATTTTTCTGGCTGGGTAGTCAAAAACGCCATTATTTGCAACATGGTCGATTAGTCATATTTAATCTTAGATGTCAATAAATGGCAGGAAAAGCACTTTTTTGAGGGAGGTAACTTTACTAATGATAAAATTAAAAATTGTGACAGAACTAATATTCGAATATCCAAAAATCCAATCAATAATTTTCAAAAGCTCAGAAAAATCCCAACATCGAAATTTTCAATTTCAATACCTCCAAACTGCCTCAAAATTGGATGAATTGGAACATTTTTTTCAACATTAATGTAGTGTAGTGCATTGATTTTTAAAAAAGTAAAATTGACTTTAAGTTTGTGTTAGAAAAAACTACAGCGTTTTCCGTTTTGTTGCAATTTCATTAACAGAAACATGTCTATTATATATAGTACACCAATATAATTTTTGTTTAAAGATTTTAAATTGACAATTAACTTTAACAAAAATTATGTGTGCTGGTTGGGCTAATTTGATGACCACCACTGTATATCATTATATGTAGTATTTGTGTGTGTATTACAATTTGTAAAAACAACATACATACATATGTTGTTCCAAGCCAACTGCCGAGCTACAGGAAAAAGTATATCGCAGCAATATCAAACTAACAATATTTTGACTTTTCGAACTTCCCTCGTAGTTATATCAAATGCAACACTGCCCACATCAAGTACCACCTGTAAATAGACTACTGTCAAATTTTGAGCAAGTTCCGTTATTTACTTTGCGTTTAACAGCTATTCAAAACATACAACCTCGTGGATTTTTTAAAAATGGAAAAAAGTGAATTTCGAGTGCTCAATAAACATTATTTGTTGCGAAAAAAAACCGTCAATTAAACCAAGGAAAAGCTTGATAAATACTATGGGGACTCTGCATCATCGATTTCAATGGTAAAAAAGTGGTTTACTGACTTTCTTGTGGTCGCACAAGTACAAATGACGCTGAACGTTCTGGACGGCCAATTAAGGTCAATACATCCGAAAATGTCGAAAGAATCCACGATATGGTGTTGGCCGATCGGAGAGTAAAAGTGCGTGAGATTGTTGATGCCATAGGCATTTCATATGGCAGTGTGGTTTCGATTTTAAATGATTAAGAAAGCTGTCTCCAAGATGGGTGCCTCGTTTGCTCTCAATTGACGATAAACGTAATCGTGGCCAATAAGGTGATGGCAACATTTTTTTGGGAAGCACGCGGGATAATCCACATCGATTACCTTTAAAAGGAAAAAACAATAAACGGCTAATAGTATGCCAACTTATTGGACCGATTTAACTAGGATTTAAAAAAAAAACGACCACATATAGCCAAGAAATGCCTATTTTATGGATCTCTAAAAATCCTATTTTTTTGGAAGGGATACAAAACTTGGAGCAACGTTGGACTAAGAGCTAAAAGGAGTTTATGTTGAAAAATATTTTTTTTTTTTTGCAAAAAAAACTGTGTTTCATTCAAAAAGTCACGGACTTATTGATCCGCCCTCGTATATCAACATATTGTTTAATGGAGAATTTGAAAAAAATAACTTCAAAAAAAAAAAATTCAGAAATATTTCCGAATCTATAGTTATGCAACAATCAATTTATCTAAAAATCGTCCAAACTTTGTTTGAATTTTTTTATTAACAAAAAATGGTTAGATGTTGTTGTGCTTTTAATGTTTAAATAAAAGACAAACTTTTTAATATAACTTATAATATTTATTCAAATGAAATTTATGGACGATAAGTAAGATGGACGCTATAAGAATAATTTGTTCTCGAAGGTTCTAGGCAAGATATATTCATATAGGTAGTCTTACTAGAACAACAACTACAACAAACAACTACAAACAATACAAAAACAACAGGGTTTTGACATTTCAAAATACTCAAGATACAGTATTTGTACTGTCAAAACCATGTAAGAAATGTCAAAACCAGGTAAGAGGAAGATAAACAGCTGGGCTACTAAGACTACCTTATAAATATATCTTGGTTCTAGGGAAACTAAATAATTGACAGATAAAAATAGTGACGCCAGATTGTATTTGTTATGACAGGGTTACCATAACAGATGTTTTTTTTTTTTATTATCGATCTGGAAAGATTCATCGTATTAGTTTTGGAGAAAATATATATTTCAATATTTCTGCATATAATTTTATTATTTGTATTACGTACCTTAGTAGACTTAACACAGATATTTTGAAATATATATGAACAATATTCAACGAATATTTTCTCTAGTGCGCCCCGGTAGGCTAGTTGGTAGCGTGCTGGCTTATCAGTGCGGGGGTCGTGGGTTCGATTCCCACCAGAGGCACTGGTCTGTTTTCGCTACAACGCGCCGAAGGCCATAGTAGCTAGTGCTCGGTTAGGGTAATAGTATATAATTTGTAATTCTATGATTATTAATTAATAAAATAAAAAAAATAAAAAAAAAAAAAAAAAAAAAAAAAAAATATTTTCTCTATTTTTTATAAATAAAAAAATTAAAAAAAAGAACTTTGGCCGATTTTGATATATTGAGTTTTTGATTACTTTAAATATTCGGAACTAGTTTTTAATTTGATTTTTTTCAAATACTCCATGAAAAAATACATTAATATACAGTGGAGTACTCTTATAACGAACTTTTTTTTATTACGAACGAATTTTCTGGTCCCAAATGCAAAATAATACGGTTATAACGAACACCGTTTATAGCGAAATTTTTATATAACGAACTAATTTTTGGACCCATTTAAGAATTTTCATACAAATTTTTACGCTTATAACGAGCACATTAAAAAAATCTAAATTTGTATAAGAAAAATATGCTGCAAATTTTAAAAACTTAAGCGTTTTACTTGAAACAACTGTATGAAACGTAATTTAATGGAAAAATTGTTCCAATATTTAAACAAAAATTTATAAATTAGTAGAATTTAAGACAAAACCTGTAATTTTATTAATTTTTTAAAATGTATACCACGCTTATAGCAAACTTCGCCGGTCCCTGTGAGTTCGTTATAACCGTGCTCCACTGTAGTAAAATTTCTAGCATTTGCCAAATGCAGTTAAGCAATAATAAATAATATACTAAAAATTATCGCAAAATTTGACAATATTTAACCACGCCTACTTCGAAAATTTTTTGGAAAAATTAAAAAGTTTTTCCATTTTTTAGTCTCTTAGTGAAAGTGAAAATACTGTTAGTTTGGCATGTTTTTTTCTGGACAGTTGGCTTGGAAATCAACATATATCCCAACAAACAAAGTGTGTATAAGAAGAGCAGTGGTATCAAAAATACAAAAATTATTTTTTTTAGGACTTTCTATATTTTCATATATTTAGTTACGATATTATTCTACCTCCAGTTCAAAATCTAATATGATATTGTCATATAATGAAACAATTCTATTGAGTGCCTGAAAATTATCAAACTTTTTGAAAAGCAACAAATAAAATCTAATATGACAATATCATATTGGATTTTGGACTTGAGGTAGAACAATATTCTAAGTAGGTATGCCAATCGGGATTCATATTTAAAAATCCCGGAATTCGGGATTTGGCAAATCCCGATCCCTAGATTTTTCGTTTTTATGGTATTTCTTTATGTTAACAAAAAAAAAATCGGAAACCACAACAAAACCATTCAATTGGCAACAAATACGATTGCCAGCCCGCATAAGTTTTCTCTGTGCTCCTTTCGCAGATGAATTTCGGTAGTTTTGATGGTAAGAATGTCCTGAAAAAATATCTAATTCCTTTTAATATTATTTTATATTTGACCAACGCTCATAGAGGACCCTAGCTGTTCAATCCATTTTAAGTGTTCTCTTAAACTTACTTTGCAAGATGGGAGTAAGAGATACAAGTTTTAGTGTTTTTTTTAATGCGTATTTTTCAATACAAATAATTAAAATTTTTTTGTGAATTGTGCAAAATGTGTGCAGAGAATATATTAAACAATACATATTGACTTTAAAATGTAATTAAAAATGTTTAAAAACATGCAAATACATTTTCGGACAAAAACGTAGGGTTATGTTTTTGCAACAGAACTTAAAGTTAAATAAAGAGAACAAATTTTGGTTGGAAAATTTGCAATATTATTTTTAGATTAAAATACAAAAACAACTATTTATTTTATGATACAATCCAAACTTAGTTGTTGCAAATTTAAAAAACAACACAACATTTGATTTTTATTTAAAATATGGAATGGTGATTGAATTTAGTAGACAGACTAAATTTTGTATCTTTATTGCAATAAAGTCTGTGATCTTAAAAACGCAATAAATTCCATGATAACCGAAATTTTCAATATTTCTTTGTGCAAGATTATTTTATTAATATTGATTTTTAATTATAAGACAAACGTTTTAGTGCTAAAAGAGCCGATTTATTATCCAAAACTGTGAAATATTAAGAAATTTTGAACAGCATCACTCTTTTAATATTATTTATTGAAATGTTCCCATCAATATCGCGATTAGTTGATGGTGTCTAAAAGTGCACATGTTCAGTTAACTGACTTCATCAATATTTTAAATTTATCACTTCCAGTGATAGAGCTATTTTAATCATATTTTGGGTACAAAAATTTAGTTTTTTTTTCGGTTATTTTTGTAAAATCGGTTGTTCAAATAATGAATTTACATGAAAATATGATTTTTTTATTACACATATTACACAGGGATAACAGCGTGGAGGCGATTGTACAACATTTATTGGCTTAAGGGTTTTCTCCTCAAGTCCGTCCAAAGCCCGGCTTCGCTGAAGAAAGTTTTTTTGCTAGACCGACAAGCACGTATCCAGAACTATTTTTTACCGGCCCAACAACAACAATTACAACAACAAGAGAAAAAGTTTTTTTTTATGTATTGGTTTTGTTGTTGGGTCGGTAAAACATAGTTCTGGCTACGTGCCTGGTGACCAGCCTTCGGCCGTGCTTATGGATTTTCTCCTATGTGATATGCAGTTTAGTGGCTTCGCCAAGTAGTTTTTCTGCGTGACCGGCCTTTGGCCGGTTTGAGGGGTTTTCTCCTATGTGATAGGCAGTTTTGTGGTTTCGCTGAGTAAAGTTTTTCTCTGTGACCGGGATTCGGCCGGGCTTAGGGGTTTTCTCCTATGTGATAGGCAGTTTAGCGGCTTCGCTGAGTAAAGTTTTTCGATTTTGCGATTTTATCAAAAAAAATGTATTTTGTTGTAATTTCGATGTATTTGTAAGTGTTTTCAAAAATAGTGCTGCAGGCAAAATTTGTAAACGGGGAAGAGGGCACTACGTATCATATATCCAAAAAATAATATAATTTTTGAAATCATGAAGAAATTTCCTTTCCAGATTTGAGCGCTGGGGGCCCCACGGTCCCGGCCCGTTTAATCAAAAATATAAAAAAAAGTTTTCTTTTTTTATTCTAGAGGGGACATCCTACTTTTTTTTGGAGAACGCCCCATAAAGTGCAGTTTAGCATCATTTTCTGTAAAAAATTGCTCAGTGTATTTTTTGAATAACATTTGGCATTTTTTTTTATTGCATTTGGTAGTTTCTTAATTTAAAATAGTACTTTTTTTAATTTTTAATAGTAGTATTTTTTTAATTTTA
Organism: Delia radicum; assembly: GCA_021234595.1. NCBI lineage: Eukaryota > Metazoa > Arthropoda > Insecta > Diptera > Anthomyiidae > Delia > Delia radicum. Next base: position 45,654,262 of record CM037852.1, read on the forward strand.
AATAATAATTTTTAAATTTCAAACGATATTTTTATTTACAATTGACATTTTTAAAAAAACAAGTGCTATTTTTAAAAACAAATGTTTTTGTTAAAATGACAATTGGTATTTTTTGAATAACAAATGCAATTTTGAAATCAAAATTGGTGTTTTTGATGATTTTGTTTTCGTAGGTTTTTAAAATCAAATTCAATTTTAAAATTACAATTTTTTTTAAAGGTTAATTTTTCTTTGATCTTTTATTTTATTATTTACTAGCTGACCCGGCAAACGTTGTTTTGCAATCAAATACAAATTTTATTTGTATTGTAATGAGGTCTTAAATAATAATAATAATTAATATGATATCACTTAATTTACTTAAATCCAACAGGATAATTTAGGCGTACTGGTGACACAACCAAACAAATATAGAAAAAGTAAACTTATCGGAGCTACATACATATCAAATGTGAAAACTAATTCACAATTGATAAAAGGTTATTTAAATTGGAGGGTGAAACAACCTTAAGCTGTTTATATGAGATAAATAGCTTAAGCTGTTCATAATTTATAAGTTAATAATTGAAAATTTATAAACAACATGCAAAAGAATGTTTAAAAGTAAATTATTTTTATTGAAAAATTATAGGCCGCTAATATTTGTAGTAAGAAATTTCAATATTTAAAAAGCTTAAAAAACGCCATTTTTCGCGTTTTATGAAATGAAAGAGTAATAAACAAATTTTAGTAGATTTATTTAAACAAAATTTAACTGATTTATTTTTTACAAAAGAATATTTATTACAAAAGATTAAACAAATTTTAACTGATTTATGTTTAACAAAAGATTATTACAAATTATATATATAGATGAATTAGTATAGTGAAATTTTACTTGATTGCAATATCTGCAGAATCAACGGTTGCATTTTCTTTATTTGATGAAACGCTGTTTATTATAGCTTCAATGTCAATGCTACTTAAGTCCGAAATTTCATCTTGTTCTTTTTTAGAATCTGAGAACTGTTCTTGTAATGATGAATTGCCAGAATTAATTAGCGAAACTTTTTCTTGGAACTCTTTTGATTGTTGATGAGCTCTCTCAATTTTTTGTTTGCGTTCCAAATAATGTTTCGTCTCTAGTTCACATGAATGACATTCAATACACCGACTGGTAATGTTAAATGATGACGAAGATCTTACCATTATTCTATTGTCGCAGATTTCACAGGACTCATTTTTTGTAGAGCTCTTCTGGGCATCCATTGACCACAGAAATGGCAATGTTTTCCCATTCCTTTTGCCTGTTTAATTTTTGACGATGTTCCGCATTTCGTATTTCGCGTTGATGTTCTGTTGACATTTGAAGTGAAAGAGAAACTCGAGTTCTATCTACATTGTTCATTTACTGCTGCGCGCTCCTCTTGTGGTTGTTGCGAACGTAATGCACGTATGCGAGCTGTTTGTCTTGTACGCCGGCCAATATTTGCACGTGGTTGTGGCATTTTGTTAAAATATATAATTATTTTAAAATTATTTAATTTATTGCAATATTAAAATTTCAATCAAAAAAAGTAAAGAAAAATGTTTGAGAAAAATTAATTGTTCGAGTTCATTTCGAGCAAAGTTCGAATACGTTTCAAGTAGATTCAAAGTATTTGAAAATTTTTAGATTTTATCGTAGCTGCCACGCCCCCTCGTCCTATTCTATAAAATTTTTACACAATTATTAAAGATGTCATAATAAAATGTAATGCAAAATTTTGTTCAAATACGTTAAAAGGAGGAAAGTTAAAAGATATTAAAGTTTAAGTTTTAAAGCAGGCCCACGGCCCCTTAGGTGAATAGCAAATGTGTTCAGAAATGTTTTTAGAGAACTTCGTAACAAAATGTGATGTTATACGTTAAGCAGGTGACTAGTTTAAGAATTTAAAATTGTTGTGCTGTATGGGAGATGACACGCCCCTTTCTCCTATCCAGCCCATATTTTACACATTACTTCAAGACGGTGTTAGTGAACGCGGTATCAAAATTGAAGCGAATATGGTGAACATGGTCCGAGTTGAAGCATTTTAAAATATTTGGTTATACAGGAGGTACCACTACACCTTTTCCAATCCAGCCCATATTTTCCGCATTACTTAAAAATGATATAATGATAGAAGTTGGTGCTAAATCTTGTTACAATTAGATCAATAGAAGCAGAGTTAAAGTACTTTAAAAAAAAATTAAAATAATTTGCGCCATCTATCGGAGAAAGTCCAAACTACACAGAAACATTTTCCATTTTTCATATAATATATATGTTAACTTTTGTCAAAATTGGTGCAGTAGTTCTTGAGTTTAGCACGTACAAACAACCATGTCTCTTTTATATATATAGAGAAGAGATTATTATTAATAAAATTTTGTTTTAACAATTTATTATTATTTATTTTATTTAAAATAATAAAATAAAATATCAAAGAAAAATTACCCTTTAAAAAAAACAATTGTAATTTTAAAATTGAATTTCATTTTCAAAACCTACGAAAACAAAATCATCAAAAACACAAATTTTGATTTCAAAATTGCATTTGTTATTCAAAAAATACCAATTGTCATTTTAACAAAAACATTTGTTTTTGTTATTTATTAATTAAGTATAACAATTGTTTCCTGGAGACAAAATATTGGAATTAAATAATTATAATTTATAAATAAAGGATCTTAGGCTCGTTTAAAAGGAAAACAAATTGTTTTTACTTTGTGTGTGATTTCTTGAATAATTTGGAATTTAAACTCAAAATTTAGGATGAAATAACATAAAAATTAGTTTAATTATATTAGAACACGTTTTACAGATGCCAGAACTGACTTTTTTGTTAAGAAACGAAAAAACTTTGTGGATTGTTTACATACCTGAGTAGTAGAACCTCTATGGTCTGGCTGTATATTTGCATCAGCAGCATAACTTATGGAAAGTGTTCTTGACCTCGACCAAGATCTCTAAAAAGAAGAGTAAATCACAATATATTATAATAATATTATATACTAACAGTTTCCGGTGTTGACCGGGAATAAAATACTTTTAAAATAACACATATTTGAAACAATTTTGTTTTGGGTATCTTAAGATTTGAAAAATATACCGATTTATTACGCCCGCCCATATACGCCCGATGACGCGAGGCCGCCGCCACCTTACACATAATGGTGTGTGCCCCGTTGTTAAAATATTGTGTAAATTGTTAGAACATTAAATTATTTTAATTTAACTTCAAGGTTCTAGTTATGTTCATAACAGTTTATTCGGGTTCGCCGAAACCAGGGTTCCGTAAGAGTATTCCAGTGTGTCCGCCAAGATTTTCGACAAAATTATTGTTTAAAACAAATTAAAAAAAATTCACAATATTTTTTTTTTTAATTTAATTTATATTATTAATAAAAATTTTATTGAAAAATTTTAAATTTTGTTTGCCCTGCTTAGCAAATGAGTTTAAAAAAAATAGATAAACTGGCATGTGAAGAAAACCAATTGATTTTGATTTCGATTGATTTGGTTAAAAATCAAAATTTAAAAAGTGAATAAAGAGGAGGAGAAGTGTTGCAATTAATTTCAATTTCTTAATTTCAATCGGGAATATCAATTTACACCTTTTAATCTTTTTTTAAATTTACAACATTACTAAATATTTAGGATTGAAATTTCAAAACGATCGTTTTTCATCACATGCCAGTAAGACATATTTCTAAAAATTCAAAATTTTAATGAAAATGAAAATGAAAATTATTCAAGTTCGAGGAAATATTTCTTTATTAGGACATTGTCCTAACAAATAATGTATAGAGCTTTTGGTTTTCAAATTTATTAATTGACCACTTTCAGGAATGTGTTGATAGATATATTTCGGGAATTTTCTAGGTTCCCATCAGAGTACGTATTTGCTGTTCTTTTTCATTTCATCTCCACGTACAATGTTAAATGTTTTCTGTTTTAGTTTTTACACACACACGAAAGATAAAACAAAAACTGTTTCCATTCCATGTGTTTCCATTTGAAAATAAACCTTGCATCTCATTCTCATGCGTATGATATGATTGTTTTATTTACTTGTTTCTCGATCATAGAATGAAAAATGAATCGTAAACAATTTGGTGCGTTTTTAACATTGAAAAAAAAAAAATATTTTCTCTTCTTGAAAAAGAACGGTGAAAAAAAATAATAAATGTGTTTTACAATGTGTCTAATGTATATGATACTTATTTGTTCTTTTTCACAATTCTGCATCATTAATAAAATGGATAAAGACTTTAAAAATTGTATTATTGTTAATTGGAATTTAAAAATATACAGTGACCAACAATACACGTTCAATATTATGGGGTGTAACATAGATCGCCTCCGTAAACTAACTGTTTGCAGGTGCATCCTGAGTAACGCTAACTGATCTATAACATCTGGCTGCCAAACTATCAGAATATTATCCTGATCTCCTGGTGAATTTTAAAACAAATTAGTACAAATTAATATAAATATATAAGACGAACCAACAAATTACAACACTGAACAAATATATAATGCAGCCTGAAATAAATCGTACCAGCTCTTCTAAGAGCTTCTTGACAAAGAAAATCGGCCCCTCGATCCGATTATTACAGCTTAACATTGAAGGTATGAGCAAATCAAAATGCGAGTACCTTGCCCGTCTTCTAAATAACGAAGGTATTGATGTCGTAGTTATACAAGAAACACATATTTCTACTGAAGAGGACTTTAATAACCGTGGGATGATTGATGGCTATGACGCCATTGGCATTATATATCACCGGTCCTATGGCTCCGCTACGTACGTAAGAAGTGGTATAGAAAATGTTACTCTTATTGATACGAGTGCTGACAAAGACGTATACATCATAACAATTGAGGTTTCTGGTATACACATTGTAAACGTTTACAAACCTCCAAATATTGTATGGCCTGACACAGTTCTCCCTACACTGCCTTCTCCCTCTTTGTATACTGGTGATTTCAACAGTCAACATACCTCATGGAGGTACCCAGCCGATGACGTAAGTGGCAATATGTTAGTGGAATGGGCAGATGTCAATAACAAACATCTTGTTTATGATGCTAAAGATGCGGCTACTTTCCACTCTGGCCGCTGGCGAAGAGGATATAACCCCGATCTGACCTTTGTAAGTCTTAAAGATGACCACACTTCCATTCCAATTTACCGTAAAGTACTCGAACGCTTCCCAAACAGCCAACATCGTCCAGTATTCCTAGAAACTGGAATCCAAATTCCCTTAGTCGAATCAGTTCCTAAACCACGATGGAACTTCTGCAAAGCTTCTTGGAAATTATTTGCTCGTGATCTCGACTCAAACATAAGGTGGATAAACCCAAACCCAAAAAACTATCTTAGAATGGTAAAAATGGTAATTGCTACTGCGAAAAAACATATTCCCAGAGGGTACAGAAAACAATACGTCCCAGGTTGGTCCGAGGAAACAGAAGCTCTTCATGAAGAATATCTAGGCACGCAGGATGAGTCAATTGCAGATGAACTTCTCATATCATTAGATAACGCTCGCATGACAAAATGGCAAAAAACGGTTGAAAATACGAATTTCTCCCACTCAAGTCGGAAAGCTTGGAGCCTTCTCCGTAAACTAGGAGATAGCACACCTATAGCAAATTCCAAAACGTCTATACACCCAGACAGCATTGCCCTAAATATTAAACAAACCTCAAAAATCGTATCAGATAAAAAACACACAATTAATATAAAGAAGAAACTCAAACAACTAAAACGTCAATCGCAAATTTTACGACATTTCTCAGGACCTTTTAAAGAAAAGGAAATTTATTATGCAATAACGCAAATTAAACCTGGTAAAGCAGCAGGAGCTGATGGTTTATTTCCTGAATTTTTCATAAATAGTGGGAAGAACTTTCGAAAGTGGCTGACACTATTCTATTCCAACATCATGCTCACAGGCCACATCCCTACGGATCTAAAAAGATCTAAAATACTCGCTCTTCTTAAACCAGGCAAGTCAAAAGAACAACCTGAAAGTTACCGTCCAATATCACTACTAAGCGTAGTATATAAACTACTTGAGAGGCTTATTTACAATAGAATTGAACCCACCATTAATAATATAATCCCTGTAGAACAAGCAGGGTTCCGATCGGGCCGCAGCTGCGCGGACCAAGTTCTATCCCTAACAACGTACATTGAGTCAGGCTTTCAACAGAAACTCAAGACTGCTGCTGGCGCTTTTGTAGATCTAAAGGCTGCATACGATACGGTGTGGAAGGACGGAATGATCTATAAGTTTTTAAAAGCAATACCTTGCATCCGAACAGCCACGCTTCTAAACAACATGTTGAGTGACCGCCTTTTCATAGTATATCTCGGAAACAAACAAAGCAGAAAATGTAAACTCAACAATGGTCTCCCTCAAGGATCAGTACTGGCTCCACTGCTATTTAATCTTTACACACATGATCTCCCATTAACATATTCGAGAAAGTATATATATGCCGATGACATTGCTATAGCCACTCAACGCTCTCTAGTCGAAGATGCAGAATCTGTTCTTACAAAGGATCTTGTTTCACTTTCAAACTATTTTAAAAAATGGAGACTTTGCCCCAGTTTAAATAAAACTGAAGTTTCATGATTTCATCTGAACAACAATCAATCTAACCTAGAATTAAATGTACGTTTTGGTAACACTACACTACCCCATAATCCGACTCCAAAATACCTAGGTGTCACCCTTGACAGAACACTCTCATTTAGGAAACACATAGAAAATACTGCCAACAAAGTAAAAACGCGAAACAATATAATCCAAAAACTTGCCTCAACTACCTGGGGAGCTTCGGCAAAAACACTGCGCTCAGCTTCGCTTGGATTAGTATATTCCACTGCAGAATATTGCGCACCGGTCTGGCTCAACAGTCCACACGTCAACAAACTAGATGTCCAACTCAACGCATCAATGCGATTAATAACAGGTACAATGTCTTCAACTCCATTAAGATTTCTACCTGTTCTTAGTAATATACAACCGCCAAATATAAGACGCCAAAATGCTCTAGTACGTGAACAACGTAAAATAATGGCTAATCCCAGCCTTAAAGTACATCAATATATGGGAACCGCCCATGACGATCGTCTCCAATCTAGAAACCCACCATTAAAGCTTGCCGAAACGCTCACAGAAAACAACTACGACCCACAAAGCATTTGGACCGACAATTGGAATCTATCCTCGTATGATGACGCCATGAAAATCGAAGATCTAACCTGCATGCCACCAGGGTCAGAACTACCAAGGCTCCTATGGGTTAGGCTTAACCGTATTAGAACAAACACTGGAAGATGCGCAGCTACCCTTCACAAATGGGACTCAGCAGTCTCCCCACTGTGTGATTGCAGTGATACTGTGCAAACCATTCACCACATTATAAAAGAATGCCCTCATCGAAAATTTCTTGGCGAATTATCTGAACTAAACAACGCTAGTCCTGCTGCTATCGAATGGCTAAAAAATATTGACATCAATATCTGATACTTATCACTAGAATTTGTTTTCTTTCTCCTTTTAAATTTCTTCTTAAATATTAATATTTATGTAATTTGTTTTAAACCAATGCCATACGATAAATAAATAAAAAATTTCAAAATAAAATATTGTACCCTATATTGGTAGTTTATCATATAAAGAGGAATACAGACGTTAAATAGTATTGATAAGTTTAGGGTTATTTACAAACAATATAGGGTGTTCCCTATATTGGAAGTTAATCAATTAAATTGAAAAATTCAAAATTATTTTTAATTTGCTATTTCATTAATGACACGTTTCCAATGTAATAAAACCGGTTTAATTTTGCTAGTTTACCTGTTTGATTTTAAAATTTCTTGAACCAAAGTCAAAATAACGCTACCGAAACGAAAATGTATAACGTTATTTTGTTGATTAAAAAAAATGTAATGGGAAGTTATTTAAAAAAGCCCTGTTATATCAGAAGGCATATGCCACTATTGGAATCGTAATTTCAAAACTATCATATCGGCATTGATGTGAGCGTGGTAAATTCACGGTCAAAAAAGTTATATCTCAAATATAATATCATATCTCTTTTTATGTAGACCGTGTTAAACACTAACAACATTTTAAATAAAAAACTTTGTAATATTAAAAAAAATCACATATTTATTATACTTCAATGAATTAAAAAGTTATTATCACAAAAAAATAAGTATATAAAACATCATTTTACTTCAATTTTGAAAAACATCAAGTGCCATTCAGAAAAGAACAATGCGTATTGCGAAAAACATTTATAAGAATAGATTATTTGTTAGGACAATATCCTAATGAAGAAATATAGAGTATATGGCCTCGAACTTGAATAATTTTCATTTTCATTGCACAATTAAAGGTCGAAAAAACATAATTTTTATTTTTAATAAAAATTATAACAAACATTTATAAGAACTATATAGGTATTTATTATAATTTAATGAGTTCAAAATTATTATCACAAAAAAAAAATATATAAAAAAACTACGCAGACACTGTTATTTAGAAAAACATAATTTGCCATGCATTTCAATTTATGGAATCTACACCATTTCCCTTTGTTATTTAAAGTATTTAAGTATCATTTAAAATTAAAAAAAAAACATTAACAGAAAATAGCAATTACAAATCAAAAACAAAATCCGTTATAAAAAACACAATTAAAATTCAAAATATACAAAATGAAAAGTAAAAAATGCCAATTCAAAAATACCAAGTGAATTCAAAAAAATAAAACTAGACTAATATTTTAAATTATCCCTGCTATTTTTTAATTATCTTTAAATGTTTTGAATTTCATTTTTTATTTTTTGAATAACATTTGATATTGTTTGAAATTTAATTGGCATTTTCGAATTTCAATTGCATTTTTATTAGAGATTATTTTATAATTATAATTGCTACTGTTTGAATTTCAAATTATATTTTTTGATTTACAATCGCTTTTTTTTGTAAAATTTTTTTATAAACAAATGGTATTTTTTTTTTTTTATTTACAAATGAAGTTTTTGAATTTCATTTGCTATTTTTTTAATTAAAAAGAGATACGTTTGAATTTGATTACTAAAGTTGAAATTATATTTGTGTTTTTTAAAAATCAATGTAATTTAAAATTTACAATTGAAGGGCTTATTGTAAAAACTTGATATGCCACATTTTATTTTAGATTGGTTTTTTCTAGGTACTTGTAATAATTATTGCACGATTTTTTTAAATAATTAATTAATAATTATCTAGAAAACAGCGATAAAATATGAAACAATAAATGTGGCTTATCAAGTTTTTAATAAACCATTCAATTGTTATGTTTTGAATAAGAAGTGGAAATAGAATAGTTTGTGCTCAACAATTTATTATATCAACATCTGAATTAAGATCTACTTCGTTCGAAAAATCATTCGAAAAGAATAAATAATTATTGGAATGGAATAAAGAGCTTTAATACGTGTTTTGGCAAAACATATGCCGTATTGCATGAATATTTTTTTATCGCAATAATATATATGCATTTTTAATTTAATTTATTAATTTTTATATATCAAAAAACAAATTTTGAAAAAACAAATATATTAATATTGCCCATACACTTTCCAATATGTCACTGAAAAAATAAATTAAAAAATTTTTTTTTGAATTTTTTAATTTAATTGATTAACTTCCAATATAGGGAGCACCAATTCATTTTATTTGTAAATAACCCTAAACTTATCAATATTATTTAACGTCTGTATTCCTCTATGATAAACTACCAATATATTGTACAATATTTTATTTTGAAATAATTTATTGACAAAAAAGTATTTATCAATAATATTGAACGTGTATTGTTGATCACTGTTTTTTTTTTTTAAATTTCAATTAACAATAAAACAATTTTTAAAGTATTTATCCATTTTATTAATGTTACAGAATTGTGAAAAGGAACAAATAAGTATCATATTCAGTATCATATTCAGTATCATCAACAACATAAAAAACATTGTGAAACACATTCACATTTTTTTTTTTGTTCACCGTTCTTTTTCAAGAAAAGAAAATATATTTTTTTTTTTCAATGTTAAAAACGCACCAAATTGTTTACGATTCATTTTTCATTCTATGACCGAGAAACAAGTAAATAAAATAATCATATCATACGCATGAGAATGAGATGCAAGGTTTATTTTCAAATGGAAACACATGGAATGGAAACATTTTTTGTTTTATCTTTCTTGTGCGTTGATAGAAGAAAAACCAAAAATGTACAGTTCGTGGTGTTCGAATACGTACTCTGGTTCCCATCATCAGAACTCGTTTTCAAAGAAGTAGCAAGCCCATGCAAAACATCAAGCATTCATATAAACAAGTTTTCTCACTAAACGAGAACTAATATATGAGCTCGAAGTTAAAGATTATCACCATTGATCAAAAATAAATTGAAAACTTGTTTGTTATGTGCAAGGTCTACCTTTGGTAGATATTCAATACACGTTTTTTTGTTTTTTTCTTTTTATTTGCCCACTTGTTTACTCTTCCTGTTTTGTTTTGTTTTTGTTTTTATTTTAAACAAAACAAGTGTGAAAATAAAAAGGAAAAAACAAAACAAACCCTGGGTTAAGAGGAACTGCTTTTGTACAATCCCACAAACAAATTTTCATATAATTTTCAATTTATAATATAAAATCCCCAACATTTTGCAAATTTTCCTAAAAGTCTCGATTTTAACGAATTGATTTTTCTGCTCCCTCGGAGTTCATATTAATCGGTTTTTACTGTATTTGATATTTTTAATTTATTTTTAAAATAAAAATCCTATTTTTCGTTACTTTGATCTATTGGCATTTTTTTGAAAATGAACACGGTGTCGCCGTTTCCAACAATGGAGTTCGCTGTTGGACAATGTTGGAAATTTTTTTAAGGCCAGCCGTGGAAAACCATCCCCAAGTATGGTTCCAACAGGATGGAGCCACAGCGCAAACTGCGAGTGACACAACGGCACTTTTACGCGGCATCTTTGGTGAACGAATTATTTCGTTCACCAAAGATGCCGCCTCCACGTTCACCGGATTTAACAGCTCCAGACTGTTTCCTTTGGGGTTATTTGAAAGGAAAAGTCTATACTAATAAGCCTAGAACCATCCAGCAATTAAAAAACAATATACAATCAAAAATAAACGACCTCAGTGATTTTGTAAACAGGGAAAAATGGGTCACCGTTATGTAATTCCATACTTTCATTTGAAATGTCTCAGTTCAAACAATATTAAAGCCGAGCTAGTTTCAACTCTGGGGGAGTCTGCTCCTTCGTTTACGACTAAAAAATATTGGGGGCTAGAGTTTAATCTACCGTAGTCCGTTTTCGGAATACCAGTAATGACACCAGCTTACTTTCTGCATTACTTTAATACCAATAATAAGGACATACTAATATCCAGTTAATTTTCCCATTATTTTAATACAAAAAATAATGCGTTGCCCATATAAGTACTTATTTCTATCATTATGTTCAAGATAAAGTAATGATTTCATAATTTTTGGAAAATCTAGTTTTACTCATTATTTTTTCGAGATTCCAGTAAAAAATTTCAAATTTTTCGGTTTTTAGTAAATTCTAGGCAAACTGCTTGAACACCCTCAATGAAAATCTAAAAGTTTAAATATCGCAAAACTAACCGTGCGATTTCAAAATTACCAAATTTGTGTTTTAAAGTAATCGAAAGATTTTTATTTAATTACGATTAAATAATGTGATTACGATTAAAATCGATTTGCAAGCTCTAGTTATAACGACCTGTGTTACTTAACTGCTCAGCTGCGTAGTCAAAATAAAAAAAAACTATCGCTGGTTCCGTCGAAATGAAAAAATACATACAGAAAGGACGCATATAGACGTCTTACGCAACATAATAGTTTTGATTACGTCTTACGCAGCTGAGAGGTTAAATATAAATTATGGAATAAGTTTAAACAAAAAATTACCTGTCTAATTGATGTGTCGTCATTTTCATTATTTACACCTCTTATACTAGGGACACTTAAACAACGAACTAAATGTGCCAAAATAGCTTTGACCCAACGAATTTTACCACAATTTAATAACTCCATTAATTGTTTGGGGTGATATTGCGGTAGAACAGGACATGCTATGCGGGATGCTTGGAAAAGACCAAAATCTGTCATATAATCTTCATTGATTGTCGCATCAGAAGTGCTTTGCATATTTGCTGAACTAGAACCAGTTACTTTCTTTTTATTATCTTTAGAAAATAGTTGTAGATTTGCAGTGCTCACTTTGCTCATAAGTGGCATTGATGCTGCACTTTTGATTCTAAGTTTGGTAGATTCATTCGCAATTGATCTTAGATCTTCATCTCTTAAATTTCTAGTGTCAAGAATATCTTCAACACTATGCTGTTGAGTGTATCGCGGCTTCCACTGAGAATATACATGCATTTCAGAGTCCATTGCCACTACCAATATTCCGTCGCGCACCCATGAAATTTGCATCGGCAGTGGGGGTAGACCATCAGCAGTTTGTAAATCAATTTGTCGCACTTTCATCCAGCGAATTTCATCCTGAAAATTAGGCTGGGCCAATGAGCTGGCCTTTCGTAAAATGGGTCGATTTGCTGATCTAGATTCTTTCATTGCTTTGATATTAGCCTGAGCAATATCTGAGGAAACTGGAGTATACAAAAGAATCTTGCTACCCACAGCCACTGTAAGAATGTGGGATCCGTCCTCTTTGGAGACCCAGTCAAGTTGAACCAAATGTTTTTGTGTTAATGGACATGTGTTGCCATTTTCTGCAATACTTTTTCTTAAAGATTGTAAAGTACTAAAACTTGGAACTGCCAAAAGACCAGTATGACTTTTATTTGTATTTAGTTCTGGTGTAGATTCTCCACTACGTGGTGATCGTATCTCTTCATGTGTGGTAAAATTGTGCAACACTTGATTGAGACGTTGTTTTTTTTGGAGAATACGATTATCATGCAAGTAGCTTAAATCGATGCCATGATCTATGTTCATTCTAGGCAAATGAATGTTTTTTAAGTGTATAGTGTCCTCGAGGACCCATTCACTTCCACCCGAACTCTCGCACTCAAAAATTCCAACACAAAGGTTTATGTACCTCGAGTCAGGATCTCCACTTTTATTGGGCCGAGTAAAACTTTTGCCGTATTTATAGGCACATGCTACTCGGCCAGAATAAGCAGCACTTATGTTTAAAGGTTGTCCGGGTATTTCTATGGCAGAATCTTGCTGTTTACTAAACATCTTCCATTCAGACCATAAATACTGATTTTGGTCAATTGGTGATTTATTATTAGGAGCATTATTAATTGCCTCACATTTCCAAAATCTAGATATAGAATCAGAGCAAGCTGTAACAACAATATAGGGAGCATAACAAGCCGGGTATATTGAGGACGAACTAAGATGGCCAGCTGCAGGTGAAGCATGAATGACGTCAACTCCGTCAGGTAAAGGCAATTCTTGCGTACACACCTTTTCAGTTGTTATAACAATATGGGGAGGTTCTACATTTCCGTCCTTGTTGTTCGGCTCTATGGCCTCCATATTGATTTCCGACATTTTACGATGTGCATCGATGTCTTCAATATCTTGTGTAAGATGGCTATCTGGCACGTACATTGCCGTCTCTGATAGAAAAGATTTTTGCTGTTTTGAAGATATAACAATACGCCACATATGTATCGTACTGCCCTTGAGTGTTTTCTCAATTATAACAATGTAGAATGGTTCTTCAAATTCAGCATTTTGTTGTAAATCCACCATGGCATCCATATCGTTTTGATTACTTCGTTTCTGAGACTTATCATAGTGTTTGGAAAGTTCACCCCCCGTTATTAACTGTGCCTGGAATACGTGCAAAAACTGTGTATTTTGCCAATCGTGCTTGGCGTCCGATATTGGATCAAGTTGTATAATACATCCGGGACGAGCTGTGGATTGTTGAGAAACTACCTTAAGTTTATCGTGTAATGATGGCTTTACACCTTTAATGGTTGACGATGCATTCGAATATAACGATGAAACCGACGCAGACTTTTGCAATTTTGTTATATTTTCTGAAGCGGAAATTTCTGCTAAGAGAGTTCGAGCGTCTATTACAGCTTGATAAACCCTCAAATTTTCTCCATCACTTGCCACAAAACAAGCCGAGGGAGAGTTACTGTAACTTCCCAATGTTGTACTAGGAAGCAATGTAGGAATCCAAGCCACATTGCTAAAAGCGGATATTTCGGGTGAATTTATGCGAGCAAGTTCACTAACGCCACCTGAATGACAAAGTGGTCCAACAGAGTCCACCCTCCACAAAATCAATTCGGAACAAAATCCAGACGTAGTAAATACGTTTTCAACATCATTGATAGGACTTGAATCCATATTGGATGCAGTCGTCGTAGACTTATTATCAAATTCTGGTAAGTTATGATGAGATGTTGAGACAAGTAGTGGCAAAACTGGATGACAGTTTATGTCATTTACCCGAAATCTGTGTCCAGAAACACGGCTAACGTGTCCAATACTAAGAACCTGTGTAAATTTAGTCTTATATGCAAAAGACAATTGCCATAAATTTAAGGTGCCATTCGAATGTTTAGTAACCATGGAAACTGAAGGTGAAATACCAGTCGAAATTTCGCCAGTCGCGGATTCTTTAGTTTTCTCATCAGTAACTTCATTGTCGTTTGAATTTTGCACGGAATCATCGTCAATAGCATCATCATTATCATCATCAGCATTATCAGAGTCGCCTTTTATCGAAATTTCTTCTTCCCCAGAGACATCATGATCTTTACTTTTAACATTATTGGCAATTTCGCGAAACACTAATGGATGGGAGCCTGTGTTATACAAACTGACCATAGTCGACATGGACATCGAATCTCCGAGAGGAAACGCATTGGGTATTCTGGTAGAGAATGAAACTTGTGCTTGGCGAAATGAGCCAGGATAATAATCATCGAGCCATTCAACTACCCATATTAAGTAGCTGCCATCTACTGGATGAATTGCAAACAATAAATCTGGACTCTGATGCCAGTCGCGTAATAAACAATCTATTTTTATATCCAACGAATCCGTTAACTGGTTGACTATAGAATTGTTATCGTTATTCAATGAGTTAAGGGACGTGGTATTTGACATGGAGTTGATATTTTGAACTCCTCCAGGCGGATTTTGAAAGTTGGATGCTTTACTATCATCACCAGCAGCACTATTGTCATCCACAGACATGGATTTTGATGCGGTGCGAATATATTTCTTTTTTGGAGGACATCCATTAGCGAGATGATCTACAATGTCAGAGTTTCCTGATGTTGAATTAATATTTTCCTCGTCAATAACTTTTTTAGTCAACTCTTGAAGAATAGCTTCTGCCTGTAGAGTAAAATCCATTTCTTTGTTATTTAACCAATGAAGAATGAAATTATTTTGATTTGAAGGATCCGCAGTGTGCGACTGCATTGAAGGAACCAAAGGTATATCTGTTTCGGCGTTTATAGACGCAGCCAAATGAAAATGCATGCCTTGTGATATTCCAGTACCGTGAAATCCGTACGAGTGAAAATCGTGAACGCTACATGATGAAGGTAGCGATGGTATGGGACCAGGATAGCTATTAGCAACCATATTAAGTGCATTAATACCAACGTTGTTAGCACCGGTTTTAGCATGACGACGGATGTGAAAACAAGTCTTCATATGTTTAAGTCTTTGCATAAACCTATGCTTGTGTCGATGTGTTCTAAATTTTGGATTTTGTGTTGCTAATGGATCAAATTGAGTCATATTTATCAGTCCATCATCTGGTAATACTGTTTCTATCCAAATTCGACATATATTGTCGAGGCATGATGTCACAATCATATTTGAAACAGAGCCTTTTGGCATATATTTGCTAGTCTTTCGCCATATTATATTTGTAACAGCACGAGGGTGAGCAATGTATACATATGTAAAATTTAGTTCCTTCCCTTCCTCTTTGTTGGTTGATTTAGATGTGTTCTTTGATGGAAACAAAACTGCAAATATATAATAATGTAATATATTTAGTAAGATTATGGATTGGCAATTGCTATCACTAGCATTAGGATGTGAATGTAAAGACCATATGGCAACAGCTTTTTGCTTTTTTCAAGCAACTTTTTCTGTTGTCGCTAGTCCAGGTATCGACAAAAGCTAGCCCATGTGCGGCTCTCTCACACATACGCAAGCTCACATAATTAACCAAAAACAAATAAAAATAATGCCAGTCTCGATGAGATTTTATACACATGTTTAAAAAAAAATACACTAGATAGAATTTTCGTTCGTACCATGGTAAAAACATTTAGACTTGTTCTCTTCATTGAAAAAAATGTAAAATTTATTTTGAAATCTAATTAATTTAATAAATGCGATATTTTTGCAATTTACCTTCATTAAATCATTGTTTGTTGTAAAAATAATTATTTTTTGGTTTCATTATATTTATAATCGTTTGAGTTGCCAGGGGGAGACTTTTCCCTCTAATTGGCCACAATTTTACCATGTTGCTGAGCAAAATTCAAAAAAATATCATACCAGCGAATTGTTATATCCGAAAGAACACATTCAAAATTTCAGCTTAACATCTCAAGGGGTTTGGTCAGGCCTACAGGAGGTAAAATTGTCAACTTATTACCCCTCCCCGTTGGAGTTTCCTAAAATCCCGACTTAGTGGACGTATACGCTGGTGGATAGATCTCCATGTCAAATTTCAAAGTTCCTAGCTCCAAAGGTGTAGGCTGGGCAATGTTGAGTCAGTGAATAACGTTATTCTTTTATAAATGAAAATATAATTTAGTTAAAAATATAATAGGACTAGAGTTGGGCGTGTCCGAAAATTTTGACTCACACTTACTCACGAGCACGAGGGAAAAGTTCCAATCACGTACAATCACTTAAGAGCATTTTTTTACTACTCGCAATCACTTCAGTAAATTCAGATTTTACTCACTCACGCGTGATCACGCAAATTCTCGAAACAAAATCTTACCGGAAGAAGATAAAATGTAAAAATTAATGTAAATTGTTAATGTTTAACTAAAAATTCCTCTGAATATGTAATTTTGTCATTTATTTTGTATTTAAAAAAAATTCTGCTCACGCACACTCATGCAAAAATATTGCTCACGCACACACACTCACGATGACGTGATTAAAATAAGTGCCCTAAATAAAACGGACTTCTTTCATCTCAATAAATTTATTACTATTGCAAATATTTGCAGTTTTAGGAGAAAAATCACAACATTTTTGGAAATAATTCGGCCCTTTCTTCCTTACTGGACCTGAGTCTTACCAAATTTCGAATTTCTCATATTCAAATGGGAATATCTCGGGAATTATTAGAGGTAGTCCACGCTTGTAATCATGTTTTTTGTTAGCCTCTACGAGCAGATTATAATATAAATGTGTTAATTTTTTGAAAACCGGATTAGAAACAAAAAAAAATGGCAACCCCCCGGCGGATCTTTAAGGTTCAAAATCAAAACTTAAGTTCGACCTTACAAAACTTATGCCTGTTATAAATTTCACTGCAATCGGACTACTAAGAAATGTCCGAATTATTTCCAAAAATGTTGTGATATATCCCACTGTGCATTCATGTGTTTGGGTCTGAAAGGGATATTTTAAAGATAGAGCTCTGGTTAGCGCCTTAACATATCAAAGGCATAGCTGTACATATTTTATAAAAATATAATTTTTTAATCATAAAATATTACATATACTTACTTTGTTTATTTTCATACCAAATTTTAACAAGTCTATCATTACGCCCACATGTCGCAAATAAAGTACCATCGGGGCTAAACGCCATGTGGTATATTGGTATAGCTGTTTGGCATGACCAAATGTTTTCCCAAGTGGTTCCATTTTCGATTGCCTCATTTGTAGGAGTTTTATTCTCTTTATCACATCCGATAACAAATTTAACACCTGCAATTAACGTAAACAAATATATATTAAGAATGGGTTAATCTGGAAATCGCTCAAATGTTTCAATTACTTTTTATATTTATTACATCATATTTTAAAACAGAATAAAGTCAACCGGGTTGACTCAACCCATATTCGTCTGAATTAAGAAATCGGGCGAATTTTTGAGCAAAAACTCGTATATCAAAGAATTGTACCCAATTAAGATTTATCTGAATTTTATATTGTACTAGCACAACCTCTGGTCGAAATGTTGACCGGGTATTATTTTTCAATGGATCCAGAGTTTTTAAGTTAAATATTTAATTTGTTTTCTTAATAGATTATATAGATTTATTAAAGGTATACCTATATAATTATATATTTTTTTTAATTTGGCATTGAGATTTCTTAATAAATATATGGCAATCATGGAATTATAAATTAAGTTTTTTTCTTTGTGGTTGTAATATAAAATCCCAACTATTTTTAACGAAGTTGGATAAAGGGAATGAGCGAATGTATGGAAATACATTTAAGCACCCATATTTAGCTTAAGTCAACTTTTGTAAAGTTCCATCTCCATTAATTTATATAATTTGCAATCGAAACTCATCGTATCCAACCTTAATCAAATTAAAAACATTTAAAATAAACAAAAGGAATTTAAAAAATAAGAAACATAATTATATAAAAAGTGAATAATAACAAAAATCATTAAATCAATGCGAAAATTTTCGAATTTAAACAAGTCAAATATGGTCGTGCTTTAAGTCGGAGAAAAATTAATAAAAAAATTAAACCTAATTAACAAAAGGAAAGTCAATTGTGGTTAAAGCTTAAATTTTACACTGTCTTGTGCTTTTTATTGCTCTGTTATATCAATCACCGATCTGTATATATAGAATTTTATGTTCGGTTGTAATCGAAAACGCGAGATAACATTAAAATTTATTTGATTTTCTTTAAAACATATAAATAATTTTCTTTAAAACATTTTAATAAATTTTGTTTTTAATTAGGGTTTTTTCAGTTATTTCAATTTCCCGATTTCCCGTCAATTTGTTGTGGGATCCCGGGAAATGCAAAATTGGAATGTGCTGCTATAGAAGAGAAAACATTTGAAAAAATTTTAAATGCAGATATTAATGATCCCAACCTAAATCAGAAAATACTTCAAATTATTTCAAAAAGAAAGAGTTCAAACTTTTTGAGGGAAGTGGTCAAAAAAAACTCAAAATATTGAATATTTGTGTAATACCTCATTTATAGGTTAGGTTAGGTTAGGAAGGGTTATGTGCCCAGGGGCACAACTCCACTCGGAGACCAATACGGTCCATTGTGAATCCCTTCAGAGAAAAACGGTAAGAAAGAATAGAAATAGACAGAAAGATAGATTGAAAGATAGATATAAAGAAAGATAGAAAGAATATATACTCCCCAGAAACCAGCTCCTATCGTCCCCTTGCTAGAAACAGCCGTCCTATCTCCCTGACAAATATCAGCAAACTACTGGATTGTATCCAGCGACACACCCAAGTTCGTCGTGAAATCTATCTCCTAGCCATTTCTGTCTGAGACCCTGTAACCTAGGACAGTGGCACATTATATGCTCAACTGTCTAAAGTTCCTCAACGTCCTCGCACAACCTGCAAAAATCCGGTATGTCCCTGTCCCATCTGCTTGTGAAAGCCCTGACAGAACAATGACCGGTCAGGAACCCCGTAAGGGTCCTGAGACCTTCCCTGTCCAGTCCCAATAGAACCTTGGTTGCCCCTGCGTCCAATGCGGGCCATAACGCCCTAGACACCCTGCAGTCCATTCTGTCCCTCCATGATTGGTTAACGGTTTCGCGGAATCCCTTCCGTATAACCTCAAAGTAGTAACATAATGGGGGGCTTTACCCTCCCGTCCCTTACTGCCAAGTCCAGATTCGAACCCTCCCTCGCAAGTTCGTCCGCCAACTCATTGCCATCCACCTTGCAGTGTCCGGGTACCCAACACAGCCTCACTGTGAATGCCTCCATGAGCTCCCTCAGAGCACTACTACATCGTGCTACCAGACGCGAGCGCACCGTGTAGTTTGTCAGTGCTTTGAGCGCTGCCTGACTGTCGACATAGATTGTCACCCTAGATCCCCCAACGATGTGGCCCAGTATCACTTCCGTCGCCCTCCAGATCGCAGGATCTCAGCTTGGAAGACACTGCACTCATCTGCACCGGCACCCGTGCCCGTGTCCATTTATACTACAACCAAAAACTAGTATTTAGGATTAAGTAATATTTTTTGCAGTTTTTTTAGTTTTCTGTTTTTGTAAAAAATATTACTCCAGCCAGAGTAAAAACTAAAAATTACCAAATATTACCAAAAATGACCTAGGCCATGCATTCGACCAGCTATAATTTTTTTCGGGTCACGATGTACACTTTGAACTTTTCTTTTTTAATGTCGGCGAAAAACGTTTAAATATTTACACTAACTTTGTTTAAATTACATTTCAAATATGTGATATAAAATAGTACGAAATTTAAATTTTTTTCCAAATATTATATAAAAAATGTATTTATATTTTTTTGTAGAAGGCATTTGGTAAATGTATCTTTACGCTATTTTAACAATTAGTTTTAGAAAATTGCATCGCCCGAGTAAAAAATGTATATATGGTGTTATGTTTTTTCATCTTAAAACATATTATAATATATAATTGTATATGGTGTCATGCATATCCATATGTTATTATATATTTCTTATGTGCTAACATATAAAACGATATATTGTTAAACATTAACCTTTATAAAATAAGATATAAAGCATATTTATATGCTATACATAATAAAATATGATAGATATATTGTCATATATAATAATACATTCGCATATATAACACAATATGTAATCATATATGGTGACATATAATCTATATAATTTAAGATATAATAATCAGTCTTATAAAAAATATGTTTATGTGATATATAAGATATGCTTATGAATAATGCCATTTAAGTTATAATTATATATGAAATTAAGATTAACAATTTAGTTTGAGACATGATTATATATGGTCCAACATCATAAATATTTTCCTTGCGTAAAAGACATAATTATATATTGTAATATATAAACCCATATGTACTTATATAGGCGCACAAGTGCAAATTATTTTCTTTAAATTTTATTCATATTTTTATTAAAATTAATATATGTCATGAGATACAGGTAATACATTCTATCCACCAAAAATTGCTTGTCTTTTTGGATCTTATTAGATCCAAGTAGATCTAAAATCATCCCACGGGATTTTTTTATCATCAGGATCTTAAATTAGATATTTTTTGATCCCCAAATTTTGAGGTAAATTTTGATCTAACTTAACCCAGTAATATATTTGAAGGATCTAATCGGATATTAATTGATACCCCAATTTTGAGATAAACTTGGATAAGAATATATATAGGAACAACAAAAAGAACACTTGAAACAAGAATAGGAGAACATAGAATGGACATAATTAAAAACAAGGAAACAACTGCATTATCACAACACATAATAACAACAGGCCACACAGCTGATTTTGACACGGTTCGCATCCTTGATAAAGAAAACTTAGAGAATAAACGATTCACAATAGAAAGCCTACGAATACAGCAGAACATAGGAATAACAATGAACACAAAAGAAGACACAAACAATATAAGCGCTAGTTATAGAGTTGCTATAAAGTAAACACTTTCTGTGATATTAGTTTAAGTTTTTGTGTATTAATTTAAATTCATGTTTTATGTTTTTTGTTTTATGTACAATGCGGTTCTAATGTGAAGTAAAATAGTTTCATATTGTAAGTTTAATTGTATTTTGGTGTATTTTATTAAATTAATGTATTGTTTTCCACTAAATAGACGACTTCCTTGATAAAGTCTACAAATATAGACGAAACGTCGGAAGATATGTAAAGAGACTTTGTTTTATTTACACAAAACATTTTAGGCCTTATTAGCTTAACAAAATCAATAAATTTAAAATACTGAATACTTGGCCAAACAACAAAAATAAGAAGAATAAATATCGATCTACATCAAATGAGATCTGATTTTGTATTTCAGATGTAACTTTTTTTTGATCTTCAAAAGTAGTGTATTCTAAATATTTGTCTTTATTTTGATTCATTAGAAAGCGTCAATCGTATAATAAACAGCTTCAAGAAGAGCAATTTTTCCCAACTTTAACGGCGGTTTTCACAACATTGTGAGGCGATAGAAAAATTTGCATGCCGGATTTCGAATCAGAGCGTCAAAAAGTTTATAAATTACATATCGGCATTCAAACCAATAAATTCTTCATTTTACTCTTGAACATTCACCAAGAATAAGCTGTTTTTCTTGGGTTGTAAACTTGCAATACATACAATAGTAAAAAAAAAGTTAGTTCAATAGTCTGTTAAACGTGTTCTAAGTTGAACTCATTTTTTCTGTTGCTATTGTTTAAATCCGTTATTTAACTAAAGTTTTTAGCTATCTTATTTTACCACAAGAAGAAATTTTGTCCGTACTTAAACTAAATTTTCAACCTAAAATTTAGTAATTCGTGATTCTTAAATTTACAAGTTTGTCAGTTAATTTAAACCACTTGTAATGTATTTATTACAAGATGGCAATCCTTTTTAAGTTTGCATATTTTTAGTACTCATCCAATTCTTAATAACAGTTATATTTTATGTACCTTTTTGTTTAACACACATAGAATATACTGAGTCATTCCTCTTTAACGTTTTACTTGTTGAACATACATTAATATTGAAGTTTAAAATAAATAGTAAATAATTTGTATATATTGAAGTATTAAATATACGCGTGTTTTATTGTTACATGAAGATACAACAATTGGCGACCGAGGTGAAAAAGAAGGAAATTCAATTTATACAAAAAGAAAAAAATCGTAAATCATCAGCAATTAAATAAAAGTAATATTTTTTTTTTTTTTTGTACATAACCTTGCAAAATGGACGGTCAAGTGAAGGCATTGTTAGAAGCCATTACAAGAATGACGACGGCAATGCAAGTACAACAACAGACATCAAGTGCTAGTAGTACTAGTGTCAACATAATTTCAAACTTCGACGCATTTTATCCAAAATCGGAGTCATTTAGAACGTATAAGGAGCGCCTGGAAATACATTTCCAAATTAAGAAAATTTTTCAAGATAAAGATACATATGTGTGCAAAGTAGTTGTTACAGTACATGGGTCCATCAACGTTGTAGTGTGATTAATAAGTCAACATTGTCGTGCAATAGCAATCACTGTCATAAACTTGGCACTTAATTGTGATTGGCTAAAAGCCGTACTTTTTTGGTTGATTAATCTGACACCTTCATAATATGAACCGTGGGAACCACTCATTTGATGGTTACCCACGAAATATAATTAAGGTAAATTTTAAGTACAATAAATGATAATAAAACAGTTGCTCATCAGAGCCTAAACTAAACGTTTTATAGTGTATTTTCTTACTCTACATGGCGATCATGCCAGGAGTTAAATTGAAAATTTTTTTTAAAAAAGTTACAGTATTTGTGAAACACAAAAAAAAAATTATTAGTGAATTATTGAGATACATAAACTTATAAAATAAAAACAATTCTAAAAAATACAAAAAAACAATAAAATTTAACAAAATTTAAAGAATAATATGTGTCTAAACTAATATATACAAAAAAACAATAAAATTTAACAAAATTTAAAGAATAATATGTGTCTAAACTAATATATACAATTTTAATTAAAAAAAAAATTTTTAATTAATTAAAAATCAATGAAGAAGCAATACGGATGTGTATTGCCGGAGACACACGCCAGGTGCTCCAAGGGTGGTGTGGCCAAAACACCACCAGGAAAACAACATCAAAATCATCTATAACATGAACAAAGTAATGAAAGATACTTCAAGAACTTCTAAAAAATGGTAATTCAACCAACAACAACTTCAATACAACAACAGTAAGCTGAAAATTAATTAATTCTGTTTTAGTTATTTTAAATTTATTTTAATTCTTATATATATATTTATAATTGAAATATTTAAATAAATTTTTTTATTGTGCAATATGAATTGTTAACTTAAAGCAAAAAAAAAAAAATTCAATTTTAAAATTTTGAATTTATAATTTTCAAATTTTATAACTTTTAAATTAAAATTTTTAAATTTCCTTTTTTTTAAAAAAAAAAGTATTATTATATTAAAACTTATAACTTTTAAATTAAAATTTATAATTTTTAAATGTTTTTTAATAGTCCATTATTGGGAATAATTTTTTTTAAAAAAAAAAATTAATTAATTATAATTAATTTTCTTTTAACTACTAACCAATTTTTTTAATTTCCGTCGGCTGGGATGATTCTCAAGGGACACTCTCACAGCGCGACAGAAATCATACAGTCACCAAGTAATGAGTGACTGATTTATGCCACATCCACCTCAATCTGTTGTCCTGAAGGAAACGGATAGGGGATGATGTGACATAACTGAATTTTTGTTTTGAATTCATACTAACAAAATTTTTTTATGAATTATATTTTTTTTTAACAATAATTAAAGATGGGGAATCACGATTCGAAAATCGAGAACCCCAACGCTAATGTTATAAATGAAATCACTGTAGAAGTGCACCTTCCAGTGATATACTTAATAATAATAATATGTATATTAGCACTTCAATTACTCACGACTATGTATCAACTACATAAGAGGTCGTTGAGAAAAAATTATATCAGAACCGCGTCCTTAGGAAACGGTCTGGAAAGAGTCTAATTTTTTTTTTATATTAACACTTCATTTTGTCCTAAATTTTTCAACTTAAATTGATCATGCCATCCTATGGATTGGATAGAGATAGTTGCCAAAGCAAGACTTCTGAGAGAGGATTTCGACAAATCCTTTAAGTGTTTAAATACCTACAAAGGACCTTCAAGGAACGAAACGGTGGAAAAACACATTAAGAATTTGTTCAACAGTCTTGAAGAAGTTAGGGCATTATTTGACGAACATTATTCTCGTCTCACCAATAATCATCAGTTGGCAGCGAATGCATTCTTCGATGACATTCGAAATAAACTTTCAAACCTATTAACAAAAAGGAATTTGAAAGCGGAATTACCAAAAACTATCCATGAGAAAGTGGTCTACGACCCTGCTCTTGTTAATGCTTGGACTAGCCAAGATTTAAATGTAGAATCCGAAAAACCAGTTATTCAAACCGCGAAAACCATATCTAGCATGAATAGTGGTGGCATAGTGTCCAATATAGAAAACACAATGCCTCAATCAGTAACTGAATTTCTCAGTTTGGCATCGAAACTTTTACCAGATTTCGATGGTAAACCGGAAAACTTACAGAGTTTCCTCGACGCACTGACACTCTTGGATTCCGTAAAGGATACCCATGAGGTCGTGGCGGTAAATATAATTAAAACAAAACTAAAGGGCTCAGCCAGAAATTTAATTTCGAATGAAACCACAATTAATGCAGTTATAACTACATTAAAGGGAACTGTCAAGGGCGAGTCGGTCGAAGTCATATCGGCCAAGTTAATGAATGTCCGTCAAGGTGGCAAAAACGCCAATACCTACGTGGCAGAAATAGACTCCCTAACCAAATCATTGGAGAGTGCCTATATTACAGATGGCCTCCCACACCAACTAGCCCAGAGGTACTCAACCCAGGCGGCAGTTAAAGCAATTACAAAAAATGCAACAAACGAAAGGGTTAAACTGGTCATGGAATCAGGAACCTTTTCAAATATGAACGAAGTGACGGCTAAATTCGTCAATAGCTGCACGGAAGCTTACGGGCAGCAAAACTCCGTTCTATTTATGAAAAATAGATCTCAAATCCGTAATGGCAATAATCGCCAAAATCAGCCAAATAGCAATAGATCCGGCTATAGAAATGGCCGTAATAATAATTACAATGGCAACAATAATAATAATAACTACAATCGCGGAAATGGCCGTAATAATAATTACAATGGCAACAATAATAATAATAATTACAATAACAACCGTGGGCGGAACCGTTCAAATAACAACGGATCCCGACACAATGTGCGACACGTTACCGAAAACATTTCGGGAAACGAACTGGTACCCCTGAGTTAAACCACACAATATACAATATAAATTTAAATCTCTATAGCTATCTTCCCTGTAGAACATCTTTGAATAATCGAAAATCAACACTATTAGTTGACACGGGAGCGGATATTTCTATAATAAAGGTCGGACAAATCCTAAACGGACAAATAGATGAGACTACAACTACCCAATTAAGTGGTGTTGGCCAAGGATTAACAACTACCCTTGGTAAAATTCATGCTGATTTGAAATTTGAGGAACTCCTAATACCGCATACATTTCATGTGGTCGAGGATGATTTCCAGATTCCTTCTGATGGAATCATTGGTATGGATTTTTTGCGTGAATATAAATGTCTTCTAGATTACCAGGATGACCAAGATTGGTTAGTCCTGAGATCTGGTAATCTTCCACAACACATTGCAATAGCAATGCGCTGTGCGCCACAAGTTAACTCGATCTCATTGCCTGCAAGATCTGAGGTAATTCGTCACGTTAACATTCAAACTGATGAGGAAAATGTCCTAATTCCGAGTCAAATAATTCAGAATGGAATATTCATAGCGAACACCATAGTCTCAAAATCAAGACCACTGGTCAAAATTGTTAACACAACCAATAGGGATGTAGTTATTTTGAATATTAAAATTCAAACCGAAAGTCTTAACGACTATAAAATTGTCTACCCGACCAAAAATCCTCGCGGAGACCAGGAGAAATTGAATAGATTATCCAAAAATTTCCCGGAGTTTGCAAAAGACAAACTTAGGAACTTATGTTCTGAGTATGTTGATATTTTTGGACTGGAATCTGAAAAGATGACAACCAACAATTTCTACAGACAAAAGCTCAGATTAAAGGATGATGACCCAGTGTATATGAAATCGTACAGAATACCACACTCTCACAAAGCAGAGGTGAACATTCAAGTTGATAAGCTTATAAGAGATGACATTGTAGAACCCTCCATTTCGGAATACAACAGCCCAATTTTATTAGTACCGAAGAAATCTTTACCCGGTACAGATCAAAAAAGATGGAGATTGGTAGTTGACTACAGAGGAATTAATAAAAAACTCGTAGCAGATAAATTTCCACTCCCTAGAATAGATGATATTCTAGACCAATTGGGCAGAGCCAAATTCTTTTCTTGCCTTGACTTAATGTCGGGTTTCCACCAAATTGAATTAGAGGAAGGCTCTAGGGACGTAACGTCTTTCTCGACGGATAAGGGATCATATCGTTTTAAACGATTACCCTACGGTATAAAAATTGCTCCGAACTCATTTCAGCGAATGATGTCGCTAGCTTTTTCGGGATTATCTTCCGACCAAGCGTTTCTTTATATGGATGATTTAGTAGTAATTGGTTGCTCCGAACAACATATGTTGAAAAATTTAAGAAATGTTTTCGAAACTTGTCGAAAATATAACTTGAAATTGCATCCAGACAAATGTACTTTTTTCTGTAACGAAGTCACATTTTTGGGACACAAGTGTACAGACAAAGGTATATTGCCTGACGATGGAAAATTTTCTGTAATTTTAAATTACCCAACACCAAAGAACGGTGATGAAGCTAAACGCTTCGTAGCCTTCTGCAACTATTATCGGAGATTTATTCCTAACTTTGCCGAGTATTCAAGGCACATAACAAGGTTATGTAGGAAAAATGTACCATTCGATTGGAACAGTGAATGTGAAAAATCATTCAATTATCTAAAAAACCAATTATTGAATCCAACTATTTTGCAGTATCCTGACTTCGAAAAAGAATTTTGCATAACAACAGATGCAAGCAAATTTGCTTGTGGTGCAATTCTGAGTCAGAAATACTTTGATAAGCAGCTACCTGTGGCTTATGCTTCACGATCCTTTACAAAGGGCGAAAGCAATAAGTCTACGATTGAGCAGGAATTAGCGGCTATCCATTGGGCAATTAAATATTTCAGACCATATATTTATGGCCGAAAATTTTTGATCCGAAGTGATCACCGTCCCTTAACATATTTATTTTCCATGAAAAATCCATCATCAAAACTTACGAGAATGAGATTGGATCTGGAGGAGTATGATTTTACAGTGGAATATATCAGGGGGAATGAAAATCACGCAGCTGATGCATTGTCTCGATTAGAATTCGAAGACATTAAAAAGGCAGAAAATTATGGAATACTGAAGGTAACTACGAGACTTCAGGCTGCCAAAGATTTAGACAAAGTGACCAACGGAAAACCAAACACGGAATCGGTGAATATACGGATATATGAGGCAATAAATGCCCAAGAGTACAATAAAAATGCAAGATTGCATTTTGCTAAAGACAAGCTGGTTATCCAAAAAGGGAAAACCAGGCTTTTCCAATTTGAGTCACGAGATTTTATTACTAATGGAACTGTTGATTTAGATCACCTATTTCCAAGGCTTGAAAAAGTAGCCAGTAATCTTAAAATCACGACTCTTCGCATGTCATTGGATGATGCGTTGTTGGCCAACGTAAAATTAGACCACTTCAAGAAAGTAGGTAATGAAAAGCTTCGAAGATTGAACATAGTACTCACACCAACATTGACAAAGGTCAAAACAGATTCCGAAAAACTTGAAATTATGAGATTATACCATAATAATCCATTATTTGGAGGTCACCCTGGCATTACACGAATGCTCAGGAAAATAAGATTGAAATACCACTGGAGGAACATGACAAGGGATATCACTCGTCATGTGAAATCTTGTGTAGAGTGCCAAAAGAGCAAATCAATGCCTAAGACGAGAGAACTCATGATTGAAACGGAAACGCCAACACGCGCGTTTGACACAATCATTATTGATACGATTGGTCCTTTCATGCGATCAAACAAGGGTAATGAATACGCTATAACTATAATATGTGACTTGACCAAATATTTAGTCACGTTACCAATTCCTGACAAATCTGCTCGAACAGTCGCCAAAGCGATTTTTAAGATTTTGTTTTGATTTATGGTCCTATGCGGAAAATGATTTCTGATATGGGAACCGAATATAAAAATCAGACCATAAAGGAATTATGTCAATTGTTGAATATCGACTACGTCACTTCAACAGCCTATCATCATCAGACATTGGGTACCATAGAAAGGTCCCACAGGACATTCAATGAGTACGTACGTTCGTACATGTCCTCTGATAGAACTGACTGGGACGAATGGTTAGCTTACTTCACGTACTGCTTTAATACAACACCTTCCACAGTACATAATTACTGTCCATATGAATTAGTCTTTGGTAAAATACCACCATCAATAGACGCTTTAAAGTCGGACAAAATTAGTCCACTTTATAACATCGATTCATATGAAAAGGAAGCGAAGTATAGGCTCCAAACGGCTTGGAGAAGAGCATCAATGATGCTTGATAGGGCAAAATTGACCAACAAAGGCCAATATGATCAGGTGACTAGGCCTATGAGCGTTGAAATAGGAGACCTAGTTCTCTTGGAAGACAGTGCTGGTCATAAATTAGAACCACTCTTTAAAGGTCCCTTTGAGATCAAAGAGGTGGATGACCACGGCAATTGTTTGCTAGCACTTGACGATATAAGGACTATGAAAGTCCACAAAAATCGTCTTCGACAATTTCGATCAAAACAGAATAATTAAAATTCAAATAGAAATTTAAAAATTAAATTAAATTAAATAAAAATTTAAAATGTAAAATTCTAATAGAAATTTAAAAATTAAATTAAATTAAATAAAAATTTAAAATGTAAAATTAATGAAAATTTAAAAATTAAATTAAATTAAATAAAAATTTAAAATGTAAAATTAATGAAAATTTAAAAATTAAATTAAATTAATAAAAATTAAAAATGTAAAATTAATGAAAATTTAAAAATTAAATTAAATTTAATAAAAATTAAAATTTAAAAAAAAAAATTAATAAAAATTTAGAAATTAAAACAAACTTAATTAAAATAAAATTAATTTTTTTATATACACTTAAGTTATATAAAAAGATTGATCAATTAGCTACTGATCAATCTTTTTCCCAAAAAGGGAGGTGTAGTGTGATTAATAAGTCAACATTGTCGTGCAATAGCAATCACTGTCATAAACTTGACACTTAATTGTGATTGGCTAAAAGCCGTACTTTTTTGGTTGATTAATCTGACACCTTCATAATATGAACCGTGGGAACCACTCATTTGATGGTTACCCACGAAATATAATTAAGGTAAATTTTAAGTACAATAAATGATAATAAAACAGTTGCTCATCAGAGCCTAAACTAAACGTTTTATAGTGTATTTTCTTACTCTACAACGTACACATTATTAACAACATTGGTAGCACCTAAAAACGTAGCCGACGTAAAATATGATGAAATTGTTTTAAAATTGGAAAATCATTTTTGGCCCAAAAAGAACGTTTTGGTTGAGCAGCATAAATTTCTGTGCGAAATTTAATATGATAACCAGTCAATATCAGATTTTGTTGTAATATTACAAAAGAGATCGACTGAGTGTGATTTTGTGTGTGAGTGCAGGAAGTCAGTTGCAGATATTTTCCTAAGATCGCAATTCATCAGGGGTTTACGTGATGGTTATATTCGAGAGCAGTTGTTACAAAAGCCAGAATTAAAATTTTCTGAAATTGTGGAAAAATCAAAAACACTTGAGGCAGCGAAAATAGACAGCAAGGCTATTTCAAATAATTCAACAGGTTCAACAAGTGATATACTACAAGTGCGTCATCAACATAACAATTAAAGGGGAAGAAATCGAAGTCGTAGCGTATCCAGAAATAAAACATCAAAATCATCATCGAGAATCAATTACAGTGACCTAGGCATAGAAGGATTGTGCCTTAGATGTGGCCGTGCCAATCATATGGCAAACGATTGTACAGTAAACAGAAACAACCTGAAATGTAAGTCATGCGGTAAAGTTGGTCACGTTAAGCAAGTTTGTATAAAACACAAAATGAAACAAAACAAAGCTAATAATAATAACAACACTACAGCAAATTCAATCGAAACAGTTACAACGGGAGAAAATTTTTTTGGTGTAAACCATATCGATATTTATGACAACAATACAGTGCGGTTGCCTCATAACGATGCCGAAAAATTTTACACAACTATTTTTATTGAAGGAAAGCAACAAAAATTTGAAGTCGATTCGGGTGCCGGTTATACGTTGATACCGGAAAATGAATTTAATAATTTAAAAATTAATACAAAATTAAGAAAATCAAACATAGCTTTTCGATCGTATACTGGTGATGTGTTTGTACCATTGGGTGTCGCAGACGTAAACGTTAAGTACAAAAACACTACATCAAATGAAGAATTGTATGTAGTGTCTGCAAATCGTTCAGCTCTCTTTGGAAGAGTTTGGATTCGTCATTTAAAGATAAATTTATCGGATGTCGATCAACGTGAACAAAATACAAATTATAATGGTGGTAAAATTAATTCAATTTCGGATATACAGCTACAGTTTCCAAGCATTTTTGAAGAAAAAGTAGGATGTATTCCTGACTTTACATGCAGTCTAAAATTACATGATGGTGAAAAAGTTGAACGTGAGCTGGATAGCTTGGAGAAGGACGGTATTATTACCAAAGTAAATACCAGCAACTGGGGTTCACCATTGGTGGTAATACCTAAACCGGACGGAAGTGTTCGGTTGTGTGTCGACTACAAAGTGGCAGTAAATCCTCAGCTAGAGGCGGCGCACTACCCTATAAAAAGAATCGATGAAATTTTCAACAATCTAAAGAACGCAAAATATTTCTGTAAGCTGGACTTATATAAGGCGTATTTACACGTTTTGGTAGATGATGACAGCAAGCAAATTCAGACAATTTCTACACACAGAGATACGTATCAAATGAATAGACTTTCTTTCGGAATTAAAACTGCTCCAAGTGAGTTTAATCGTATTCTAGATCAGATTCTACAAGGGCTCGAAGGTACAATTTCATACTTTGATGACATCATTATTCATGGGTCAACATTAGAAGAATGCGAACATCGTCTCATAAAGTGTTTTGAAAGGCTTAACAGATACAATTTACATATCAACAAGAACAAGTGTGAGTATTTGAAGGAGCAAGTTAAATACCTTGGCTATGTCGTAAGCAACAACAAAATTTCGAAATGTCCCGAAAAAGTACGAGTGATAGTGGATCTGCCACGACCACAAAATATAGAAGATACAAGAAGATTTCTAGGGATGATAACCTACTATTCAAAATTTTTACCAGATGTATCAACGCTTACTTTTCCACTACGTCAAATTTTAGAGAAAAATAGAAAATTCAACTGGACAGCTAAATGTGAAAAAGCTTTTAAAAATCTCAAACAAGAAATTATAAAGGATAGGGTTTTAGTACCCTATAACCAATCCTTGCCGGTAACGTTGGCGTGTGACGCAAGTCCAACTGGTATTGCGGCTGTATTGTCGCATATAGTCGACGAGGAAGAACGCCCTATCGCATTTATTTCTCGAGCATTAACGAAGGCCGAACAAAATTACAGTCAACTCGACAGGGAGGCCTTGGCCATCATTTTTGCTGTTGATAAATTTTTTATGTATCTTCATGGAAGAGAATTTACGTTGTTAACAGATTATCGTCCACTGTCCAGAATATTTCATCAAAATGCTAAGACACCAGCTATGACATCAGCAAGATTGCTTCGATATGCTTCTTTTCTACAAGGTTTCAACTATAAAATAGAACATCGTAAAGCTGAAAACAACGTTAACGCGGATTGCTTGTCTAGAGCATCGATCAACGATACACCACATTTTAACCATTTTTTAGATGAAGAGGTACAGGTAATTCAAGAACAAATCATAAATCAAATTTCAACATTTTCAATTAACGCTACAACCATTGCAAAAGAAACGGATCTTGATTTAGAACTTTCAAAATTAAAAGCAGATTTGTTAAAAGGTGAAAATTTCGACTGCAATTATTCAATTCAAGATGGCGTCTTATTCAAGGGTGATCGTGTTATTATACCACTACAGTTACGTGAAGAAGTTTTAAAATAATTACATCATACACACATTGGTGTTGTAAAAATGAAACAATTAGCTCGGAAGTATTGCTTTTGGAAAGGTATTGACTCTGATATAGAGCGTTTGGGAAAATCGTGTTCCAGTTGTGCTTAAGTGAGAAAAGATCCACCAAAAGTTATTACTCATCATTGGGAGGAGCCAAATGAAAATTTCCAAAGGGTTCACATAGACTATGCCGGACCTTTTCAAACCCACTATTTTTTGGTGTTAGTAGATCCTAAGTCAAAATGGCCAGAAATTCGTTTGATAAAAGATGCTCCAACTTCTGAGAAAACAATCACATTATTGCAAGACATTTTTTCTGTCTTCCTCAAATCATCGTCTCGGATAACGCAACAATTTTTCAAAGTGCAATATTTAAAGAATACTGTAGTAATAATGGAATTATTCAAAAATGTATAGCTCCTGGTCATCCAGCTACAAATGGACTAGCTGAAAGATACGTGCAGATTTTAAAAACTAAATTAAAAGCTATGGAAGATGATATTTTACCGTTCAATATCAAAATACAAGAAATTCTTTTTCGGTATAGAGCTACTCCGCTCGCAAATGGTCAAACTCCATCACAGTTATATCTTGGTAGAGATTTAAGAATCAAATTGGATGCCATTCGCCCTGTTAAGGAAATCAAATCAACTATGCGCACTCCTGTGGTTCGTAATATTAGCGTGGGAGATAGGGTGCAAGTGCGCTGGTTTGCCAAAAACAAGCCAATCTGGAAATTTGGTACAGTAAAATCCAAATTTGGTCAACTTCATTACCAAGTAATACTCGATAATGGTTATGAACTTAAACGTCATATTAATCAACTATATAAATCAAATGTTGAAGTACCGAAGAAGTCCGTTACATTTGCGGAACCACCCGCTCAACAAAAACCAAAGTTAGATGAAGTTCACATCGAACATAGAGTTACTAACCCCGTGATTCAACCAATACCACCTGAAGAATCTCAGCTGATAGCAACGCCTGAGGGAAGCTTAAGAAGATCAAGTCGTGTTTGAAGACCTCCAACCCACTTAGAGGACCACGTATGCTATTAAGCGTGGGAGATTGTAATGTATTTATTACAAGATGGCAATCCTTTTTAAGTTTGCAGAAAAACTTGTTTTTCAAATCAGATGTCGAATCCGTTGAAATCTTATATTTTTAAGACATCAAGTAATTTGTAAAAACAAATTTTTCTGTGTGGGTACTCATCCAATTCTTAATAACAGTTATATAGTAACAGTTATATAGTATAGTAGTATAGTATAGTATATAGTATAGTAGTTATATAGTATAGTATATAGTACCTTTTTGTTTAACACATATAGAATATACTGAGTCATTCCTCTTTAACGTTTTACTTGTTGAACATACATTAATATTGAAGTTTAAAATAAATAGTTAATAATTTGTATATATTGAAATATTAAATATACGCGTGTTTTATTGTTACATAAAGATACAACACCACTTATAAACACTTAAATTTTTGGAAAAAAATATGCCTCAGTTCAGACCCGGAAAGAGCTTTTTAGCAGAAATTTTTTGTTAGTTCAGCTTTAAAGTGTTGTTGATTTGGATAAATTCTTAGTTAATTTAACTACAACTGTCAACTAAAATTTAGTTCTTCTAATATTTAGGTCATCTAAATTTAGCAGAATGTGATTCTCAACTTCATTGGATATTCTGCTGGCGCAAATTCAGGTATTTTTTTCTGTTGTTGGAGCTGAATTTTCAACTATTAGTACGGTCTTTTTTCTATGAGTGTATAAAAAAAGACGCTCGCCATAAAACCATAGCATTTATGCTATCCTTGCATATATGCTATCAAAAGTGAATACCGCTACTATATTCAAAAAGACATATGTTGTCAGAAATGTTTTTTTTTTTGCTAAATAGTACAGACTTTTTACAGTGAGTCGAGATGACCACTGCAAGTCGGTTTCTTGCACAAAAATAGATTTTGAAAAATTTTGGGTTATGACACTTTTTTTGAACAAGTGCGATATCTTCCGAAGGAATCGATGCCAAATTGTATCTTGCTGTTGTTGAGGTTACTGCACTTACCACTTGGTTCATCATCTGTGAATTCACTGGCATTTTCTTTCCACAATTGAATTGTCGATCCTCCAGTTAGTAATCGTGTACCTTCTAAATTCCACGACAATGTTATTACATGAGAATGGCTAGCAAAAGATCCAGTTTGAACCCACCTGAAAAGAAATAAATGTATTTTTTTTTTGTTATTTTAAAAATAGGCTATTAAAAAGTTTTTTATATGATGATATTTTGTTTGATATTATATGAGACAGTATATATTTATAGTATATGTTACCATATTAAATTATATCTGATATCCTGATTTCTTACATTTTTGATATGGTGACATAAAATTTAATACAATTAGATATATACAGTTTGATGGAATTGTATCCGGATGTTATCCTCATCCAATAGAATCAAATGATATCTTATTATATAGAATTGGCAACCCTGCATGAAACGTCAAACAACAAATTATTTTTGCGCTCTTTAATTTTTATAAACAAATTATTATTTTCGTCAATATAAATGTAAAATAAACTTAAAGTATTACCTTTATTGTTCATTTGTGTTATTTTTTTTTTTGTGCTGCTGTTTAATCGTATAAATAATTAACAAAAATAAGAAAAACAATTTTGTATACACAACACACCAGTTGCTTGTAACCTTACTTTTTTTATGGATGCTTCAAAAAGGAGTCTTGAACAAACTTCTCCTGATTTAATCTTTGATAACACTCAAAAAAAACGCACTGCTTCCAACAATATGTTCCGTAATGATGAAAGTGGTACTACATCTTCCAATGCAGCTGCATTAATGAACAACAATACTTCTGCCATAACAGCTGCTATGCCACCTGCCAATATGAATTGTTTTTCTTGGGATGTGTTTGATGAAAAGCTGAACAAGGCACTCGACTCTAAATTGGAAAATGTTGTTAGGAAATATGATCTTGCTCCTATATCTACAGAGATCCAGCAATTGCGTTCTGAAAACACTCGCCTTCAGAAAGAATTGCAAAATATGAAAGGTAGACTGGAATCAGTTGATAAGGCGTTTAGACGTAACAATATTGTCATAAGTGGACTTACAAGTGAATTTGTGCCACATACACTTAATGAATTTAGAAAAATATGTTCACACACCCTTAAAGTTTCCATAAATGTGGTGGAAGCCAGAAAAATTGGAAAGTCTTATCCTTACCCTTAATTCCGCCTTGGAAGTTAACTCCATTTTGGCCAAAAGATGGTCTCTTGTTGACTCAAGTATTTTTATCGATAAGGATTACACTGCGTTGAACGCAACAAACGATACTTCTTACGTCAGATCGGTAAAAATGTAAAATTGGCTGATAAGAATATAAAAGTACGCTATGGGGATCAGTGCATATATATTGCCGACAAACCTTTTTCTAGTAATGAGGACAAAGTTATTGCAGGAAAGAAGGAGGATGCTGAATTTTTAAGAAAAATTTTATTTAAAGTGAATTATGAATGCAACATTGTAGTTCGTGACGCACAGAATTCTAAAAATATGCCTGTGGCTGCCGCCTCAAACACTTTTACATCCAATTAGCAACTAGAAGTGTGTCGATTGGTTTCATATAATGTTGCTAACCTAAATAGTAAACTCAAATTTGGTAATTTCTTTACATACATAAACAATTTTGATATACATATTTTTTCTTTATGAGACGCATGTACTTGCCGATAAACGTATACATTTTTCTAGCTTTTTAAGAAAATATGTTCTTTATTGGGTGGATGCCACTAAAATCCATGCCAAAGGGCGTGCTATAGGTGGCTGTTTGTTTGGTTTTAAAAAGAGCATACAGAGTAAGTATACATTAAAATTTTGCAAATTTCCAAATGGTGTAACATTATCAGCCAAACTAAATGATGTTTGTTTTCATTTCATGCCGAGTTACATTAATTGCACAAATTGGATGCACGATTTTAACAGATTTACAAAACTTATTGAAAATCTAAACGGCGAACATTTCTGTATTATTGGGGATTTAAATGCGCGAATTTATACTGCTTAAACACTTGATGATAATATGTTAGTAAATTCTCCTTTAATCTCCATTTCTCGTAAGTCTAAGGATAACACTATTGATGGGGAAGGAAGAAAATTATTGGCCTTGACTATGGTAGGATGACTATGGTGGTATTAAAGTTAATGGCCGTATGGCGGGTGATTCTGAGGGTGAGCTTACTTTTTGTGGTGTTATGGGAAGTTCAGTTATTGATTATTGTATTTGTTCTCCTGATGTGTTGAAGCTGTTGTCTGACTTCCAACTACCAAGTAAGCCTTTTTCGGAACACATGCCCATAGTTGTGTCATTATGCACGGAAAATAACTTTTTCTCAAGGGAACTGGAACTTCCACAGAAACTTCCTTGGCTTACTAAAAATATTGTTAGATACGCAAATACCCTTGAGGTTATTTCTGACCTTGATTATTTACATTCAAACTTTCTTATTCAGGAAAAGGTTGATATTTGCACTGGGAAAATTCGTACGGCTGCTGGTTCGAATATTGTGAAAAAAAACGTTTTGATTCCAGAAATAAATGGTATGATTCGCAATGCGAACATGTTTGTAAAAATATGCTTGAAAAGCTAAATAGTTATCGCACTTCTGGTAAGGAATCTGACAGGAAGTCTTACGTCAAAAGTAGGTCAATTGTATTCAAGATTGTGTTATGAAAAAAAGTTAAATTTGAAGATTGTAAATATCGGAAAATTGTATAATGTAAGGAACGGTAGCGAATGGTGGAAACTGGCGAATTCGATGAAAAGTTGCTGTCCTATTGTAGGTAACAATTTGGCCATTGCTGACTTTTATGATTATTTTAAATCTCTTTGGATTCTGCTTTTGAAGTGAGAGAGCTTGTTTTATTTTTGAGAACTGCAAAACCAAATAAGGCTCCCGGTCAGGATAGAATTAGTTATGAGTTTTATAAAAATGTTCCCGATAGTTTTTTGAATTAGGTTTTGTCATTATTAAATTTTATTTTTCTTTATGAGGAAATACCTGATTCTTTTCGGAGCTCTGTTATAATACGATTATTTAAGAAAGGTGACATCAATACTGTTTCAAACTATAGGGGTTATCTCTTCTCGATACAATGTATAAGATGTTCACTGGATTGTTACTCGGACGTATAAACAGCTGGTTAGAATTTAACGGAACTATTAATGAGTATCAGGCTGGGTTTCGCATTAACCAGTATTGTTAATTTGGGTTTTAATCAAAAACTGAAAACGTTTAGGCCTCTCTAGTAAAATGGTACGCATATTGCGCAAATTGTATTTAAATACACATAGCCGTGTTTGGGATGGTAGTTCACTCTCTGATTCCTTCAAAGTTTCGCAAGGGGTTAGGCAAGGGCGTTTGTTAATCCCAGTTTTGTTCTCCCTCTATCTGAATTATCTGCCAGATTGTCTACCTGGCGGTATTACTGTTGCTGGCACAGTTGTAAAAGCACTGTTGTATGCGGACGACATTGTGCTATTGTCGGACTCACCCACAGATTTGCAAAACATTATTGATGCCTTATATATTTACTGTGTAAATTGGGGCCTGAGAATTAATCTAGACAACTAAAATAATTTAGAACGGGCGCTAGGTACAATAGTAGGCTTTCTTGGAAGTACGGCAACAATCAAATAGACGTAGTAAATGAATATAAATATCTTAGGGTGATTATTACATACTTGCTTCGTCGAAGATTGCTATAAATGCCACTTGGCTAAGCTATATTTACCATCTAAAAATTAATTTTTCGAACAAATTAAAAATTTTAAATACGGCTGCAAAATCTATTTTGTTTTATGTGTGGGGATTTCTTAGATGAAGTTGAAAAATTATTAAGATATTTTTTAAAGAAAATGTTGTACCTTCCAATGAATACTCCCAATTATATGTTACATATCGAAACGGGTTTGCCTCCATTATATTTGGAAACTTTGAAATTGCATTTTAATTATATTAGGAAAGTTCTTAACCTTTCCATGAATTGACTACCCCGTTTGTTGGCTGAGGAAACTATACGAAAAAACACTTTTTGGTTTGCGCATTGGAGGTCTCTTTATACCGAATGCATGATAAATTTAAAAATTGAGTCTTGGAGAATAAACTTACGTCAT
Organism: Delia radicum; assembly: GCA_021234595.1. Classification (NCBI taxonomy): domain Eukaryota; kingdom Metazoa; phylum Arthropoda; class Insecta; order Diptera; family Anthomyiidae; genus Delia; species Delia radicum. The sequence continues at coordinate 45,693,669 of CM037852.1, forward strand.
CATCACGATCTTATAATAAATAATTTAAGATCTTTGGAGTACGATAATTTTGTAACTTGTGCAAGAAACCCGCGTTTTGGACTTCATGATATGTATCCAACTTTGAACTATAACATTCTACAGTATTATTAAACAACAACAATATGTTTGTTCGCTTACGCAAAAATTTGTACAAATTTGTAAAAGTTTTTACTGGAAGGTGTTCGTTTACACAAATACTCAGTAAAAAATAGTAAGAGAGAGTAAAATGACAGGTTGTTGACAAAAAACTTACAAGTTTTTACTGGATAAATTTTTGCAAGTAAGAATTTGTAAGAAGAAAAAAACATATGATTGAAAAAATATGCTTGTATTTTTAATAAACAAAAACAAATATTAAAGTAAATTATAATTGCTTATGGATTTAAAGTGCAAAATATTAAAGAATTAACTATGGAAGAGATTAAAAAACATTCTAAATTATTTCTGGTCGACATTTTCAATTAACTTTTATATTTTCCATAATGACCAGTAGATTTTTTTTTAATATTTGGTATTTAAAATCAGCTGTTTTATATATTTTACCAATTCTTACAAATTTTCCGTTCGTTTACTTTTTTGTAAATTTGTCTTACTCTCTGTAATTTTGTTACTGAGTAATTTTTACTGGACTTTACTGGGAAAGTAATCGAACTCACTTAATATAATCTGATCTCAAAACTCAACTCCTCTACAAACTAAAACTAATATAAATTTTGCGCAAAACTTTTCTCAAGAGGAAAATATTAACACAACTACACAATTTTCAAACACAGATGATACATTCTTTAGTGATGACAATTCATCTGGCGATAACTCAACTTTTGGTATGAATATCGATAACAACTTAACGGAGGATATGATTGTTAATAGGTCCATTCGTTTACACCAAAACTTGCACAAATTTGTACTGGATTTTACTGAAATGCGTTCGCGTACACATAAATTTGCAAAAGAGAGCATCTACTAAGAAAGTAAAGTGACAGTTGTCAGCAAAAAACCTACAAATTTTTACTGAACAAAGTTTTGCCAGTAAAATCCAGTAGAAAACAAAAACATATGATTAAATTAAGTAAACAAACAAAAATAAGCATACATTTAGTAATAAAAACATTTAAAAGATTAAAAGCTGAATTGAAAGTGCGGCAAAAACTAAAAATAATTATTTTCAACCTGAAACAAATTGAAGTAGTCAGTTACAATTATTATAGTAACAATTTATCAGTTTTCTAATATCTCTGTTAATTGTTTTTATTTACATTAATATATTAGAGATGTAAAGCTAATGAATATATGAATACTTCTTACTGCATATAATTCAGGGTACCGAATATCAAAAATCGAGTATTCATGTATTTTCGTATGTTATTTAACTAGAAACAAAATTAAAAGTCATGTACAAACTAAACAAGTCTAAAAGCTTCCACAAAAGTTTATTTAATAAATACAATTGCTACGAATTTATAATTATAAAAATGCAATGCATCAAGTACCAAAAACAATTTATACTGGGTAGTCTAAATAACACATATTTTATAACACTAACCTTTTTAGCGCTCATATGTTTGAATTAACCTGGAAGTTTTTGTAATTTTTCCGTTCGTTTACATTTTTGTGCAAGAGCCAGTTTTGAGAGTAAAATTTTCATTTTGCCCAAAATTTACTCATCTACTGGATTTTACTGGAAAAGTAAACGAATGGACCTAATGACATAAATGAAAGTTTATGTTTAGATTCTCCACCGAGATCAAACAATTGTAATTTAAATAGTAAAAATACGCCAACCTCCCAATTATATAACAAATTTCCGGAAATAAATTTAATTATTACACCAAATAAAGGGTCCGCCAAATAACTTTTTTTTTGAACTCCTGAACCAATTGGACTTTGTATGGCGTCATACCAAGGTCTTTATGCAAAATTCGTCTTAATGATGTCTCCGAAATGTTCAATTGTTGAGAACAACGGTGAATTGATGTTGATGGCGCTTCACGCACACTTTCTGCCACAGCAGCAATATTCTCGGGATGACAAAGACTTAGTAATATTAAACGATGGATCACCAACCCTGTTAATACCAGAAATACCTTAACATCTGTTGATGTCGCAGTGGCCAGCGTTGACTTTGCTCCTGGTCTCGTGTGGAGTTGTTTACCTATGCCGGAAGTTGGTGACCATTTTTCAATAAAGATTTCTAACAACGCAGACGTGGTCTGGAGACAGTTCTCGTCACGTTTTAATGACACGAGGGCCAATTGGCCACTTTTTGAAAAGAAAGTTTCTCGTCAACAAATATTAACAGAGAAGCTGCTCAAATAAAGCGTACACTCAAAAAAATAAGTTAGTAGAAAAGTTAGTAAAACATCTTGTAAATCAGGTATACTATTTTTCAGCAAATTTTTTGCATAAATTATGTTTTAAACTAAAATTTAAGTTATACTTATTCAGCACTTAACTGTTTTGAACTAATGTCTTACTAATATTTTACTAATATTTTACTAATGTGTTACTAATTTATTTTGCTAAAAAAATTGTGTTGATTAGCACATCAATAGTGTGAACGACAACCAGACTGAAGGATATACTCAGAATGAATTAGATGTCGCGGCATGTCACGATGTAGTAGTGACGAGGAAAATTATGTTATACTAAATTATACAACTCTAGTAAGACATAATATAAAAAAATCAACCATGGAAGATTTTTGTATGTTTTTCATATATAAAACAAAATTGTGGATTAAAACAACTAAAATTTTGCGTAGTCACCGGCTTGCGAAAGTAATTGTCTATTAATTAAATAAAAGACAAAATAAAATATTTAAATTTAATGAAGTTTATATATGTATATTAACAATCTTGTGTGGTCAAATTGCAAACAAATATGCAATAGGTAGACAGACTAAAGCGAAAGACAAAGACATACATCTTTGGTAGATTTTTTTGTTTCCTTTTTCGTATTGCAAAAAAGGGTTGTATATGTTATATTTTGTTATTTTTCCGTTTCGTTTCTATAATTCTCTGCCGCATTTGCGTTCCTTTAAAAGATAGCATAATTTAGACAATAATTGATGTAAGTAGTTCAAAGATAATTTCGTTTATGTTATATATAATTATTTCTATTGTTGTTAGATATTACATTAATTCATATCGTCAATTTGAGAGTATGAACATTTTTATATTTTGTAACGCATTGTAAATTATTTTAAAAAGAATCACAAAAATATGTTTTATGATTTTCAGCAAATCAATTAACTAAAGTATAATTTTTCTACAAATTTTTGAGTTTTTTTCAGTCTACTAATATTCAGCAAAAATTTTATTAATTTTTAGGGTTTTTTAATTTCTTATCTACTAAGTGTTAGCAAAACTTTTGCTGAATCTACTACTTTTGTTGCTAAAAATCAGCTCGCTGATTTTCAGCAAAAGATTTTGCTGACATTAGCAATTTTTTTGCAAGCACCCTCCTGACTAAATTTTGCTTACTTTACTAACTTTTTTATGTGAGTGTATCTTAAGAAAGTCTGCTAATGAGAGTATTCCCATAAGTAGAAGACCCAAGGACAAAAACAACCCTGTTTGTTTTAATTCTAGTATTGCTAAGTTAATTAGTTTAAGACAAACAGCTTGGACAAATTTTAGAAGGTGTCGTAATCAAACAAACGGATTAGAATTCAGAAAATCTTGCGCTAAGGTAAAGCAAGAATGTAAAATTGCAAAGAAACGTACTTGGGAACATTTTTTAAATTCTCTAAACCCAACGATGGATGTTCGCTACTTATGGAATAAGGTCAACCACTTAAGGACCGAAAGGATAAATAATTTTCTCACCGTATGCATCAATGATGACAGTTTTTCTCATCCTCAGGAAATCGCTGATAAATTCGCTGAATATTGGACAGCTATAAGTGCAGATTCTACACTGGATGAAAGTATCGTTTCAGCTAAGAAAAATCTCGACATTGATAAGAGTGGATGGTTATTTTTCTTCGACTTATTCCCTTTACAACGGTGTGCCACAGGGATATCCCACAGATAGGGGATATTATATACAATTTATGCCAACTCTTTAGCAAAAGCAATCGAACATATTTCTGGAATAGATTTCGTAACTATTTATGCGGATAACATTTTTGCAATTACATCTGGTAACAATGTTGAAGTAAGTACGAATTTAAACAATTTCTGTGCGCCCCGGTAGGCTAGTTGGTAGCGTGCTGGCTTATCAGTTCGGGGGTCGTGGGTTCGATTCCCACCAGAGGCACTGGTCTGTTTTCGCTACAACGCGCCGAAGGCCATAGTAGCTAGTGCTCGGTTAGGGTAATAGTATATAATTTGTAATTATATGATTATTAATTAATAAAATAAAAAAAAAAAAAAACAATTTAGTCCAGACAATGCAACAATGGGCAGTTAATAGAGGAGCGGTAATACCAGCCAACAAATCTGAAGTTCTTCATGTCTGAGGAAAAAGAGTGTGCAACAACAATATTACTATAAGGAATGTGGAAATAGAAATTACAGAGCGAATGAGAGTATTAGGCATATTGTTTACTAAAAATGTATTATGGAACGTACACGTTTAATATTTGGCTTATAAATTGAGCAAAATAAATAATCTTTTGAAACTTATATGCTCACGTAATAAAGGTTCTCATATCAACACTGCTCTTGAAATTTGTAGGTCCTTGGTTACTGGTGTGCTGCAACATGGTATTACTATTTATGGATGGACTTCAAAAACAAACGTTATAACATTGAATACTGCCATTAATAATTGCATCCGGTCTACTAAGATCAACACCGCTAGAATTACTAAGGCCTCAGGCTGGGTATCAAGAATTTAAGCTTATTTTGGAAAAAAAGTGTTGTAAGTATGGCTTCCAGATCAATAACAATTCCATCTGATAGTCTTCATAGAATCTTTTGGAATCACCTTGAAATGCAAAACGTGGGCCCACAATCTGCAATTTCTCAAATAATTATGCTTATAAATACACACAACATTGCTTTGCCTGAAAAGCCAGAATCCACAAATTCTATTAAATCTTGTGCTATAACAGATACAAATTTAAATTACCACAATTAAAATAACATCAATCCATTAATCTTTAAAAAAATGTTGAAACAGAAAATATCATCTCTTAGTCCTGAAATGATACTTTACACAGATGGTTCCTTTCAGAGTGGTGTAACATCATACTCAATTGTTGAGGAAATAAGCCCAACGCACTTTGAAACTCTTGAAGAAGCACATATAGCCAATGATACGGGATTTTTGGCCGAATTAGCAGCCATTCAAACAGCTATTTCCCTTGCCATTCAAAAAGGAGTTAAAACTTTGATTTGTACTGACAGCCTTAGTGTAACTAGGGCATTAACAAAAAATTACAATGGATCATATAACAATGTCATCACTCTGCCCAATGAAAACCAGCAGATATTAACCTTTTGGGTTCCTTCGCATATTGGCATAGAAGGAAATGAATGCAGCAAAAAAATGCACAAAATGTATCGCAGATAACGAAAACTTCATGCTTTCCGAAAATTATTTCTAACCAATTCCGAGCTTCACAGAAAAGACTTCATCCAGCTCAACCGCGAAATAAATACAATATTAATTTGACAATAAGTGAATGTAATGCGTTATGTTGTGTCGTCTAAGGGTTGGCAAAGCCCTTTTTAATACACAACACTATTACAATCATACAGACCCGGTAAAATGTACCACATGTGATGCAATTTTGTCAGTTACACACATTTTAACCGAATGTCCGATGTCTGAAATTGATCAACCCCTGTAGAAAATCATTGACTGCACTACACTTGTAAATCCACCAGCCATAAGAAGAAGTCTTCAGAAACATAGTATTCAGTATTCAAGATGTATAAATAAGTCCATTATTGGAAAATTTTTAATCTTTTTCCTTTATTAAACAAAAATTTCTTTTCCGTAATCAATACTTTATAATTCAAATAACTTCTATTTTTAACTTGTATTTAAAAATTAAATTATAACCCAACTTTATTTGTGCGCATATGGTCTAGTCACCCGGCGTCTTTGTATATTTTGTAAATAAATTTATAGAATATATTTTTAAATAAAAAAAAAATTATGTTATTCATTATATTACACAGGAAAATGGTTGCTTTTGTTTTCCAGCATTGTTTTATTAATGGAGACCATATTGTACAAAAAGTTCTGGGAAAGTACTTTTTTCGAACATTTTGAAAACGCTATATATACACGAATGTTTTGTCAGTGTTTTTTTCAAATAATCAGATATATAATTTGAAAAGAAGTACCGCTAAAGTGATTTTGCAAACGTTAAAAAACGCTTCAAAGCCATGTTTTTACAGTGTTCTTATTTCATAACCGTTTGTAAATTTTGTATCAAAATTACTTCCAGAGTAATTTTTTCGAATGTTCAGAAAGCAATCCAAAATAATGCTTTTTTCATACCATTGGCAACCAACGCTTTAAAAACAAACGCTTCGGCATCGATTTGTTTTTTGTACCGTATTTAATTTTTACATGGGCTCTTTTAAGAGCATTTTTTTTTTTTGTTTTTCCAACGTTGGCAAGTTTTTTTCATCAAACCGTTGGGGCAAAAACAATTATACATGAAGTTTTTTTAATTTTATTGTTGAAAACTATCTTTTAAACCACCTATTTCATGGTTTTACTAACATTTTGCCAAAGTTGAAAATTTTGTCCTACACTTTTGAACAGACGAACCTTTTGTATAATGATGTTATCATTTTATTTTTATTTATTCATCTGTATTTCCATACAACAAGACATACATCTTTTAATTATAGTATGGAACTAGAAGAAGTTATAGTAATACAATTTAATACAATTTAATACATTTAAAAAATAAAAAAAGAGTGTAAAAATCAAAAATTAAAAACAGTTTAAAAACAACAAAAAAAAAATTACAAAGTTTAACAATATTTAACAATAGTGCAAATTAATTATTAATTATCAAAAATACTTATAGTAAATACAAATTTTAGTTTAAAGTGTGTAGTTACGTTGTATTATTGTTCAAATGTTTTGCTATTTCGGTTTTAAAAGTGTTTACGTTGCTGCTTGTTTGTGAGCTATTCGAAAGTCTGTTGCATATATAGATCGCGTTATAGTAAAATTGTCATTCCGTTACCTTACGTCTGTGTGCAATAGGTATAATCTTATTCCCCCTATCGGATCTTGCAAAAGTTATCCGATTATATAAATTTGACGGTACTTTTGTATACACGATTTTGTGCAGAAGCGTAAGAGTCCTGATGTTGACCAGATTATTAAAAGTCAAGTTGTAAAGTTTTTAACTTAAGGTTGCAATTTCATCAATAGTGTGAAGACCAAATACATATCTAGCAATGTTAGTGGAATCAAAATTAACATAAACTTCGCATCCGTAAAGAAGAAGCAATTTGCATTCTAATATTAACTGGAGTGCAAAAGTGTGTTGCCCACAGAGTACAAAGCATTGAGTACGTTTTACCTACTACAATATTAACGTGATTATCCCAACTAAGCGTGTAATGCCCAATTTCTTTGCTGAAGTTACGATTTCAATTACTTCATTGTTAATACGAATGTCAACGTTAATATTTTGTTTTAAAGATTTTTTACGGATTATTAAACATTTAGATTTTTGTGGGTTCAGGCATAGACCATTTCGTGATGCCCAGCAATAAATGCTTTCAAGATCAGAATTAAACTTACATACATTTTCATTTATAGTTTTAAGCGATGTGTTGATGTATAGCTGCACGTCATCGGCATTTAACTGAATTTTACTGTGGGATACATTATCAGGTAAGTCTTTAACGTACAAAGAAAATAAAAGTGGGCCCAGAATTGAACCTTGTGGTACTCCTCGGGTAACAGATTAAGCTCCAGAATAAGAATCAATTAAGAACACAGATTAAGAACGATTATCAAGGTACGATTTAATTAATGATACTGATGTGTTACAGAACGAGAATTGATAATAGAGCTTTGAACAAAGTAATGAATGGTCAACAGAATCAAAAGCTTTTGAGTGATCTAGAAGAACCAAAAGTGTTAAATTCGCACCATCAATAGAACAACGTATATCTTCAGTAACGCTAATTAAAGCTGTAATGCAACTGTGTTTCTGTCGAAATCCGGATTGCTTGCTGGTGAGCAGATTATATTGTGCTAAGTGGTCACTTATCTGTTTATGTATTATTTTCTCAAAGGCTTTGGACAGAAATGGTAAAATTGAACTGAACTCAGAATTAGACTTTGAAACTGGTATTATTTTGGCATGTTTCCAGTTAGTTGGAGACATAGCTGTTAAATTTGGATTACGATTACTAATCAATTAGATTACATTTTAAAATGAATGGTATTGATTACATAATTCTCTTTTGAACAATTCGTGATTGTTAATTAATTATGATTACAAATAATCCAAAAATAATCAAGATTAATTTGGATTACGAGAAAATAATCAAAAATAATCAAAAGTAATCAAAAAAATAATTGACTACTTTCCAGGATTATTTTTGATATTTAAGATTATATTTTAAAAATTTTGAATTTACATCATTTTATATATACACTCATAAAATTTTTTTTTCCGTAAAGACTACTGAATATACACATTAAATTAACTGAAAATCAGTTAAAAAACAGTTTAAAATAATTGTAATTTTTGGTTTATTTTCAACTGTTGAATATTAATTGACAAAATCCATAAAAACAATAGATAGTTTTCGTTTACTTCAATACTCATTATAATATAACAACTTTTTGTTTTGAATAGAAAATTTTAACTGAATATTTTAACTATTACGGAAAGTCCGTTTCTTTGTTTATTTTTTTTTTTTTTGTTGAATAACAGACAGAACGTTAAAAAATATATTTCTTTGGTAATTTAACTGTATATTCCATTGAAACAACTTTACCGATTAAACTTTTAAACAACTGTTGATTTTTTATGGAAAAGTTCTTGTGAGTGTACATTTTATTTTGAAAAATTTGCATTTATAACGTTTTTTAATTTACATATATTCAAAATAGGCCTTCATTACAACTATTTTTTCAAAAGAAAAATCAGACAATGATTGCCGGCTTGGACTGTTGACGATCCCGGCTGAAGACATTAAGGGCGTATTAAAAACAATAAATGCATCAATTAGTAAATCATATTTTGCCAAATCTCGTCAGCACTTGCTGAAGAACTGATGTATTATTTTGGATCGTTGGTCAACTTTAATCTGTTCTTGTGGTGAAGGACTTACTTCAATTTCATCATCTGCAAAGTCAAATCTTTGAAGGAAAAAACAAAATAAATGTACGCATGAGCTCACCATCATCAGTGAAATCAAAAAAATCGAAAATAGTAGATACATTATTAATTTCAGTTTCAAAATTAAATGTTTTACAATTTTTGGCGTAAAAACTGTAAAGTGTTTCTAAAACTCTGCTGGTTATATTTTCGACAGTTAATTCCGTCAATTCTGGACTTAATATCTGCAACAAATTGAGCAATTTCACTTTGATGCTTTCGGGTAGTACGGCAAGAGGCTAGAGCCCCCGATATTATTTGACAAATTTAAAAACTTAATACAATTTGTTAGGAAGTAACAATGTTATTGATAAATCTAATATAAAAATATTTATTTTTAACTTGGATCTTCAAATTTCATTAGAAACCATTGCCTGCAAATGGGCGGCTATCATTGTTAGAGTCGATTTTCGACAAAAAACACAGAAAAAACTAAAATTGAGTTTCAATTAAAATATTCGTTGATTCAGTTAAAAGTTTAATTGAATTGGATCGATTAATTGAATTGGATCAAATTTTTAGTGTAGACTATTAAAAAAATAATTAAAATTTAAAAAAAAACATCACCAAAAATTGAAAGAAAAAATACTTGAGTTAAAAACAAATCGCCAAAATTACAAAATTTTAAAAAAATCACCAAAATTGTAAAAAAAAAATCGTAAAAATTTAAAAAAAATCAAAAATATTTTAAGCCTCCAAATTTGAAAAAATGCAAAATTTAGAAAAACAATCCTCAAAATTCCATAAATTTTAAAAAATTGCCAACATTAAAAATCAATAATAATAAAAAAAAATGAATAAAAATAACTTAAATTAAATACTGGTAGAATTTCATGTAGAAAAATGTGTTTGTGAAAGTATTGCCATAATTTCGAAAAATAAAAAAATAATTTAAAACAATCAAAAGTAATCTTTGAAAGTAGTCTAATTATTCTTGGATTACTTTTTATTATTTTTGATTATTTTCTCGTAATTTTTATTAATCTTGATTATTTTTAGATTATCTGTAATCGTAATCAATTAGTAATCGTGCGAATCTGAAAATAATCGTAATATAATCATTACTTCACCTTTCAAAAAAAAGTAATCTAATTACTAATTATTACGATTAGTAATCAGTACTTAACAGCTATGGTTGGAAAGGCACTAGTCATGAGGATGGTGTTAAATAAATGAGTGATGAATGGTAACAGCTGAGGAAGTAGGACTATAAGAAATTTTGGGTTGATGTTATCATAGCCAATAGCATTAGACTTAATAGAAATATTATTTGGTAAAATCTCAGATTTATTTACACAGCAAAATTCAAAAATGTCACGGCGGTTATGGTTATTATCAAAATTATAGTTCTGCTGTCCAAGAGCAGGAATAGGTATTCTTGTAAAAACATCATTAAGTTCATCTGCACTATATTTGCAAATAATGTTATTATTTTTGATCTTCCCAATACCAATTTCACGTATGGTTTTCCATTTACTTTTTCCATCAATTGCGTTACTAAAAAGTTAAGCATAATATTCCGATTTAGCCTTTCTAATTTGACGATTTACTTCAATTCTACCTTTACAAAATTCTTCTTTGAGCTCAGGTGTCTTAAATCGTTTCCAACGCAAGTAAGCTCTATCTCTTTTTTCAATTAAAAGTTTAATAGACACTGTAAACCAAGGTCTAGTAGTTTTCTTTGTTGTTCTTGTTTTTATGGAGACAACAAGGTCATATATATGTAGAAGATTAGTTTCCAAAAAGCACAGCTGGTCATTAACAGACGGCATGTAAAAAATAGAATCCCAGTCAATATTATAAAAAATTTCAGCCAAAAATTGATAATTGATATTTTTAAAATCACGATACGAAAAAGTTTCGACATTATGTTTCAAATGAAATTGCTGTTAATTGCTCAAGCATTTCCAAGAAAGTGGAGTAATCTACTTGTTTGTTTTAAATGTATACACAGCCAACCATTAACTTCTTCCCTTCGGTTAATATATTTACAAATAAGTACTCAATTTCCTCACCATCCCCAAATTGACATACAAAGTTTGATTTAATTATGTCCCTAATATATATTGCCACACCACCAGCACGAGTTTTCTTAGTACGATGTTTACAATCCGCTCTATAAAGTATGTAGCCATTAAGGTTTACTATGCTATCAGGAGTTCATCTTTTAAACCAAGTCTCAGAAACACAAATAACCTCCATTGAGGAATTTTCAAAGACTAGTCTTAATTCATCAATTTTATTGTTAAGACTTTGTGCGTTAAGATGACATATTTTTACACCTTCAATTTGGTTGGCTAAGATACGAACCATGTTAATAATACCATCATTGGAACTGACAGTTAAACTATCCAAATTTGGAGACATCATAAACGAATAAATAAAACGCAAAACTAACAGCAACGTGAAATATATAAAATGTATTTGAACACTTGCAAAATATTGGTAAGTTTGTTAAAACGTGAAAAAAATAAAAAAATCGTGAAAAAAAGAGATTTTAAACAATAATTGATGTATAAAATAATAAAAATCAATACAATAACGACAAGAAATTATGTCATTCCTATTCATGAAAAAGCTGCTTAATTTGCTCCAGGAATTCAATCAGCACCGGTTCATCAGTCGACAATTTTTTTACATACACCAGACCGCGTAAAGTATAAGTACTTTGGATTTTACGTTCTTTTTTCAGATTTAGAGCCTGCCTAAATATGTTGTAATTGTAGGGTGTTAAATTTTCGTTGATGTAGATAGGTTTTTCACTATCGAAACCTGCATTTCTTAACTTTAGAGTAACAGGCAAATTTTCATTTTTGTTGTCTCGTCGACATTTTGCAATGACCCTTAGCAGATATTTTTTATCATAGGGAGAAAATAATTTGATGACAATGACTTCATCGTTTGGAGTATATGGTTTATTATCTTTATATATTTTATTAAGTCGGTACATACTATCAACCTGAGGCGTAGGAACTTTAAAAAATTTACAAATATCTTCGAAGATTTCAAAAAGATTTTCGTTTTCATAATAGGGTACACCTCTGATTCGAATACTGCTGGCTACAACAGAATTTTCTCTTTTTAAAAGTTTTCTCTTCAAATCAATAATATCATCTTTCATTTTTACACACAGAAAAGAGAACCAATTGCTGCAACCGAATTTTTTGCCAACCGAATTTTGATAGTTACATTTACTAATATTTGTGTTACTTAGAAATTCAATTGAAGTCATTAAAATTTCGCTATCAGTACTGACTATTTAATTATGCCTACGGATTTAAAAAAAAAAATACTTGTGGTCAGAACTGAATTTATTAAGTAGATCGAACCGAATTTAATTAAGTAATACACCGTATCAAGTGTTTTTATTTTTATTTATTAAAATAAATATTACAGTCAATATAAATAATATGTAAATAAAGAGTAGAACAGTCTACTTGCAAGAACCGGTAAGCGCGATTAGAACAAACTATGTTTTGCATAAAAACATACCATTATTAAACGCAAAAGTATCTTTTCTCAAAAAAGAGTATTTTTCACAAACAAGTACATACTCCTTATTCAAAAAAAGTATCGTTTTTCATAAAAAATATCGTTTCTCAAAACAAGTAACTTTTTGAAAAAAAAAATTCCTTTTTCAAAAAAAAGGAACTACTCATTTAAAAAAAAATATCTTTTTCTAAAAAAGTACATTTCTTCAAAATAAAACTACCCATTTCAAAAAACTACCCTTTCATAAAAGTACCTTTTTCATAAAAGTACATTTTTTATAAACAGAAGTAAAAAAAAGTATTTTTCTTAAAAACAAGTATCTTTTTTAAAAAAAAGACTTTTTTAAAAAAATATATTTACCAAAAAAAGTACCTTTCCAAAATAGTACCTTTTTTAAAATAATTACTATTATAAAAAGAGCACCTTCTTCCAAAAAAAGCCAAGTTATAAAAAGTACCCTGATTGTTTTTAAAAAATTTCTTTTTCAAAAAATTACCTTTTTAAAACAATGCCTTTTTAAAAAAGTATCTTTTTTAAAAAAGTAAACTTTTCCATAAAAGTACCTTTTTTAAAAAAGTACCATTTTAAATAGAGAGTATTTTAAAAAGGTATACATATATATATACAAATATGTTTAAAATTCTTAAAGAGAAACGAGCAACAACAATAATTTGCGTTTTTATTTACACAAACTTTAAGATTATCACATCAGCATCTCCTTCTTGTTTTTTACTATCATACAATGGTGTTTTTTTTAATATTATTACGTATTTTCTAAGAATTTAAAATGTTTGTACTTCTATGTTTTACTATCAGTTTTTTTTGTTTCAATTTTCTTTTTGTTATTTTTAAATAATTAATTTGACATAAATAGCAAATAACAATTATTTTGTTCAGAACAAGGTATGATAGTTACGGCAATTGGGAGCAAGGGTTATTATTATAATAAAATAGCTGTGTTTACTGAAGATTTTTTTTCTATGGTTGCATAGACTAGTAGTTTTTCTAACCATATTTAAAATTGTATAATTAGGGAAATCAACCAATTGTCTGTTACCAAGAAAGTTAGTTTGTTAAGCTAATTTTTAAACTTGCACTAGACAAAATAACTGGTCCTGATTAACATTTGTATGCACACACAGCTAAAATATTTCTTTACCAACTTAAATAATGTAATATCGAACGAATTCCAACTGATCTTTTCCCTGTGTGTACGGTTTCAACACTATTCATTTCGAGCTTGTTCACTCTTTCAGTTAAAACATTAAAATCATCTTGTATAGAATCAATTCTTTTATTCAACTCCGATAGTATTTTTTCTTCGCTTTTCTTTATTAAATCTGCAATATAATCAAAAAGTTTTACTTTACTATCGATGATTGCATTCTTTATAACTTCTACTGTTATGCATTCACTTTCTCTTATCAATTCTCTTATAAAGATTTTATCAATGTTTGCTAGTCGTGGTATTACACAGCTACAGTGTTACCATATTGCCAGTTTTAACTGTTTTTTCCAGTTTTTTAGGATGCGTAACAGTTTTAAAGTTTTTCATGAAAAAAAAACATTTTTTTTTTATTTCAGCCTTTTTTTCCAGTTTTTAACAGTTTACCTGCTCGATTTACTTTCTTTTACTTGAATTTATAAATTTAATACAAAAGTTGCACAAAATGTTTCAATAAAAAATAATACTACGCATTGAATGCAACTGTGTAGTAAGTTTTAATTCCCTTTTTAGCATTTGTTTGTGTTAAAATTTTGTGGAATCAAACGAAATGAAAATCAAATTTAATCAAAAATGTGTAACTGATATTTTTATGTAATTAAGTAAGATCTCAAAATGTGATGAATTATTTGGTTTTTTTTACGGTTTTGTAGCTATTTTTTGCTATATGTTAAATAATTAATATAAATATAAATATGTTTTTTTATATTATATTTTTTTTTTACTTTAAACAAGTACACAGAAAAAAAACATATTATTCCTATTGTTAATTAAAATGTAGTTTTATAACAGAGCACAACTTGTGATCTGTAATAACATTAATTTTAAAATATTTTTTTTTTGTTAGTATAATTAAATGTTAATGTTTTTTATAGTCTTTTATGTTTAAATAAAATGCAATTGAATTCAAAATGCACATATTAACTGTTTTTTCCACTGTTTTTTATTTAAAAAAAAAACAGTTTTTTTTTTAAAAAACAGTTTTTTCTTACAGTTTTTTGAAAAAAATACATGGCAACACTGCACAGCTACCTTCAGGAACAGACTCATCTCTTGGTCTCTTACTATAGTAACTTACTATAGTAACAACTATAGTTGTTCTTGGCATTTTAGTTAGTGTGTGTGTTAAAACTATATTGTTTTGTATTCTTAGAGGCAATTTAAACGAAGAAATTAATTGCAGGCAATTTTTGAATTCTCTTTTAAAGTTGCTTCTAAAAATCATAAACATTTACACGAGGAGTTTTTGCATGCAATTTTTTGACGTTTATTTTGCCAATCTTCTTTAATTGTTCATTCGTTGAAATTTAATTTATTCGTAATAATTTAAAATAATATAATTTAATAATGTATATAATATAAATAATATAATTTAAAATAATATATAAATATGTGGGCGTTGTGGTGTAATGGTTAGCGCGTTGGACTTTTACACAGAAGGTCCCGGGTTCGATTCCCGGTGCCGGCAACATCAAAATAATATGTATGAGTTTTTTCTATCCCTCATACGTATCGCAATGTACACCTTCGGTGTTCCCATAGCAATTAACCCCACCGAAGTAAAATAATGAATCAGGGCTATGAACCAAAAAGCTTCAATAAGTTCGCTA
Organism: Delia radicum; assembly: GCA_021234595.1. NCBI lineage: Eukaryota > Metazoa > Arthropoda > Insecta > Diptera > Anthomyiidae > Delia > Delia radicum. Next base: position 45,709,339 of record CM037852.1, read on the forward strand.
ACTCTCCATCAGGTGGCGAGCAACAACTGTTCTAAGACTTATCATCTCGCGCAATTACAGTGTTGCCATGTCTGAAGCCCTTCATCTTTCCCCACCTTTTATCTCTATACTATCCCTTTCCAAAGAAAGCAACACACTAAATATAGGAAGTATTTCCTGAGTGTTGCCTCTCTTTAAAAAAAAAAAAAAAAAAAAATAGTTCTTTATTCCACATTATTTATTTTTTATTTTACGAAATATTTTCGATACACAACACTTGAGAAGCCGAATACGAATAAAGCAAATTAACAAGAATACGAACGATAGCAAAAATAAATGTCAAAAAATATCTTGAAAAACGAAAACCGTGCAATTTTTGCTACCCCCGCTTGCTTCTCTACCCCGTTTGCCTACAAACAATAATTGCACGCAACGTTGCATGCAAAAATTACGTCGTTTAAATGGCTTCTTAATTTTTTGCAGGTTTTTAATATTTAGTTTTTCAAGGAGTTATTGTTGGTTTGCTTTGTTTCTATTTGTTTTTGTTATTTTTTCTTTGTATTTACACCACCAAATAATCGCACAAAAATAGTTGTTGCTGCTGCTACTCAGTTTTATTTTAGCATTTATTTTCTTATTAAACAGTTTATTTATATTGTTATAGTTTATAAAAAATTAACGCGTGCTGTAATTTATAAAGTGTTATAAAAAAACCTTATTTTGAATCGATTAGATTAAAGTAAAAAAAAAATATTTAATCAGAGCTTAAATAAAACACAACCGCTCTTGTAGAGAGTTTAAAAGAATTTTTGGGATTGGGAAAGCACTTGTACTGTACAACTTGCTAAAGTGCCTTGCCAGCGGTGGCCCGTTTGTCTTTTTCTGACTTGGTAGTAACAAAAACACCCGAGTAAAAATAATATTATGGAAAATGATCCAGTTTTGTAAAATTTAATATAGTTAAATATGACATCATGTATGGTAAGATACAATTTGACTTGCAACTGATTATTCGTAAAACGGCGTATTTAATTGTATCTTACAATATGTTAGACGGGCAATATATGATTGGATTGGCAAAATTAAATTAATATATGGAATTAAAGAAAACAATGTTAAGTAAAAGTGCCGTTTTTGTTTTGAAATCCACTTTCATTTAATTTTTTTTAATAAAATAAACTTTATTATTTCATTAATTTTATTAATTCATTAACAATTGCATAATATTTTTTTATATTTAACGTTAATATCTACGAAGCCATTTAGCTTGTATGTAGGAAATAAATCCATAACATCCTAATCAAAATTAACTCGAAAATTTTCATTGAAAATATCTATTGATAATTTCTTAAATGAACATCACAATTTAAAATATTAAACTCCAAAAATTTAAGTTTGATATACCAATTTTTGATTGTTAAGCATATAAAATTAGAATTTAACTGTACGTTAAATTTAAATTGGGCTCTTAATAAGAGGACCATAATATCTATCCGGCCTGTATTCATAATTGCATAACAACTGTATCTTTCAATATACAATAACATACGGCCAATATAAAATTGGATTGGCAGATTTAATTTAATATATGGGATTAAACAAAATAATGTATCACCATATGTAAAAAAATAAAAAAGAATGTTAGGTGCCCAATATAATATATAATTTTATACAATTAAATGTTTCAATGTATAAATTTATATAGTCATATAAACATATATGATAAGCATAAATATTCGTATCTTTAACTTTGTGTTGTTTCAAAGATATTTATATGGGGGTATATATTGCAATATATTATTTTTTATTGTCTTATATCCAATTAAACTTAATGTATCTAATTATATATTATTATATATACAATATAAAGTTATATATGCGCACGTACCAACATTAAAAATATTTTTTTTATAAGTTTTTATAAATACATATATTGTTCCATACAAAATTATATAGAAATATATGAGGGGCAATGCTTTGACTATTTTTTAATTGAATTCAGATATGAATATATATGGTCCATTACAAAGCTACATTCAATTATATGTAGTGCAATATGAACAATATTTCCTAAGTGATTTTAGATATAATTATATAATTAAGAAGTTGCGATTCCTGAGTTAGTTATCTTACAAAATTTTGATTTTTATTATGCTCCTGTGGGCGCACACTTGCACAAAAGTATTATCTATGTTCTTTCAGGGGAAATTAAAAGAAAATGTAAGCATTTCTCACAACATACCACTTTTTTGATCCACGTTAGTTAGTATAACTTAGCATAAGAAGTTGAACATATACTAAGAGTTAATACAGACGAAAAATAAATTGTATATAAACTAAAATATATAGTTTGATATTTTAAATTGTGATGTTCTTTTAAGCAAGTGATGTTCTTTCAAGCAATGAATAGAAACTAATCTCATCAAATAAGCCGAACTAGTTTCTTGAGAGTTTTTGTAGAAAATGTTGTGTTTTTCAATATATTCTCTATTATTAATGCACATTAAAAACAGCACTATTAACAGATTTTTCCAGACCCAGTACGTATACAAAATTTAACAGGGACTAAGTATATTGGTTCCTTTTTAACTAAATTCTAGTTAATTTAGGATTTCGTTGATTTCAATGAAAATTTTCGAGTTGTTTTTTTCAAATTTTTAGAACGTTCTTATGGATTTCAAAACAAAAACGTCACTTTTCCAAAACTTAAACGAAATTGTTTTCCCGATTTAAAAAAAAAAAAACTGATATCAAGCTTTATATAATTTTATCTAATTTAATATGGACACACATTTAATTATATCAAATTTCATCCGAAAATGGCCCGATTAAATTGTATCACATTAGATTTAATTGTATCATATTCTATTTATTTATATACAATTTGAAGTGATTTGATATAGTTTGTCCGAATTTTATAATCATCCAATTATATCTAATTTAATATAATACAGTATAATATAATATGATCTATTTATATATTATTTTTAATATAAATATATATGGTTCCTTCCAATTTTCATAACATTAATAATAGGTCTTCTCATATAACTCGAATGTAACTTGTAAATATGATTAAACAATGTTTAACATAAAATTTATTATAGTTTTCAAGCTACAAACGAATTCAAATAAATAAGTGTTCTATTTGAAATACAGAAAAATTTGTAATTGATATTGAAAATTTTCATTCGTAATTATAGAAGTTATTAATTAAATTAAAGAAATTTAATTTTCAATTTAAACTTGTCATTAAACCATTTGGATTCGATGTAAAACTCAATTTTAATATGATACAATATATTACTATAAGTAAAATTGTATTAAGCCATACAAAATTATATACGAACTAGTGCTAATTATTATATACCATATGTATTAATATATGCCACATTTACGGTTATGTTAATCGATATTCTATATTATGAGACCATATCAAAAATTTTTGAAAAACTAAATCCAAGATGAAGTTATATATGATCATATGCGCAATCACACATATGCATATTAAGCTATATAAAACTATATGTTTTAATGTTATATTAAATAAGATATGATTTTATATGAACGTTTTTACTACGGTTGTTTAATCCCATATATTAATTTAATTCAGCCAATCCAATTATATATTGTTCGTCTAATAACATATGGCATAGTATATTGTATCTTATTATACATGATGTCATACTTAACTATATTAAGTTTTACAAAACTAGATCACATTATATAACATTACTCGGGTAAAAAAGTAATTTCCATGCCTCTGCTTGATGAAAAGTTATATGGTGGTTTACAAGTGAAACCAAAATTATTCTATTGTTAAACCTTCGCAGTTTTTTTCCATATAGTTAAATGGAATTGAATTTTGAGAACAATATTTAAACGCGGAATAATTTTATACAATTTGACATATACCAAGCTGATGTCAGCTTGTTAATAAACGTAAGAGAAATAATTGTTAATAAACGTAAGAGAAAGATGGAAAAAAAATTTGTAAGGATCAGCGCTAGAGGGAGTACTGTAATTTTTTATTAGAATAAGAGTATAAATTCTATCTTTCACCCTACGACCACAAACAAATAAGTAGAAAAAAAATACCCAGTCAGAAACTGCTAGTGGTACAAATAAATTAAGCACTGGTAAACCGCTGGCTAACCGAGAAATTGTAAATAAACTTCTGGCAAAACAATTACATAAGACGCTTTACCAGCGTTTACAAAAAGCGTTCTGCTAGTATTGCTTTACAATTATTTCAGTGGTCTACAAAAAAAATCATTGGGAAAGAATTGGCTGAGACCACAATGGCAACGTTGGGAAAAAATGTTGTCCCAGTGCTATCCAGTCAGAAGTTACCAACGGCTCAAAAGTCTAACCACTGGTAAGGATTTTATTTTATAAAAATAATGATGCTTTGTTTAAAAAAGTTTGTAGTATGAAGGCTTTTGTGATTTTTTTTAAATTTTTTATTATTTTTTAGTTTTCCCAGCGTTGGCAAGTTGGTTCCATCAAACCTTATGCCAGTGCTGACATATTTGAGCAGCTAACTGTTACCCAGCAGATATCATTTACTTACGTTTTAAGCTATCAAGTTTTATATGTCTCGTGAGATGTCGGCTGCCAATCGGCAAGGGTTTCACATCCCGGCGGAACCAAAATAATTATACATGCAATTTTTTTTTTTTTTATTTTGGAAAACAAATTTTTAGACCAGCTATATTAATGGTTTTACCAACATTGCTTGTTCGACACTTTTTGTACAGCCTTTTGTGAAATGATGTTATCATTTTTGGATTGGGAAATCACATGTTGCCAGCACTTGTACTACTTGCTAAAGTGCTTTGCCAGTGTTGGTCCGCTTGACTTTTTTTGACTGGGTATATACAGTGGGGAGCACTTGTGATTACATGTAAGTACTTTTTACACCTAAAGATTCAGGCCGAAAAATGTTTGACACTAGAACTAAATTATACTTTTCTAAAGGTACAAGGTATGCTGAATTCAAATCTGGAAATAAGTTATCTTAAAAATTGAAAAACTGAAAAAAAATGGTAAGAGTAGTTTGTTCAGGTGACGTTACAAGTATTATGAAAAATGTATTTCCAGGAATGTAAAAAATCGGAGCATTTTAATCAAAAAATACACTTTTCTCGTTAATATAGCTCGAACACCTGATGTCGGAGAGTGAATCTAAGGATTTGGATTCAGCGTATCTTGTACCTTTAGAAAAGTATAATTTAGTTCTAGTGTCAAACATTTTTCGGCCTGAATCTTTAGGTGTAAAAAGTACTTACATGTACTCACAAGTGCTCCCCACTGTAACTATTGGTATGTAGTCAGCGTAGTGTTAAAGTTCAGACTTTATAAAAAGACTTATTGTCAGATAAACACTTAATGTTCCCCTATATACAGGGTTTGTCGTGAAAGCATTAAATATTTATAAAATACCTGTAATCCAAGAAGTGGGTGAATAGTTTTTCTGTTTGTAATACTGGTGTTGGCTCAAAAATATAAATTTTGTTTTCATATGCAGCTGCAATTTTTCCCGTGTCAGTGCTGCAGTCAAGAGCTGATATTTTCACATAACCATGTGTAGCACCGGGAATTATTTGTACACGTTCAAATGTACTAGCTAATATGACAATGTTGCATCCAGCCGCATATGCCTGAAATAAAGAATGAAAAACAAATTTATTAACAATGTGCCACAGAACTCAGAGTACAGATATAGAGTTTGGTATTCGGTTAAAATCAAAACCGAACCAAAAACCGACTAAAATATGTAGGTTTTTATTAAATACTTTAACCATTTAAAAAATTTATATTTTAATATTTTTTAACTATAATTTTGTTTTGAGTCTTTTTTATTTACTATGCTTTTACTAAATTTTTGTATTATATTCACATTTATTATACACTAGAGTGTTATCAGCATGATATTAATGAATTTTTGCATTGTAGCAATGAAGTTGCACTGGAACTGTTAGAATTTCAGCCCAAATCGTTTGTTCAGGACGTTAGCGGAAGAATTTCTCTTTTCGCCCCTCACCCTAAAAATAGACCCATTTTTAGCGGATGCCTGCACTAAATTAAATGTTCCTAGCTCCAACGGCTTATACTATGTGCATAAGCCGAAGACTTTTTCGCTTTTTAATTTCTGTTGGAGTTTTTACCAATTGCTTGTACACTGGCTCATCAATCTACAAACAAAATTTTAAGTACATTACTTCAGCGGTTTTGGTAGGCATGTTTAATGGGACACTTGTACCCAATTAAACCCGCATTTTACGCCGTTCAGGAATTCAGCAGGAATTTCAAAATTTCATTATATGCATAAACTGTTCATATGTGCAATATATTCTCGATGTTTGTTAACAAACTCCTATTTTTTTGAATCAGCATTTATCTCCGAAAAAATTGACGTTTGGTGTATCTCTTAAACTAGCAAACCTAGAATTTCGAAATTTGGAACGGGGAGCTGCCTTATATGTTAACCTTTTTCTTTCTTATTTAAGGACCCTTAATAAGAATCTGAAGTCAAAATCTAAATATATCCACAGTGAAAGGGTTAACAGTGATTTAGGATAAATTCCAAGGAATATATGTTTTAAACTTAAAAAACTGTAAGCCATTGGGCAGCACTTTAATCGGGATTAGAGCTTCGGCGTGGCCGTTAAGGGAAGACTTTTGCCTGATTTAACAATGTTACCATGTTAATGACCAAAATTGCAAAACGTAATATATCAATGAGTTAGATCATATTTGAAGAAACATTTATATTAAATTTCAGGTTTCTGGGCAAAGTTTGGTATATTACAGATGTATACTCGTGATAAGGAACACATATATCAAATGTGAAGTTCCTCGCTTTAGATGTTTAACCTGGACTCCATAGGGAGAGTTTTCCCTACAGTAACCCATATTTTTACCACGTTGCTAGCCAAAAATCCAAAACGGATCATATCAGAGAGTTAGATCACATTCGAAGGAACGTGTATTTTAATTTTCAAATTTCTGGCCAAGGGGGTTTTTGGCAGGCCGCCAAGGGGGAGACTTCCCCCTTTTTGCCACTTCACTCATTTGCCATTACTTGTTCACTAATTTTGACCGTTGACAACCAATGGGATATACATACAGCTACGGACAATTAAATAGGTTCACTTTTTCAAACGTTAAAAAAGGCTACAAATTTGGTGGGAAAATTTGCAATAATATTTTTAGATTTTTAGTACAATAACAACTCCTATTTTATGAAACAATTGTATCGCAAGTAATTATCATATATGATAAAACGTTTCAATATTGTAACGATATCGTTTGTTTTGTTGGGAACTTTTAAAAAAGTATGGGATCTAGTAAATCGCGATAAATTACCTGCTAACAGGAATTTCCATTATTTATTTGTGCTCGATTATTTTAATGTCATTGATTCTTAATTACAAGATAAAAGAGCTGTTTTATTTTTCAAAACTGTAAATTAGTTATCTAGAAAGTTTCAAAAGCAGCCCTAGTTTAAATTATTTATTGGAATGTTCCCATCGATATCGCGAGTTTTAGTTAATTGTGCTTAAAAGTGCTCATGTTCAGATATCTAACTAAATTTATACTTTATCATTTCTTCATTTTCATGGGCCTGCCTCGAAAAAATACTTCAATATTTTTAATTTCACTAAATTTTAGAAATAGTCAGGAAAAAGCGAAAAATGTATGATTATATAGTTGCTTCAACTTAGGAATTTAGTAAAAACTGGTTTATTACAGGTTCTACAAAAAAATATAAATGATAAATTTAAATTGGTTCATACCAAACGTCTGTGTGAAAAACAAACATTCTCTTGTGTATACTGATGCCAGCGTTGACGATTTTTAATACTAAAAGTAGCAAAAAAATAGGATATTTTGCTTTAAAATGCAAACTCTTTTCATAGGTAACTATAATTTTTATTCGATGTTTTCAAAATGTAACAGATTTTTTATTATCGGAACCAAGATAAATTTATATAGGTAGTGCTAGTAGAACAACAACTACAACAATACAGAACAACAATACAAAAACAACAGGCATTTTGATGTTGCCTACAGTACACCGAAATGTCAAAACCAGCTATATCTAGACAAATTTTGACATATCAAAGACCAACATAAAACTAAAAAAAAAAATAAAAAAAAGTAAGAGGAAGATAAACAGCTGGGCTACTAGCACTGCCTTATAAATTTATCTTGATCGGAACAAAAAAATGTTGTTGTATAAAATACTGTTTTACAAATGTTTCACAAGACATTCATGCAGGTCTTTGACTCATACCTCTTTTGTATCATATCCTATTAACAGTCAATTAATTTATGATTTTTTTTAACAATTGCTTCCAAAGTTGGTAGAATAAAGATACAGAAATTAATGTGTCTATTAGATACAGTCACCATTACAATATTTCCAATAAAAAATGCAAGGATAATTTAATATTTCGTATAATTTGCATAATGACTAGGGTTGTCACTAGAATAGAAATTATTCGATTAATCGAACGAACAAAAGGAACATTCGAGCGAACAATTTAAAAAACATGATTTTCAAATTACGAATAATTCGAATAAATCTTGACGAATAATCGAATAAATAATACCTCTTTGAATAAAACTTTTTCGAAAGTTTACAAGTTGTGGGAACATTTGTATAAAAATTCATAATAGACAAAATAATCAAAACTCTTGAAAAAATAACTGAAATTTGAGAAATTTTATTATTCGCTTTCCAAGATATGGACTCTTTAATAATGTGTAAAGTTACATGATTTGACTTTCAAGCTAACACTTTGAAGGAATTCACCAATACAGTGACATCGTTGAATATAGCATGATTTTTAAAGTTTAAACTATAAAATATTATTTAAAATTTTGCTATATTACAACGATAGCACATTAGCTCTTAAACTGTGAATTCAATTTATGTAATTTCTACGGTAACTAAAATAAGATCTTAACTGCTCGATATACTCAAACCATCGCCGATATATATTTAACTTTTGAATGATTTTTAAAACTGTAGTTTTTTTATCACGAAATAATGCCAAATGGCGTATGATTGAGATATTTATTCGCGTAACTATAGCCTAAAATGATTGCATTTGAGAATTGGTATTGTTGTAGTATTCAAATGTATGCTTAAATTCATAAAAGTTTGAGATAATAGATTAAAATACTTTAATTATTGTATTTTCAAAATTATTTTTATTCAATACTCGTTCGATCAATAGAATAATTTTTCAAAATTAATCTTTAATCGTTCGATGTAATAGTTTATTCGAACAAAATGTTTGATAGTTTATTCGAACAAAATAAAAACCCGAATAAATGGCAACCCTAATACTGACCCAATTCTTTTAAATATTGAAATTCATTCAAATATTGAAATTCATTCATTTAACGTTTAAATGTGTTACAAAAAAGTGACCCTATTTTTTTGTCCGTAACTGAATATCGAGCACAAGACGCGAAAAAGACGTAAGCGCCAAAATCATAATATAACAGGAGATGCATTTTTTATTTTTTTTTTTTTACACTTTTCTTTCGTTTATCCAATTACTATGAAGTACGTACTCCAATTCCAACTAAAATTCAATATTCCATAGCAATTTGATAAACCAAAGCAAAATTAAAAAATAAATAAAAAAAACATCTGTTAAATTATGATTTTGACGGTAAGGGCGCGATATGTCCCATGGATTTTTTAATTTAATTTTATTTATTTATTCATTTCAATAACTTATTTAAAAAACCGGGTTCCGAATACTTAAAAAGCGTATTTTTTTAAACCGCTTTCCAGTGTTTTTAACTTAAATCCGGTTCGAATAACCGTTTTTTAGGTCTTTATAAATTGCGTTGTATTGCTTATATCAGACATTTTTTGTACACAGTGAGAATTATAGCCATGATATTACTGAATTTTTGCTTTAATGCAGTGAAGTTGCACTGGAACATAAAATTTTATGAAATCTGTCATTTAATTTATTAAAATATTAACTTTTTAAAGAAGTTTCATTAAAAAACTAGAAAATTTTTCGTTCACTATGTAAAGAAAAGTTTCATTAGTTTATTGAAAATTTTCATTATTTTTCGTCCACTAGAATTCTTACTGTCAAATTTTAAAAAAATTGCTAAATTTTTGAATGTTGACATTAGGTCCATTCGTTTACTTTTCCAGTAAAATCCAGAAGATGAGTAAATTTTGGGCAAAATGAAAATTTTACTCTCAGAACTGGCTCTTGCACAAAAAAGTAAACGAACGGAAAAATTGCAAAAACTTGCAGGTTAATTCAAACATATGAGCTTAGTGTTGTAAAATAAGTGTTATTTAGACTACCCAGTATATATTGTTTTTGGTACTTGATGCATTGCATTTTAATAATTATAAATTCGTAGCAATTGTATTAATTAAATAAACTTTTGTGGAAGCTTTTGTACCTGTTTAGTTTGTACATGACTTTTAATTTTGTTTCTAGTTAAATAACATACGAAATACATGAATACTTTATTTTTGATATTCGGTACCCTGAATAATATGCAGTAAGAAGTATTCATATATTCATTAGCTTTACATCTCTAATATATTAATGTAAATAAAAACAATTACAACAGATATTAGAAAACTGATAAATTGTTACTATAATAATTGTAACTGACTACTTTAATTTGTTTCAGGTTGAAAATAATTATTTTTAATTTTTGCCGCCCTTTTAATTCAGCTTTTAATCTTTTAAATGTTTTTATTACTAAATGTATGCTTATTTTTGTTTGTTTACTTAATTCAATCATATGTTTTTGTTTTCTACTGGATTTTACTGGCAAAAATTTGTCCAGTAAAAATTTGTAGGTTTTTTGCTGACAACTGTCACTTTACTTTCTTAGTAGATGCTCTCTTTTGCAAATTTATGTGTACGCGAACGCATTTCAGTAAAATCCAGTACAAATTTGTGCAAATTTTGGTGTAAACGAATGGACCTATTAAAAAACTACAGTAAAAAATCTCTTTAAAAGGCGCTAAAGAGCCTTTTTTTTTGTTCGTTTCAAAATAAAATAAGTCGTAGATTAAAGAGAGAAAAAATACATAACGACTTGCGATTGAGTTCTTAAAATCTAATTTATTTAAATTTACAAGATAGCGATAGTATTATACCATTTAATTTAAACTTATTTTCTAAAATATTAAAGTAGTACAAGTATATTTGGTTAACATGGAGAATCGTCTACCGTGACACCTAATTATTTGGATTTAATGAGGAATTGTGAAATTAAAAGCTAAATCGAAAAATTCTCTTTGATTGAAATTAGTGGCTGCGTTTACATTATGCTCGAAATCCAGTTTATATTAGATTTCAAAATTTATTTTGTTCATCATTTTATACACTACCATATGTTTTTCGATATAATTCGATACGATTGTATCGGATCAAATTTGATATCATCGCATATCTAATTTATATATAATTTGATGTTGGTCCATATTAATTTTTTACTTGGGATGCCACCATATCTCTTGAAATAAAAAAAAATAGCAAAGGTTAAAGTTGGAGAATGCAGATTTTTTGCTATTTTCGGTTAAAATTATTAGCGAAGGCACTTTCTATCACATTATAAAAAAACACGGCCGAGGTTCGGCTACACGGAAAGCTTGTTACACAGAAAAACTTTTATCGGAGAAGCCAGGCTAGAGGGCCTAAGCCCGGAAAAAGTGCGGTTACTCAGCAAAACTGTAATCAGCAAAGCTTCTAACTTAACACTTTGACGACGAATGGTTGATATATGTCCCATTTTTAATTTTTGCTATTTTAGGAAAACCTGCCAGACGATTTCAACAAAACTTATTGTGATCGACAATAGACAGATGTGGCTTTTTCGCGATACCTATATATTGAAGCCTAATACAAGTGCCTTACAAGTTCAACCCAAAGTCCAAAAATGTGTTTTTAAAATTTTTATGATTCTTTTTGCTTAAGACAAAATCTTAACCCATTAAGGAGCGACAGTCCATTAATGATTTAGCTTTAGTACTATAGTTCTCTGATAAGGGAAACAGTAAAGTAGCAAAAGAGCACAAAATTAATTTTTAGTCATAACCCCAAGTCAACGAAATTTCGTCAAAAAATCTTCAGCGGTTTAAGTGCAGTCATCAAAGGGTTAATTATTGATAACTTCACACTTAAAATATAACCAAAAATCGCAAAAAATTCACATTTTCAAACTTTAATAATTTGTATACCCTCCACATACAGTAATAATGGTATATATCAATTTGTCATTTCGTTTGTAACGCATCGAAATATAGATCTAAGACCCCATAAAGTATATATATGATTGAGCCTTATTTAATTCTAAGACGATTTAGCGTTGTCCGTCTGTCAGTCCGTTAAAATTGCGAGCACAATAACGAAATACGGACTGCTCGTGTTTACACACATTAATGTATAGTTTTCCCGAAAAGTTTGGTATTGAAAAAGGGCAAAATCTGTCCAGCGGTTTAAAAGTTATAAGTCAAACTGTGAAGGTAACTCTAAATTCCCCATACAAATTGTTGTATAAATACACTGTATCTTAGCACAATTTCTTAGTAGCATCTGGTGTATAAAATATAAAACCATATTTTTCCACCAGAGGCTAAGAGATGAATAATATTTAAAATTAAAATTTTTATTTCAACTCAAATTTTTTTTGACCACAACAATTATTTTTCTCCTCAAAAATGTTTTTTCACCACACAATTTCTTTTTTTTAATCAAAAATAGTTTTTCACATTTAACATATTTTTTTATAATACTTTTTTGTTGTTTCCTTTGTAAGGATTGATTCATGGTGGAGTTTATAAAGAAAAAATGTTATACATGCACTTGTTTTATTTCAAGAGATGTGGTGTCATAATATACCTTTAATGACAGCTTGCGGAATTGGCTATTAACTTTTATACACATTTTTTGTAATAGGGAACTTTGTTCTCCAAAAAACTAGAGTAAACAACGCAAACATTAAAAATTTCAATCATATTTTCAAAAGCTTATAATATAATAGGTATTTAAAGTTCACTTCAAATTTATATTTCACCTCAAATCTTTTTTTCACAACAAAAAATTAGTTTTTCACTACAAAAATAGTTTTAAACCTCAAAAAGGACTTTTCACCACACAATTTCTTTTTTTATCCAAAATAGTTTTTCACCTCTAAATTTTGTTTTCACCTCTAATATATTTTGTTAAATACTTTTTTTCTTATTTCCTTTGTAAGTGTTCATGATGGAAGGCATAATGAAAAAAATTTAGTAAAACCAAATGTAATGCATGTACTTTTTTTCAAGAGATGTGGTGGCATGTGGAATTGAAAGATTGTGAAATTCCCTATCAACGTTTATGCACTTTTTTTATATACAGTCGACCCTCGGTTAACGAACGCCTCGCTTAACGAACATTTCGCACAACGAACACATTTAAAAAAAAAAATGTTTCGCTTAACGAACAGTTTTGCATAACGACCAACGCAAAATGGGAAATACCGAATTGCGCGAAAAACTTCTGTCGTTGTTCAGCTTTGGCATCACTTGTGTTCATACAATTAAGAAGAGACATACAAACATATAGTACATGTTCATTATTTATTTTGTTAAAAAAGGCGAACTACCGAATTGAGCATAAAACTTCTCTGTTTGTGTTTAGCTTTAGCATCACTTGTGTTCATACAATTAACAAGACGTGTTGTTATTGTGTAAGTGTAACGTAACATTAAAAAGCATCACCCCAATCAGACAGTGGCTAAACGCGCAACAGATTTATTCAATGATAATGCTGTGTCGCATTTTCAACAAATGTTGAAGCGCCGCCAAAAACCAACGACTCTAGACGGTTTTTTTGATAAAGAAGAACTAGGTATGCGTCCAGGTATCATATATAATTATTTTTTTTGTAATTTTTTCGTTTTTTAAATTGCAGATTGTCTCATTTCGACCTATTGTCAGTTCCTTAAAAATGTTGATAAATATATGTTATATTACTTTCAATAAATATTGATGTTGAAATATGTTAGTGTGTACTTTTTCCGACTTGGAACGCATTATTTTATTTTGCACTGATATATATGGAAATAATGGTTTTGCTTAACGAACGTTTCGCATAACGACCACGCTTCTGGAACGAATTGTGTTCGTTAACCGAGGGCCCACTGTACTTACATATATACAGATTTTTTGTATTTTTTTCTCCAAAAAACTAGAGTAAATAACGCTGTCGTGTGCATCGGCTCCTAGTAATGGAAACGGGTAACCGCCTACCAACTGGCCATCTGGCAACGCTATGGTTTATAACACTCTAATACATGTCAACCCATATGATTGTAAAATTGCTTTACAACACTAAACTTAAAAAAAAAGATAGCTGTCGAAGTACGCGGGAAAAAAATAAGATCGTCCTACTCTGATATATAAAAAGGAAAATGGGAGAAAAAGAAAAAAGGTTGGAGAATAACCTGCAAGAAGATGAGTGAACATTGTGTTGTTTGCAATAAAGTTTGACTTGTCAAAAATTAAAACCACGTTTTAATTTGAAATAAAAAGTGAAAAAAAATACAAGTTAAATAAAAATAACTTGACAATTTGACCAGCTATTAATTTGTGACATCTAAGCGCAGTGCAGTTTTTGAAATATAATTTGGGCTAAATTTGTAAATTCCACACAACCGCAACAAAAAAAAAACGTGATTGCAAATTGCAAATCGTCGTCAGTACGCGAAAGCAATTGCGTTATCATCGGCGCAAATCAACACATGGTAACATCATTGGCTGGCAGTACGCCAGTCATCAGTCCAAAGCAACACAGGATAACATCATTGGCCAGTACTTTAGTAGCCATACGCCCAAGTCAACACTTTATATCGTCATAGTGCGCACAGTCAACCGAAATTAATGTCAACCACTGTATCGGGCCGCAACAAAAGGTTCATCATTTCATCATCACCCAGAATCATCATAGAGTGCATGAGTAGAATCCCTAATAATTAGCTATAGCCGTCTGTCATCGGTAGTCAATATCAGCTACGTTAATATTCATCATCATCTACAACTTATACACACGCACACCATAAACCTGCAGATCCACGCACAAAGTTCAACCAGGGCGACACTCGGAGCAGCGGCAGTAATTGACGTTTAGATTTAGCGGAGGGACAGCAAGGGTATTAACAAGGGTAAAGGAAAAAAAAAAAAACTAATGTATGTATTAAAATTTAAATTTTTATATATATTCATATAAAGAAAAAATTTAATCAATTAATTAAACTAACACCTTCAAACAAAGAATTATTATATCTTAAAATACTACTAATCATAGGGAAACACATTGCCAATCTTTTTCTAACTGTTGTTTTACAGGCCCTTGAGAATTTATCTAGAAAGGGGGGTATGAGCTCACACCTAGGTTAGATTAAATAAAAAAAGTGCTTAACACATTTATCAATGTGTCTCCCTACTTAGAAAACCATCATAGAAAAGACAAGATAAATAAGAAAAATAGTAAAAAAAAAAAAAAAAAAACAAAACGAAGAGGAAGAGGTGATAAACTAAAAGAATAATAACAAAAGAAAAACGTTTTGAAAATAAGAATTTTAATATATTATAAGAATAATACATACAATACCCACCCTCTACTAACGGCACCGGACGGTAATACTTTTTTTTTGCTCTAGACGGAACCTACTGATCATATTAGGTTGAATGAACATGAATTTAGCTTAGGCTTAGATTGTATATCATATTTCTAATTACATATAATTTTCTTTATTCACTGATTCAGTGGACCTTCGTATTTAATTAGACGATTAAGTCAGCACTTTTGCTGTGAATTATTTTCTTTAGTAAGGAAATTTTTTTTCTTAATAGTTTTACTGATAATTTTGTTAGATTAAGCTACTGTTTGGTTTGGATTAAGAATCATTTATATTATGATAGATGTATATAGTTGTATCTAGATTTATACCGATTGAATTTGTATGATAGGATTAGAATTAAGAGTTGTCTACTGGTAGCAACCAGAATAAAAAAATGAATTATTATATTATGTGAGACAGCGTCGTATTTTATATTGGAAAATGGAAAAGTGAAATAATTATGGGTAAGTGAGAACTATCGAGTGGTTGTGGCCAAATTGGCCAAACGGTATACCATGGCAGAAGGGTGGGCCGGCCAGGAACAACACTATCCATCTCAGTTGTTCCAAGCGTTTCGGCAATAGGGTATAGAGGCTATTGGTAACTGTAGGATTGTTTGAACAAAAATATTAATGCTAAATTGAACCACTTTTATTCACATCTAACCGCTGGTACATGAATTATATATATTTTGTTTGTTTGTGTGGGGTGTAGGTTGTCAGAATGTAGAACTCAGCGCCATCTACCGCTAGCCGGGTGGAGACAACACCAGCGCACAGTCTGATAATTTGCATGGCAGTAAATGCCAAGCCGCACATGACAACGCAAATATCCAAAATTGAAGTTATAATTTCAAGAGCTCTCATAATGTTTTGACAACTATACAGTAGTGTTCAAAACATTTGGAACTGAGATCGCATTTGTTGTTTTCATTGATTTGTTTTCCTCAAATCACACTTAGTTACTAAAATTTATTTTTTACATATTCTTCATACATTGTCTTATGTTAAACAACGATTTGCCGCATTGTTAATAGTGGTAACCATTCACACAACTCATAAAGGTGGAAGACCCCGTATTACAATTGTAAGAGAAGATCGGAAAATCAAGAATTTTTATACGAAATAGCCCAAAGCAGTTCCCAGAGAAGCAAAAACTGAACTTTTAATAGATGTCAGTCTTCCCACCATTAAAAGAAGAGCCCGAGTATATGGTCTTAGAAGTTATAGATGTACAAAAAAAAACCGTTTGTGTCGGAAAAGCCCGAAAAGCTCGGCTTGACTTTGCACGCACCCATTTGAACTGGACTCAACAGGAATGGAAATATATATTGTTGTCAGATGAGTCCAAATTTAACCTCCGGGGATAAGATGGAAGAGCCAATGTTCGAAGACCACGAGGCGAAAAGTTTAACCCCAGATACACAACCGCCACAGTAAAGCACGGAGGTGGAAACATTATGGTGTGGGGGTGTTTTTCAGGAAATGGGATTGGCCCAATTCACCGTATTACTATCATAATGACGGCCACAATCTATAGAGATCTTTTTAGTTCAGTTATGCTTCCGTATGCTGAATGGGAAATGCCACTCTCATGGACCTTCCAGCACGACAACGACCCAAAACACACGGCGGGGGTTGTAAAAGTTTGGCTGCAGGAAAATGAAATTAATATCATGTCGTTACCGGCTCAATCTTCCGATCTCAATCCGATTGAGAACATGTGGATGATTGTAAAACGGAATATCGGCAATAAAGTATTTCGAAATGGTGATGAACTTTTCGTCGAGTTGGAGAAGTAGTGGAATGACATTTCTGACTAGAGTAAATAACGCAAATATCCAAAATTGAAGTTATAATTTCAAGAGCTCTCATATGATATACAGTAGTTGTCAAAACATTTGGAACTGAGATCGCATTTGTTGTTTTCATTGATTTGTTTTCCTCAAATCACACTTAGTTACTAAAATTTATTTTTTACATATTCTTCATACATTGTTTTATGTTAAACAACGATTTGCCGCATTGTTAATAGTGGTTACCATTCACACAACTCATAAAGGTGGAAGACCCCGTATTACAACTGTAAGAGAAGATCGGAAAATCAAGAATTTTTATACGAAATAGCCCAAAGCAGTTCCCAGAGAAGCTAAAACTGAACTTTTAATAGATGTCAGGCTTCCCACCATTAAAAGAAGAGTCCGAGTATATGGTCTTAGAAGTTATAGATGTACAAAAAAAAACCGTTTGTGTCGGAAAAAACCGAAAAGCTCGGCTTGACTTTGCACGCACCCATTTGAACTGGACTCAACCGGAATGGAAATATATATTGTGGTCAGATGAGTCCAAATTTAACCTCCGGGGATAAGATGGAAGAGCCAATGTTCGAAGACCACGAGGCGAAAAGTTTAATCCCAGATACACAACCGCCACAGTAAAGCACGGAGGTGGAAACATTATGGTGTGGGGGTGTTTTTCAGGAAATGGGATTGGCCCAATTCACCGTATTACTAGCACAATGACGGCCACAATCTATAGAGATCTTTTGAGTTCAGTTATGCTTCCGTATGCTGAATGGGAAATGCCACTCTCATGGACCTTCCAGCACGACAACGACCCAAAACACACGGCGGGGGTTGTAAAAGTTTAGCTGCAGGAAAATGAAATTAATATCATGTCGTGACCGGCTCAATCTCCCGATTGAGAACATGTGGATGATTGTAAAACGGAATATCGGCAATAAAGTATTCCGAAATGGTGATGAACTTTTCGTCGAGTTGGAGAAGTAGTGGAATGAAATTTCTGACGATTATATTAAAAAGCTCATTGCCTCAATGCCTAAGAGGTGTTCAGAAGTTATAAAAAATAATGGCTACGCTACAAAATACTGAGCGTTCAAACCATTGTTTGTATTTCCTGTTAATTACTTTAAGAGTTGCAAATGTTTTGAACACTGCACTATCGACTTATTTTATTAAAATTACTTTTTTTTATTTTTGAGAAGTTATGAATAATTTTTTTGTATTTGTAAAATAATATGCTATAACTGAATTTAATAAAAAAAACAAATACCACAAATCTTTTTGATCAAAAAAATTATAATTAACTAAACCAATATTTCAGTTGCAAATGTTTTGAACACCACTGTATATATTGTTGTGATCGGACTTGTAGTTTTTGTGATAATTGAAAAAAAATTTCAAAATGTATTACCCTGCCCAGCTGAGAGGGCGTCGACTATTCGGTTAAAAAAAAGAAAAAAAAATTTAAGCTATGTAACTAACCTACACTTGTTCCAAAAAAAATGCTGAGGAAGTTTTCTTTTATTTGAGTACCTACACTTATATGATACTAGGACCCGGCCTCTTTAACACAAGATAGAAAAAATTTCTGTTTTTATTTCGGAGATGGTCATAGTCTTCTTTTGGGAACACCAGACACATTGCAAATATGTACAATCGGTTATTTTTACCTTCTCAGCCTTGAGCAGATTGACGATGCAAATTTGCTTTGTGTGTTATTTGCCCTTAATGTATTAATTTCTTTTTTTGCTACACGACTCCTTTGAACAAGTCTACAAATATAACCGAAACCTCCGGAAAATATGTAAAAATAATTTTGTTTTATTTACACAAATAATTTCAGACTTATTAGCTGAAACATAGCAACTAAAAACTTGGTCAATACTTTTTTTTCGTTATTACGACGTCATTAGTCTTGAGGGAAAATCAATGTCAACGTTTTTGACCATTTTTTTTTTTTTTGTTTTGTTTTTTTTCGGATACATATTTTTATTTAATATAAAAATTAATTAACATATTGCATAAACCACTAAATAAACAATGACTCGTATACAGTTCTTACAGTAAATGGGATTCCTTCAACTGAACCAATTGCGAAACATCGATCCCCTGCATTGCAGGCCCCACTTAATATTTGATGACAATTCATTACTATATCATTCTTAATAAATCACTTGATATAATTGCACTTGTATTTCTTCAAAAGTCCTCTTTCTTTAAAACTTTTATAAGCCTTTGAAATTGTTTCTTTATTATTTTTTTTCTGCTGTATGGTATGAATTAAATTGATTCTTTAATACACTTAACTAGAAAACGAAGCCGAGCGGCTACTAGTCGACTAGCTGCCGCCGCCAACTAATTTTTTAGTTACTCTAGAGCCGTCAATATAAAAGGCTACACGCAGAAAAAAGGAGAAATATTATACACAAAAAATCGTTACCAAATAACTAGAGGCATTTCAACCAATAAAGTTGTTTCACATAAATTATTCAATAATTAACTTAAAACAAATAAAAATTTGGTAAACAGTTACAAGTTTTGGCATAACTTTTGTGAATAAACTTTATTAGTTGAAATGCTCTTAATTACTTGGCAACGGTTTTAGTGTGTGAACACAAGTGCTATGTCATAATAGAACTACACACAGAAAAAATTTAAGCGAAAAAAGGTAAAATAAAAAAGGTGTAATATAATAGGAGCATTTCAACTAATAAATATGTTTAGTAAAGCTTGGCAATCTACTCGCAAAAATAAAATAGTGTAAGAATATCGAAGTCAACTTTTATTTTTTCTTTTATATAAAGTCGATAGAAGTTATATAAGTCAATTATAAACCACATCAGTGAAAGTATAAATTACATATGTCATTTCTTTTGCAGTTTAAAATATTTCACATTGTTGGGTTTTCAATGTGTACTATTTTGTATCTTACCTAAGTTTTTTTTTTGTAACTTTCTAAAGTAAAATTTGAAAGCTGTCAAAGTAATAGTTAGTAAATGTTATGATCAACGGATTATCCTACTTATCTTTCTTCCCATGCAATTATATGGCATCACCCTATCACCTGTTTTGCATATTTCATTCTCTTGTAAATATTCTTCTTTCTTTTGCCATTAACGTGTTCGGTCACCATTTTAGATAAACCCGATATAAATATTAATTATAATTGTAAAGTTTAGAATAAATATCATTTAATAATACAAACAGCGTGCATTATTCTTTTTCTACGACACAACAGTTTGGCGACGACATAAAATTCGTTTCAATTACAAATATTTTGTGTGCAATTAATATCGTGTTTTTCTTTTTCTTCAAATTATTTTTTCAATCAGTTGTAAAAGAAAACTATAAAACTTGACTGTGTAATTTATATAAACAACCTTATGTTAATACGGCAAGCAAAATAGGAGTTGTTTTTTTTCATATGTACGAAAGTCTATATTTCTTTCAATAAAAAACTCAAAATTAAAAAATTGTAATAAAAGGCTAAAGAATAATTTTAAATTGGTATATATTTGTGCTGAAATAAATTCCATTAAATTTGAATGAATTTTTATTTTATTGGATTTCTCTTTTTTAGATTTTTCTTGCCTGAAACTGTGTGCCGCTGGAATGTTTGGTGCTGATACCACAGGTTGATTTTTGTGAAATGTGTGGGATGTAAGTTAAGCATTTTAATATTTTTATTTCATTTTTTTACACAAAAAAGTACCAATAAATTTATATTATTAAAAATATTAAATGAAAGCTTTTTCATTAAAAAATATTACATATAAAAATATATGAAATGAACAAAATTAAATTGTTAATTTTAATAAAGTAGAACAATTGAATTTTATATAAAACCAAACTATTGAATTTTTATTCTATACAATAAACTTAGGTAACTTATACTCTTTTTTAGTTGATTTTACACTTTTTATTTTTTGCGTGTACTTAGAAAAATGTTAATGGGTCGATTATGGATAGCAACCGAACTTCAGTTGCGTTGTCAACTGGCAACGCAACTGAAATGAAAATTGGTATTATGTACGGCAACCTTCGCCAGTTGCCAAAAAGTTATCGATAATCTTATTTTGACAGTTTAGCAACTGAAAAAATGTAAACAAATAAAAAAAAAGGTTGACAAATGTGAATTTGTATAAAAAATATATTAATAAAAGTGT
Source organism: Delia radicum (assembly GCA_021234595.1). Lineage (NCBI taxonomy): Eukaryota > Metazoa > Arthropoda > Insecta > Diptera > Anthomyiidae > Delia > Delia radicum. The sequence continues at coordinate 45,730,960 of CM037852.1, forward strand.
TGTGTAAAAAAATTATTTAATTAAAAATGTTGTATGTAAATAAGTATTTTTCGAGTTGTTGGACCAACAGCTCAAATTGTTTTCGGGTTGTGATTTTTACCATTTTAAAATCTACAGGTACAAATAAAATTATTTCAAATATTTGTTATATGAAATATATGATGTAAAATATGTATAAAATATTATTTATATCTATATTACAAATAATTTAACAATAAAATATACTTAATTTTTAATGTGCCCGCCTTTTTTGTTGCTAAAAATTCTACAGCAACCAGAACTTTTCGGTTGCCAATATAATTACTATTTGGCAACTGAAGTTGCCAGCTTCAGTTGCCAGTTGCCATACGCAATATGTATTTGGCAACTGGCAACGCAACTGAAGTTCGGTTGCTATCCATAATCGACCCATAAATGTCATTTAACAAACAAAAAAAAACTTGGTAATTGTTCCTCTTTTATTCATGACAGTATATCGTCTGCTATATTTTTATATGAACTATTTATAAGATTTTATTTATATTTAAATTAAGTTTTATTTACATATTACATACATATTTATTTACATATTTACTTCACAGACTATTTTGTGTTGTATTTTTTTTTTTTTGGTTCACGAAAAAAGTATTTTTTTCCTTTAACACTTGTGTGTAAGATATCTGTTATGTTTGTCCATATTTATTTTGGTACATATTAACTAGAAATGCTTCATTAAAATATGTACACAAAATGGTAGACGTATGCAATATAAGTTTGACATTTTGTAAAGATTTAGTTTAGGAAAAGTAGTTTAAAAAAATTGTGCAAATGCAAATACAAAGTTAATACAATGATGTACATAATTTATACAAAATTTGATAAATTCACAGAATTTTAGTGCAAAAATTTTACTACATATGATTTCATCATAATCCCTCATGATATTTTTTGTGTGTACATACACACAAAAAATAAGCTAGTTCAAAAATATCGAAGTCAACTTTGTAATTTTTAATTGAGCAGGAGGTATCTTTTAAGCTGATTTCACAAAAGTACTAACGGTGGAAAAGTTACAGCCATTACAGCCCAAGTTGATGTTTTTTTATTTTTTATTCTAGTTTTTTTGAGAAAAAGTCTCCACATTTAAAAAATGTCTATACAAATTTATAAAAAATTATATTAGAATTGATAGATTCACAAGCTTTCATTAAAGGTATAGTATACCCAGCAAACAATCCGGTCCGTTTATGTGCCGTTTTCGGTACAGCATATACGGATCGGAAGTCCGTTTCCGTACCGTTTTTCGGATCAGTATACGGACCGGAAAACGGAATAAAAGGAACATCGAATACGGATTCGAAACAGTATAAAGCACGCTAAAACGGACAGTTTTCGTACCGTCATGCTGTATATAAAACGGAGTGTACGAATTGAGTTTACGTTCAAAACGTACCGTAAACTGTCCGTCATTTATTTTAAAAACGGAGTGGACTCCGTTTTTAATATACCGTATACGGTCCGAATATGGTCCGTATTCGTATTAGTTTTTTTTTAAATGGTCCATTTTTATTTTTTTTATTTATTTTATCTAAATGATTTCTCCTTTTTTAATTTTAAACAAAAGTTTGGTTTTATTTTTAAATTTTTTCATTTATAAAGATATTAACAAAAATGGATTAACAATTACATTAAAAATAAACTAGAAAAACAAGATATGTATGAATTAAAAATAAGAAAAAAATTAAATTATATACAATGAGGGTATTCACGATCGTTATTTACATTCACTCAGCCTTGAGCTTTTACGACGATGCATATGTGTTTTTTTACATTGTAAGCAGATGACCTTCATGAGCACCCTTAATGAAGATATTAATTAATATTATGATATTATATATGAAATTTTGTTGCGTAAGAGTCTATTGAAATTACTAGATTATAAACTATTTAAGATTTGTCAACTTACCTGTATCAAGTTAATGTATCAAAGTTATTACGTGGTTATTTCTATTTTATTATGTTATTATATTATTTTATTAATATTTAATTTTATTAATAAATAAAACTGTTTGATTTTTTTTTAAACAAAACACACTCCGGTAATACCGGAAGAAAAACGATAACGGTTGTAACGGAGTTTTAACTGATGAAAATCGGTGTAGTCCGGTTAAACGGCACCGAAACGGATACAGCAAAACGGAGTTAAAACGGATAATTTTCGAAAATTTGAGTAATCCAATTTTACTGTACATTAATGGTCCGTTTTCGTACAAGCTTCGACGGATACATCAATTCCGTTCCGTTTTCGTACCGTCAATGCCGGATTCATGAATCCGTTTGTAACGGACAGTCCGTAAAGTTGTTTCTTGGGTATCTCTTGAAATAAAAAATTTATTAAAGCTTAAACTTAGACAATGTTGATTTTTTGCAGTTTTTGCAGGGTTGGCAACCGTTTCATTCAGCTATCTGTATTGGATAACGGTATTTTTTGAATATTTCGTTATGGTATTTTAAGACTAACTCTATTTTTTAAGTTGTATCGTTATGTTATTTTAAGGTTATAGGGTGCTAAGACTCCGAAATAAATTAACTTGATTAAAGTTATCTTTGTTGAAACCTTACTCGTTTACATATACATTTTTTGACACTTAAAAGTTTAACATGACAGCTAAAAGATTAACATTGTCAGTTTAAAATACCAAGTTGGCGTTAGTAAAAATGTTGTTGACAGCACCAACCTTTTTTTAGTTCGAGGTTATTTTTTTCCTGACTTTATATGTGATTTTTTTAGCGTTGCCAACCGAATTATATAAAAACACAGATTTGCACATAAGAAGTAGTAAGAATATAATTAGTAGTCAGATAAAAAGTTGGATTAACTGTTAATCAAAAAGATTAAACATTGATTAATCGCCTTGTTTAGTACTTGATCAAACAGTTAATCCCATTTCTATTAGATTAGCTTGTCTATGTAAATTCCATATAACTGATTAATCAAGCACTAAACAAGGTGAGTAAACCATGTTTTAATCTTTTTGTTTAACAGTTAATCAAATTTTTTATCTGGCTAATATGTCTAAAAGACTCTATATTTATACCGCAAATTGTGCTCGACTCTGTATTTTATATAATTTCGGTTTTCAACGCTAAAAAACTCAAATACACAGTCAGGTAATAATAATCGTTAAGAGGCTGGCACAAAAAAATATTTGCTAATGCTGACATTTTCCTTGTTTCCTTTTAAACTGACAGTGTTTATCTTTTAGCCTTCAAGTTAATCAAAAAATGCATATGTAAACAAGGATTATTAAAAAGGTTGATTAACGTTAATCAATCAGTTTAATTTTGTAGTCTGAACTCCCTATAAACTCACGCTTTTGTTTTTACAAGTTTTTCAAATAAAGTTGGCAACACGGGTAGCTGAGAAAAAAATAGTATTGGTATCACCCGTTGTTTTTTTTCACCTTTTCATTTTTTAATTGCCATTGCTATTCTAATCACGAATCTAACTTTAGAATAGGCGATGATAAAAAGCAATACTAAATTATCTATTTGAGCTAACATTGTAAAAAATTGTGTGAGAACTATGGAAGTGATTCAAAAGCTATTAAACACGTTTTGGTCAACTGAAATTTGGTTACCACCCAATATAACATGGAATGATATTGCACCCGGTTCACGTCCTGATGTAAATCATGCGGATTATAGAGATCTTATATGGCCTCTCCCATTGGCCCTACTTATCATGTTAATACGATACTCCTTAGAAAGGTATGTATTAATGCACTTTTATTATTGATAAGCGAAGAATCTACGCATAATATTTCATATTTAAGTTGAAGGTCAACATATTCTGTAGTGGAAACGCCTAAATAAGAATTTTTAATGATACTATGAAGAATATTACTCTTCAGGGTTGCACAATAAGAAATAAACTAAATAATTTTCGACTGTCGACACACCCATTTCCTTAATTTCTTTTTTTCTACCTACATTCCTTCCTAATATAATGGGGAGTTCAGACTGAAAAGTTAATCTTGTGAAAAGTAGATTAACTCCTTAATTGCCGTGCAAACATATACAGTCAATCCACTTTTTACTGGATTAAGTTTTCAGCCGAAACTCTGTATAAACCTTAATGTTATCCCTATCTAAACCTATTATGTACTGTTAATCGTGGCCCCTGTTGGCCCAAGTAATTTAAAATGTACTCCGGAACCGTTCTGTCAGTGCGTAAAATTGGTCGGGCGGTCGAGCAATCCCTACGTAGCAGAAGTTGGTAATATTTGAGTGCTACCAAGCACTGTCTCAAGCGGTGCCCGAAAGGCGCCAAAGTGGGGAGTTACCTGACATTTTCCTAATTAGTTTTAAAGAAAGAAAAACACAATTAGTTTAAAATTGGCTCTTGATTTCACTTTATTCAGTGGGTAACTCCCCCAGTTTCAAGTCACCCACTTTCTTTTATACTTAACCTAAATACTAAACGGAAGTTGCTTGGCCTTAAAATATAAACAAAAATTAATAAGACATTAATACGAAAAATTATATATCATCAAAACTTAATACAAAAAATCTGGCCAAGACAACGACCTACTAAAGAATTGCATTACAAAAAAAAAAATGCAATTCTGCAACTTAATACTAAATACTTTAATGTTGGTTGGTAACGAAACAAAATACATGCCAACCCAGTGTCAGTACAAAAAAAAAACAAATACAATTTTATTAACAAACAACAGCAACAATGAGAAACTAAACTGCACCAACCAACAAAAATATCAAGTTCATTACACAAAAAAAACAAACACAACTGGAATTAATATAGACAGAAAGTTTAAAGAATGTTTTGGTTCATCCCAGCAAACATCGGACTGGACAATTGGTCCACAACATTCCTCCCCTCTTTGCAGAAACGATGCACGCATCGTTATTGTCGCAAGTCTCGTTCAGCTAGATGTTTTTACTTAGACCGCATAAATGGCTCGGACTTGATTCCATTTCCTGGTGATTCAACGCCGCATTACAAGTCCGCATTAGCACCTCCTCCCATACAAATATTCGGTACGCTGAGCTCAAAAACAAATACGGCCGCACATAAATATAATGTATGCGGCGTCAAAAATTCTCGGCCCAATTACTGCCGCACATAAATATAATGTATGCGGCGTCAAAAATTCTCGGCCCAATTACTGCCACTCGGCCTATTGCTCCATGCACCGGCCTGATGCCCAAGCATATTTCAGAAGCTGCGAAACACCAGGTTGCAAGGTCAACATCCATCCGACCCTTTTTGGCCTATACCGTGAAACATTAGAAGCTGCGAAACACCAGGTTGCAAGGTCAACATTCATCCGACCCTTTTTGGCTTATACCGTGAAACATTGTAACAGAAGACTGCGCCAAATACTTGAGCCTCGTCCTACATTTGATACATGCCTAGGATGCTCGACTGATCTTCCTCATATAAATTCCGTTGACACCATACGAGGTCCTCGACTTCATGGTCTTGATGGCCTTCAGTGGGCCACACACCATACCGGACAACCAGCCATTTACCACAGTCCCCTCAAGCTTCCGTTACATACTCCAAGATCGATGATCAAGTCACATCCTGCTGAGCGTCAACTCTCCTGCAACTCCGACCAACCGCATCCAACGCACAAACTCCCCCTGCTGGTCCGCTACTCACTCACCAAAACATTCTACACTGCATTCTGTACTACTGTTCTATACTACGCTAACTAACTACCTTATATAGATCTTAGCCTACATTAAACTATATCTTATACTTAGGTTGGGGCCTTCACCCTCTTTTCTATAACAGCCTCAAATTTTTTTTTTATTCTTTTTTTTTTCCTTATATTTTTTTTTTCCCCTTTCATATATTATTATCCAAAAACTTTTTTTTTCCTGGGGTCAGCCTTAATCTTTCTTTATCGCTGTTTTTTTTTTTTTTATATTTCTTATTATTTTTTTTTTTCCCTTTTTTTTTTTTTCTCTTTTTTTTTTTTTTTTTTTTTTTTTTTTTTTTTTTTCATATATTTTTTTTTCCTCTCTTCTTTTTTTTTTCTCCCTCACCTTCAATCTTGTGGGAAAGACCATTAATGCTTACTGATAGTAGCCATTGATGGTCCTCGCGACCACACTCTCAATCATTCTCAAACATTGAAGGACACCCGTCTAACCCGTCTACCGCCCTTGTCCTCTGGACCCCTCGCCCTTTCTGCCAACGACACTTCGGGCATTATAATCGGACCCGAAATAGCCACTGCCCCGGACTGGTCCCCAGACCCTCCTTGCCTTCGACCTCCTCGCGACCGACCCATCCAAACCCCCAAGAGGCCAACTCATATCCCCAACAAGCACTACAAAGTAAACAAAAATTAAATAGCCATTACGACCTACCTCCGCAACCAATAAAAATCCCATTCTTAATCCCAGAACGCAATACCAAACCATCCCTAGCTCCCCCATTTTCCCCATATAATGTTCCGATTACCTGAATTACTAACCTTCCGCTCACACCCTCAAGAGACGAACCTCTTCGAAGCCCGGGTCAGCCCCGAAGAAGGGTGCCACCCCTATGGTAGCCCCGTGACTCTTTAGAGCCTACTCCAATCTCCCATGAGCCCATCCCCTGGACCCGTATTCCATAAACCTGAGGCCCCCAGCAGGCAACTAATGGCCAAGCAACCAACCTCAACAGGTAATGAGTTGCACATGACCCCATTAACTACCTGCCAGCCCCTTACCTTTCAACAAAACATAAACTTCCTCAACCTTCTCCCTTCAAAGGCCGAACCCTTCCAGCGCCCAGGGTGAGCACTGAAAGAGGGCGCTACCCCTATGATAGCCCCGTGACACCTCGGCATCTACTTCGCACCTTTCTGCCTGAGCCCATCCCCGTGGACCCGAATTCCAAAACCAAAAACAAAAATCTAACCTCCTTCCCCCTAAGAGTCGAACCTTCTCGGTGGCTGGGAAAACACCGAAAAAGGGCGCTACCCCTATGATAGCCCCGTGACACCTAGGCATCTACTTCGAACTCTTACACCTGAGCCCATCCCCGTGGACCCGTCTTCCATTATCCTGAGGTTCCCAGCAGGCAACTAATGGCGAAGCTACCAGTCCCGACCGGTAACGGGTCACACATGACCCCCACTAGCTACTTGCCAACCTCTAAAAATATATAAAAAAAACGACTACCCTCGTTTAAAAAACAAAATACATAACTCCTCTCCCTCAGCCTCCGGAACATACATGACTATACTACCGGAACTACTGCCCGGTCTGATTTCGCATCCTCATTTTCCCCGTTTTACCATGGTATTTCATTGCCTACTTCCCCTAATCGTAATACTTTCTCAAATAGTTGTTATGCCACTTGCGATTCTTTCCTTTAATCCGTACCGTGACCGTTACTGGCCCATCCACCGATACAACCTCATATGGCCCCGACCATATCGGCGAGAACTTGTTCTTCCTCGCCTTATTCCTAACCAACACCTTTTCCCCCGCTACGAACGACACTTCCTTCCCCTTCTTGTCATAAATCCTCTTCGCTGCCACCTTAGCCCTCTCCTGGTTTTCCCGTACCAGTTCATGGGAACGCTGTAGCTGATACTTCAACACTTTACTTGGGTCATCCGCATTGCATAAAGGAGTACATTTCCTTGCCAAATTAGTGGGTAGAACTAAGTCAAACCCGTATAATGTCCTGAACGGAGTCTGCCCCGTAGATGTATGTACCGCGTTGTTATGCATCGCCGGTGCCAGCCACTGATCCCAGTTACTGCCGTCCTCCTTGGCAAAACTACGTAAATATTCCGCCAACGGCCTGTGGCTCCGTTCCAAAGACCCATTCGCTTGTGGATGGTATGGCGTTATATTTAACTTCCTAATTCCTAACAATTTGCATGTATTCGTGAACACCTCTGACATGAAATTAGTGCCATTGTCCGTCACCAACACACTTGGGACCCCATATCTAGCACAAAAATGTACGCCCATTCCTACTTTTTAAGTTATGCATTAATATGAGCAAACATCCTGTTCACAAAAACCATTAATTTTTAACAATATTTTGTATCCCTTATCTTTTACTTTTCACAATATTTCAGTTATACTTTTGATTTTTTATTCTCAACGAATTTATAAAAGTTTTTAATCGATTTCCTTTAAAAATATTAAATAAAAAGATGCTTTAGCTTATTCTTTATTTAGCCCTTTCATATAAGAAGAATAACTCACAAAATTAAATTGTTCCCTAACAAAGTAGAACAACGGCATTTTCCAAATTTCTTAATGAAGTCTTCCGTCTACTAGTAAAAAGCATAATATTTCCAAATTAAATCCAAAATTATAACGTACTAATCAATTTATTAATACATATCCCAAAAATGTAAGTAATTACAAACTTGTTGACTCATAATTTGAGTTGCTCACAATTTTTAATTCAAATGTTTGCAAGTTGTAATAAAATGCTCTTCCTAACAAATTTAACCCAAAAATTTTTTTTTTAAAAAAAAAACGTTAATTTGTTAATAAAAAAAAAAACGAAAAACCAGCTTTAGACAACATAAAGCAAACGAACACAAACTTTTTCCCCCTTAATATAACAAACAAAAACCCAGTTTTTATCTTCAACACTTACAAACAAGTTACAAAAACATATCTGTTTTTACAAAATCCCTTAAAAAAAAAACTATTTCATTTTAAATAATTTACAATTTAACTAGAAAAAAAAAACCGGAACCGATAATCGGTTCGAAATACCGACTGCGCCAATGTTAATCGTGGCCCCTGTTGGCCCAAGTAATTTAAAATGTACTCCGGAACCGTTCTGTCAGTGCGTAAAATTGGTCGGGCGGTCGAGCAATCCCTACGTAGCAGAAGTTGGTAATATTTGAGTGCTACCAAGCACTGTCTCAAGCGGTGCCCGAAAGGCGCCAAAGTGGGGAGTTACCTGACATTTTCCTAATTAGTTTTAAAGAAAGAAAAACACAATTAGTTTAAAATTGGCTCTTGATTTCACTTTATTCAGTGGGTAACTCCCCCAGTTTCAAGTCACCCACTTTCTTTTATACTTAACCTAAATACTAAACGGAAGTTGCTTGGCCTTAAAATATAAACAAAAATTAATAGGACATTAATACGAAAAATTATATATCATCAAAACTTAATACAAAAAATCTGGCCAAGACAACGACCTACTAAAGAATTGCATTACAAAAAAAAAAATGCAATTCTGCAACTTAATACTAAATACTTTAATGTTGGTTGGTAACGAAACAAAATACATGCCAACCCAGTGTCAGTACAAAAAAAAAAACAAATACAATTTTATTAACAAACAACAGCAACAATGAGAAACTAAACTGCACCAACCAACAAAAATATCAAGTTCATTACACAAAAAAAAACAAACACAACTGGAATTAATATAGACAGAAAGTTTAAAGAATGTTTTGGTTCATCCCAGCAAACATCGGACTGGACAATTGGTCCACAACAGTACTAGTAGGTCTATTATCACATAAGGGAGCAACTGCAGTATTTTTTTTTAAATGATCTCGAAAATATAGTTTTTGTATCGGAAACGCCACCATTCAAGTGGGCGTTACTTTAAAGTTGAAAATTAAAATTCCAATAACCTGGTGTTAACTGATTACGACAAAGTATGGCCCAAAGTAAAGGCCTTTGAAATATATTTTTATCATGAATTCGATGCGTTATTTCTTTTATTTCGGTAACGATATTTCGGTTACGTTTTTTAGCGTTAACGGTGTTTTACTTAATTCGTTGACGGTATTTTAGCGGTAACGGTATTTGAGTTATTTCGGTAACGTTATTTTAGGGAAAACGGGTTTTCAGTTATTTCGGTAACGGTTTTTTAGCGTTCACGGTATTTTGCTTATTTTGTTGACGGTATTTTAGCGGTAACGGTATTTGAGTTATTTCGGTAACATTATTATAGGGATAACGGTTTTTTAGTTATTTCGTTAACGGTATTTTAAGGGCATCGATATTTTAGTTATTCAGTTAATTTCAATGCAAACTGATATTTTTAGCCCTATTATGCCCAAATTCCAATGACTGGCTAGTTTATGATCTAATTTTGGCAAAATATATATCGCACTTGATCAACAAGAGGGTATTAACTCAAAATTTTTAAAATATCACTTTTTTCCAGAAATCAACTAACAACATCAATATCTATCTATTGTTAAAATTTCAACGTATTCCGATTACTCTTTCATCTCGAAAACCACTTTTGAGACCATTTTCATGATAATGTAGTGATTACCTTTATTTCAACAAAAAGTTCAAATAGAAATGAATCGTATATTTTCATAAAAAAGGTATTATTTTGATTTGAGCCTTTATTTATGTTAAAAATAATCAAACTGTTTTATTTATATTTGGTTGTATTTTGAGTTGATACTGTTTTGTTAATAAAATTAGTTTTATTCTATAAATTTAAATCGATAAAATTTCAAAAAAATGGTATTAACTCAAAAAATTGATTTTTTTTGCAATGAGTGGTAAAATTTAAAACAAAAACAATGTATATCTATTTTCAAATGGAATTTGCTTATTATGATATGTTTGAATTTTTAAATTCTGTTCAAATGTGGCCATAAAGAGTTTTTTGACTCTACTGAAAATTTTAAAATTTTGAGTTAATACCCTCTTGTTGATCAAGTGCGATATGTATATATACCAAAATTTTTCTTTTCAGATCTCGTCAGATTATTTCGGTAACGGTATTTTAAGGTTGTCGCTATTTTAATTATTTCAGCATTTGAGCGATAACGGTATTTTAGTTATTTCGATAACGGAATTTTAAGGATATTAATATTTTAGTTGTATCGGTAACGGCATTTAACGGATAACAGTATTTCCATTATTTCGGTAACGGTATTTTATGGATAACAATAGTCATTTGAAAGGGTTTTGAATCGATAACGCAATTTTAGCGGTATTGCCTACCATCCCCGATTTTTATTAAGGTCCAACATAGTTTCCGAGATATACCCTACTCTATGATTATACACTCATAAAAAAAGACCGAGTACAAATAGTTGAAAATTCTGCTAACATAACTGAAAATAGTTCCTGTGTTTGCGTCTGAAAAAAATTTGAATGTAGTTGAGAACAGAGCTTATTCAATTTGTTAATGAACAGAGCTCATTCAATTTGGGAATGAATTTCCTAAAACTGAATTCAGTTTTTTAATTCAAGGAATGAATTCTTTAACAAGAAAATAATAAGAATAAATTTTTGTTAATGAATTCAACGAATTCAAATTTAGAGAATGAATTCCATGACTAAAACATTAATCATTAAATTTAAGGAGTTCATTCAAAAAGAATTCATTCAAATTCAGTTAATTCAACTTTTAGTCAGGGAATTCATTTCATTTTCATTTAACTCCCTTAGAGAATTATTATTTTTTGTTTAATTCCCCAAGGACTTAACTTTTTTGTTTAATTAACTAAGAACGTAACTTTTTGGTTTAAGTCCCCATGGAAGTAACTCTTTTTTTGTTTAATTCTGAATTTAAGCTTTTCACTTCATGTAAAATGTAATTTATGCGCTTGAAACCCGTGTTTTCGTGAACTTTTTTTTTTAGTAATTTTCGATTAAATTAGGGATGGCTGGAAAATAAAATTTGCCCTGAGAGGAACTGCATGATCGATGCTTAAATACAAAAATACTTTCTGTATCAAAAGTCTGGTGTAGGTATTATTATCAATGCATTTGTTCCATTATTTTTATTTTGTCCAATAACCAATTTTAAAATTTTTCAAGTTTTTTTTTTTTGTTACAAAACCATATTAGTAGTGAGATTACCTAACTTATTAACGACAAAATTCGGTCGTTACATTGTCAAAATTCTACAGTTAACAACAAAATTTGTTTAAAGTTATTCTTTATTTTTTTCTAACAGTATTTGTTGTTAAAAAAAAACGGTTAACTTATCATCAACACATTTTTTGAAGTTCAAGTAACGATTTTTTTCGTTTGTTGATAAAATTTCAAAGCAAATAAATTTCAAATTAACTACTTTTGTCGGTATCTTTTGTCAAATTTAAAAAAAAAATAGTGAATAACATTTTCGGTAATTCAACAGAGAGTTATACTTAGTTAACGAAATCGTTAAGAAAGTTAGTAAATCGCTAACTCGTTAACTTAACAAAAAAAATTTCAAATTCAAGCTAACGACTTTTGTAGTTACTTCATAAAATTTCAAATCAAATAAAATTCAAATTAACAACTTTTGTCAGTATTTTTTTTTGTGAGATATTAAAAAATTACAGAATAACATTTTCTTTAATTCAACCGACATTTATCGTTAGTTAATGAAATAGAAAAAACCTTAAGAAAGTTGGAGAATCGCACTACAGTAGTTATTTTGAAAAAGTTAACTATAAACTATTAAAATACAGTTCCGGATTTATTGTATTCAATTGACAAACTGCAAATTCGTTACTAATTAAGGAGTGAGATCAGTCCAACTATTGCACACATTTTACATTGTAAGATATTTTACATACTTGTAATGAAATATTTTTTTTATCAATTGAGCTTTGAAAATATCCTTAAATTGTGTGTAAAAAGTATCAATCAAAACTATTGGATTATCAACGAAAAGTAATAGATAAAATAATTTAAATTTATAAGGAAAAACAAAATTGTTCGCTTACAGCAATTGCTAAATAATTAAAAGTTTCACGAAATACGGTTTCTAGCGTTGTTAAAAAATATTGTTAATAGAAGTCAGCGAACCGATATTAAAATGGGTATTTCTGATCCAAAAAAAAATGTAAAAAAGTGAAGGATTAAAAACATGTAAAGTGTTATTTATTCGTAGTGCAATAAGCCTACAAGGTCAAAACATATTACTAAGTAGTACAAAATAATTCACAAATTTTAAGAAAATAACTATAATTAAATTATAATATAGTTCATTCGTTGTTACAAGAAGTGGATTTACAATGTGGGTATTTCTCGGAGATCTAAAAAATACAAATTTTGAAGCCAAATATTGGGGCACATTAAATTTAAGTATCTTAAACAGGAAAAGTATATTACACAATTAGAAATATTGTTTAAAGGAACAGACAAAAAATAAATTTACCGCACCAATTATGCAAACATGGTCATAATGAGCAATTTCACACACAAATCTTACACACTTGCAAGCCTATCAATATTATAGGATAACGTACCACATACAACCGCAATGACATAATTAAGATGCGACATGAGTAAAGCATGTGCGATCATAAGTCTAACCCTGAATGACAGGTGCAGTCCAGAGCGGTAAAGTGATTTTAGACCTATTGTTACCTAAGCAGATATAGCATCAATTTGGGGACCAAAATTTAAGTACTCATCAATTATAGGAAGAATGAGGAGGCCAAAGAACGATCCAGAAAACTGTGTAGTAATTTTGTAACAAAATATGATTGTTGTATAATTGATGACGAATCCCACGTCCTTGTTGACTTTTCCCAGCTTCTTTTATATAGTGGAAGCAAGAGGAAATGTAGTGGAAATGTCTTGAAAAAAAAACAGTTTCCAATAAAATTTTTTGTTTGGGAAACAATTTGCACTTGCGGCAAAAGGAGTACTTTTTCTATAACAACCTCCACTATAAACACCTATTAGTACATAAGAGAGTGTTTGGAAAAACGGAATTAGAAATTTATTCATTAAGGTATCATAAATTATCTACTTTCTTGTGGCGTGACCTTGCATCTTGTTATTATAGTAAATTAGAGGTAGAGTGGTACCAAAGGAATAATATAGATTTGGTACCAAGAGAGGCAAATACACCTAAATGCCCATAACTGAGATCAATAGACAGATATTAATCTCAGTTCATCATAACACAACACAAAGCAAGTCGCCAAAGATGCTAACACTTTTAAAACTAAACGGTCATTTTACAACAAAAAGGTCATTAAAGAACCAATGGCTAGAATTAAAAAAAAAAGTAAAAATATTAATAAAAAACAAATATTTGTTTAATGCTGCTTATAAAACAGTCTCAGTTTGTATAAAATAGCATTTCATTTATTAAACCGTTATATTTATTAAAATTGATTGATTAGATCAAAAGTTATATTGATTTATTCGTGCAATAGTTTGACTGATCTCACTCCTTATTATTATAAACAAAAAAGTTAAGTCCTTAGGGAATTAAACAAAAAAGTTAATTTCCTAAGGGAATTAACTAAAAATGGAATAATTTCCCTGACCAAATTTACTAGATTTAAAGGAATTCCCTACTAAATAAATTCCATAATTTACGTAATTAATAGATGGAAAAATGTAGAAAAAAACAAAAAAATAATGGCAATCTTTTTAGATTTTAAAAGAGCTTTCGATACAATTGATAGGGATTTCTTAATACAAAAACTATATATGTATGGAATACAAGGAAATGAGTTAAAATGGTTCAAATCGTATCTTACAGACCGAAAACAAATAGTGAAAGTAAATAATATTAAATCTGATTATATAGACAATGAATACGGAGTGCCACAGGGCTCAATTTTGGGAGCACTATTGTTTATTATATATATTAACGACATGCCGGACGTTTTACAAAAATGCGAAATAGTTTTATATGCTTATGACACACTGATCTTCACTGAAGGATACACAGATAAACAATGTCAGGACAACATGATGCACGATATTAATAATATAACCAAATGGTTAAAAATGAATAAACTAAAATTAAATAAAAATAAAACAAAAATAATGGAAATAAACATGAACAATGAGTCGATATTTGAAATAAATAATGAAGTTATAGAAAAAGTAACTGAAATTAAATATCTTGGTTTAATAAAAGATAAACAATTAAAATTCAAAGAACACATGGAATATATATGCAAAAAATTGGTAAAAAAATCGGGTTTTTTAAACGAATACGAAATAAAATATCAATACTAACGGCTATAAATATTTTTAATACAATGGTTAAACCACATTTCGAATTCTGTTCAACAATTTTATATACATGCTGCACAGAAACACAAATAAAACGACTGCAAAAACTTCAAAACAAAGTTATGCGATCCATTTTAAGATGTACTATTTTAACACCGATTGAGAATATGCTTGGCGCGCTGAAATGGCTCAATATAAAACAAAGAATGGAAATAAATACACTATATTTTATACCAAAAATGAAAACCGGAAATGCACCAGAATATTTGATAGAACAACTTAATTATGTTGGAGATATACAACCGTATCAACTAAGGAATGCTGATAACTTTCGACTTCCAAAAGCAACAACAACTGCAAAGCAACGTTCACTTTTCTACAAAGGACTACACCTATATAACATGCTTCCAAGCGATACCAAATCTGAAACAAATTCTAATGTTTTTAAAAGAAAAGTTGTACATTTCATAAGAAATAATGATATTCCACAGAGCTTTTGATAAAAAATTATGTACAAAAATAATATTTTTAAGAATTTATTTTAAAGTATTTTAAAGACTACTAAATTATTAATAAAAAAAAAAAAAAAAAAAAAATTCCGGGAAGGAATATAAAAAATGGAAATGAATTCCTTTACGACCACTCGAATGAAAAAAAAGAGAATGCATTCAATTCTTTAAAGTTTGTCAAGGAATTCATTCCTAAAATCAGAATATTTTATTTTTAAATACTTGGAACAAAGTATTTTTAAATACTTGGAACAAAGTACTTTAGACAAACTTTTAGCCAGCTGTTATAATTTATTTACGTTTTAAGCTATCAAGTATTATATGTCTCGTTAGATCAGTGGGTCAAGCTCACGGCTACCAATCTGGTAAAAGGGGTTCGAATCCCGGCAGAAATTGACTTTTTTTTATTTAATTTTTGAAAACCTATTTGTAGACCACCACCTTTTTTTAGAAAGTGTTTTGAAAACGTTTGCAATTTGTTTCCCTAGTGCTTTCCTAACGCTGTAAAAAATTAACGTAAAAGCCACGCCCGATGTTTTCGTTTTGGGGTTGACAAAGCACTTAAATCTTCAGAAATCTAACGATCTACCAACGCTGGTACCAACGACGAAAGTGCTTTGCCAGAACTTTCACACACCATATTGAATACTGAAACGGTTTTGGATTACTGCGGTAAAGTACAGAAACAAGTAAATTTCGAGCTATATTTACCCCAGTAACTCAAAACAGACCAAAACCGCTCCCGTACTGAAAATCGTGTTCAAATTGTTGTATTTTGAGCTGTTTTGGGTAGTTTTGGGTATTGATCGATAATCGGCCGTAATTCGACTGATTACCAATTACACAGTCTGATAGTGAAAATATACTTTTAAAACGACCTAGTGTAGGTTGTACTCCTGGTTGAGTAAATCAGTTTTAAATTTTCAGAATTTCAAATACACCCTCAAAATTTGAAATCACTTTTAACCCGATTGAAAATTTTGAGGGTGTATTCTAAATTCTGAAAATTTAAAACTAAGTTAAAAATATTTTAGTCCGTGAAAAAACGCCTTTTATCCATAATTTCAAATTTTGAGGGTGTATTAAATATTCTGAAAATTGAAAAGTGATTTATTCAACCAGGCTTAAAATCTACACTAGGTAATTTTAAAATTATATTAAATGTTTTCTATTCTGTAATACCTTGTTATTTGCAGATTGTATATTGTGTTGGTCGAACGCTAATTGAAATTTCCATTTTAGGTCGTAATATCCTTATAAGATTCCTCGTGGAAATAGTGTCTCAGATATATTGACTAAATACTCTAATAAATTAACTTTCAGCTATTTTAACAACAATATGTTTAAGGCTAACAAATCACTTAATCTCAGGGAAGTGTGTCTACGATACATGTTATATGTCATCATAATTATATTCCCACTCCTCTTGATGTGAAGTCTGGTTCGACATTATTAATTGACTTCTTTCTATTATCTCCTTTCCATGTCTGACAGTATATCTCGTCAAATACAAATTCCAGGTACTTCCCGACATTCATTATATTTTATTCATTTGATCTAATTGTACTACATGAAGATAATATGATTGAATACTAAGATTATAATGATGTTGATTTGTGTTTAATGGATCAAATTGGGGTTTCTTGTGATTTAAATAGTATCCTTTATGTTGGTAATGTAGATGTTCAGGCAAAGTTTTTGTATTCACATTTATGCCATATGCATAGTGCCTTTGAAGATTAGGAAATTATTTTAATGATAACTTCTGGTTTAATTTTAAAACCGAACATAGTTAATAAATTCGTGGCACTGCCTATCGATCGTACCTTGTTAACAAGAAGAAACAAAATTGGAAAACATTTTGTCGTCTAAGGAATCATGCTAAGACCGTTATATGTAAACCTAAAAGCTGAAGTGGCTTTTCTTTTCGATCAGTTAATCTTATTAACTTTATGCCTCACTTCTGTTGGTTAATTTGAATGCAATTGGATGCGATGGTTTTTAAACGAAATTTTTGAAATTGATACTTCCTTACATTGGGACATATATTTTACATTTTTTCAATAACTTCATTACTACATGAACCTTCCCTTCGGATTGAAAATCAGGCAGATTTGTTCCCATAATAAAAGTGGGTGATTCTAACGACATTGATAATTTACGTCCAATATGTAAACATCCAGTTCTTTTTGAAGTAGTGAAAATTCTACTGAAGGAGCAACTTCAGGCTCATTGATATCATTTCGGTTTTCAGTGAATCCCTATATGGGGTTAGGTGTTGTAGAAATACTTCGTTACTCCTTTTGGGTCTTACTGATACTATCGGAAGGTCGGTCATGTGAATGTTCTGGTATCTATTGATTTAACTAAGGCATTTGATAAAGTTGACCATAGTATTTTGGTTTCTAAGCTCTAGGGGAATTTGGTGCTTAAAACGTTATATTGTAGGATTTAATCTTCCTATCTTCGAGTCAGCAGTCAATATGTCTCTTTAGGATGTAAACATTCAAATGTGTTACCTGTTACAAGTAGAGTACCTCAGGGTTCGATGCTTGAACCGTTGCTTTATAATATACGAGGGCGGTACAATAAGTCCGTGACATTTTGAATGAAACACAGTTTTTTTTTGCAAAAAAAAAAAATTATTTTTCAACATAATCTCCTTTTAGCTCAATACACTTAGTCCAACGTTTTTTCAATTTTTGTATCCCTTTCAAAAAATAGGATTTTTCGAAGTCCATAAAATAGGCATTTGCTTGATCAATAATTTCATCGTTGGACCTAAATCTCTTTCCATCGAGCCATTTCTTTAGGTTTGGAAATAGGAAATAATCACTGGGGGCTAAACCCGGAGAATATGGCGGAATTCATGGAATTTTGCATTGAGACTGCACACGTGTGCATATGGGGTCGTTTTTTTTTTAATCGTCGTTAAATCGGTCCAATAAGTTGGCATAATATTCGCCGTTTATTGTTTTTCCCTTTTGAAGGTAATTGATGTGCTCCCACGTGGCCGACAAACTTACCTTGGCCTTCTCGGAGCCGGTTCACCCGGAGAAACCCATTGTTTAGACTGCTGCTTGGTCTCTGGAGTGTTGTAATGGATCCAATGTTTCATCCACAGTTACAAAACGCCGCAAAAACTCATTCGAATTGAGGTTAAACAACTCTAAACAATCCTTTGAAGTTGTCACACGATTACGTTTATGGTCAATTGAGAGCAAGCGCAGCACCCATCTTGCAGACAGCTTTCTTAAACCCAACTGATCATTTAAAATCGAAACCACACTGCCATATGAAATGCCTATGGCATCAACAATCTCACTCACTTTTACTCTTCGATCGGCCAACACCACATCGTTAATTTTTTCGACATTTTCGGGTGTATGGACCGTCCAGAACGTTCAGCGTCATTTGTACTTGTGCGACCACAACGAAAGTCAGTAAACCACTTTTTACCATTGAAATCGATGGTGCAGAGTGCCCATGTTTTTTTATCAAGCTTTTCCTTGTTTTGATTGACGGTTTTTTTTTTTTGCAAAAAATAATGTTTAATGAGCACTCGAAATTCACTTTTTTCCATTTTTAAAAAAATCCACGAGGTTGTGTGTTTTGAACAGCTGTTAAACGCAAAGTAAATGACGGAACTTGCCCAAAATTTGACAGTAGTATATTAACAGGTGGTTCGAAAAGTCATGAACTTATTGATCCGCCCTCGTATGTATACTTCAACGATTTATTAATATATTTTATTATACAATTTCAACCTAAGCCCTTGGGGCCAAATATGGCTTATATGCAACTCCCTAAAAAATACTACTATACAAATATTTAACAATAAATCAAATCGTAACATAAACTAAACAATTTTCAGAAAACATTAAATACAATATATCGAGGGCTTATATTCAAAACTTGCTATCTGCATAAAAACAATTTTTTTTGTAAATTGTAGTAGTTATTTCTAAAGTTTCTTCTACAAAGTTATTTAAAAACGACGTCTAAGTTTCACAATTTTTTTTTTTTTTTAATTGCTGTTATTCGCGCTAAAATAGCAGATAGCACTTTTTGCAAATATAAATTTTATCAATTCGTATGTTCAAATTATCAGATAGCACTTTTTGTACAAAAATACAAATAAGCTGTATTATAAACTAATTAACGTGTTTTATTTAAATAACACGATTTTTTATTCAAGTTAATGTTGTTTTGATATAAAACAATAAAAATAAATATAATAATATGTATTAACAAAAAATCTAGTAATGGAATTTTAATTATAATTATAAGAAATATAATTATAAGTTGCTGATAGACATGTTGGTCCAATTTCTCTTTGCGCCTTTTGTACATTTTGGTGAACAACTTTCTCAATTGTTGAAACTCCCAAATACTGTTGCCCGTTCATTCGCCTTTTCTTATTTTCTGTTCGAGCTTTTGAAGCAGAGAAATGGACTCGTTTTCGTCTACGGCAAGCGACCACATTGTGGTTGATTTGTTCATTTTCGGAATCTGGATACAAATTTATGTTAGAATTACATATAATTGTCTCGAATTTTAAGCAACAAACCTGTTATGAGATCGTCTCCCACATCCCCTTTGACCACATTGTCGTCGATTTGTTCATTCTCGGAATCTGGATAAAACGTTTGATTAAAATTATAATTATCACGAATTGTAGACAACAAACCGTCATTGATGATGACATACAATCAGTTGCAATACGTTGTAGGGAATTATAATCCCCGGATTTATGTTGCCCATTTTTTGAATAGTTCATGCTGTTTATATCTTTATTATTTTTAATGATTCAATACCAACACTTTTAGGTTTTATGATAATAAAAACCAATTTTTTTTATGCAGATAGCAACTTTTTATTCGCAAAACTACGTATAGTAGATAGCAAAATCACAAATTTAGGAAAAAAAAAAAATGTTAAAGAAAAAAATTTCAGCTCAAATTTAATATAATATATGACAACTTAATCAGTGAACAAGTTGCCATCAAAAACTCATTTTCTATAAAACTGCAGATATCAAGTTTTGAATATAAGCCCTCGATATGTATTTAAAAAAATAATAATAGTATATAAATAAATAAAATACTCCTCATTTTAAGCATATTATAAATTTTCCCTAATGAATCCCAGTATATAATTGCGTTCAAATATCTACTATATGGGGCGTTTCATCGCAAGTGACCCAACTTTTGAAACCGATGTCTTCCGATCGGGATGAAATTTGCACCAAGGTTAGTCTTATTGGATAGTAGTTTAGACAAATTTTTCAACAAGATCGGTCTAAAACTCTCTGAGTTAGAGTTTTTCGAAAGATTGAAATAATAGCTATCAAAACTATTTAGGACAAATTTTTGCTAAGAACAATATGTAATAAGGTACATGGATGAGAAAAAACACCTGTTTGGCCAAAATGTCAAATTTTGACCCCCTCTAACTCAGAGAGTTCTTGACCGATCTTGTTGAAAAATTGTGTCTAAACTACTATAAAATAGGACTAACCTTGGTGCAAATTTCATCCCAGCAGGCATACTTTGTTTTTAAATACATTGACAGAAAAGTCAAAATTTCTAAATAATAATGGCAAAGAATTCCAAATTTTAGCTACACTATATTGAAAAGATCGTTGAAGAATTGATGCGTTATGAAGAGGATACATCAATTAATCTTGAAACTTCAGCACAATACAACATATTGAACATAAATAATAATAATAATAACGGGTAAACAGAGATTCAAAGAATATAATCGACGTAATGTAAAATTTATAGTAGAGCACAACCAATTTATATATATTGATCAAAACTAAGACGAGAATGAATTAAGAATCCCAGACATTTAATACATTCTACAAACTCAATTTCAACACCATTTACCATGATATCAAAATGTACGTCAGACCTAGGAGATTTAAAAGTCATTGCCTTAGTTTTCAAAGAATTAATACAAAGATTACAATTAGACATCCAGTCTGAGATATCTAACATTAAAAAATGTATTACTAGCTTCACAACATCAGAAAACTGACTCTGGCCAGAAAAAAGAAGCTGAATATCATCCGCAAAAATAAAAACCTCACAAGAAAACCCTTCAACAATATACATAATATCATTCATGTATAATAAAAATAGCAGCGGTCCTATCCTTGCAATGAACATATTGACGTCTTTCTGTCAAATAAGAAAAAATCAGCATACAAGCTGATTTGAAGAATTTAAAGAAATTGTACAGTTTGCGAATTAAAATTGCGTGACTGATTCGATCAAAGGCTTTCGATAAATCGAGTGATAACAAAACTCCTACATCATTTTTATCCAGAATTCTTCTAATTGAATCTGTAAGACCTACTAGTAGGGATGAGGTGTTGTAACCATGTCGAAATCCTGACTGATAAGGACTAATTAAGTGGTTGTCATCAAAAAATTCTGCCATTTGTATCTTCATAACATGTTCAAGAATTTTGGATAATATAGGTTAATTAATTAAGTGATTCATTTTCGCTAATGGGAATAACCTTTGCAACTTTCCAATAAAATAATTTTCAAAAATCTTAACGGCAAACCATCCGGACCAGAAGCCTTTGATGTAATTCACCCAAATCAATAGCACGAAATGGAAAGCCATTCTCAACGAAACTCAAATTAGAGTTAAAAGGGTCGATGCCATCAACTGTCCTATAAGACAAAAATTCCCTATATAAGACACCTGCATCTAAATCATCTGCAGATTCTATACTTTCTTCGCCCCCATTGGATCTTGAAAATTTCGACATACCCTTAGCATCAAGGTTATTAAATTTATTAAAGACTAGCTGACCCGACAAACGTTGTTTTGCCTTAAAATTTTATTTTCATTGAAAGTCTGGTTCCGTTACAAAGTCGTGGTGGATTGATATTTCGAAGAAGAATGATAATTGAAAGTCTGGTTCCGTTACAAAGTCGTGGTGGATTGATATTTCGAAAAAGAATGATAGAAGAATGACGTTGCACTTCGTTGCAACCAATCAAAAAAAGAAATGAAATATTATAGATTTTTTTATGAAATGAATGCATTGTATTTAATGTCAATCCAAAACATTTTGATATACAATATTTTTCGTTTGCCCATTTGAAGCGAGCACAAACAAACAGTTTGGAGTTCCAACTCTTCAGCAGGCCACGTAAAATGAATGTGTATATGTATGAGTTTGTGTATTAGGTTGGATTAAAAACCATCCTCATTGCATGTGCTACACGTATTCCGCCATTTTATATTTTTTGTACCCGTATCCAAGCAATGCTGTGTAACAAAGCAAAAATTTTTAATATTCACACAATTTATATAAATATGACTAATGTTCAGAAAATTCACCAAATCTCGACCAAACGAAAATTTTTTTAAACAATTTTTTTTTAAAACCATCCTCATTGCATGTTCTACAAAACGTATTCAGCCATTTTTTATTTTATGCAGCCGTTCTCGAGTTATGGAGTGATAATCAAAATGTACACTTCTTTTTATATATATACATTAGGGTGTTAAATCTTAAGGTCTCCACCCCCCAGAAATATGCGAATGGCCAAAAAAGTGATAAATACGAAGTTTTGGGCCAATCGAAAAATGTTTAGAGGTCGCTCAAAGCGATTGAAAATTGCAAATGCGTTTATATGGGGAAAAAATGACTTTTTTCGAGACTTATATAAATTTTTCAATTATGGGAAAAAATTTTATTCTACATGTTAAATTATTTGATATAAAGAGATAATTATCTATTCAAAAAGGTATACAAATTCAAATTCGGTTAAGAACCAGCCCAGTAATAAATAATGCCCCAGACCAAAAAAGGTTAAATTATTACTTCATTGAGAAACTCGACCACACGTCATAAATATTTTGAAATCGATTACTAAGTTATAATTTTTTTACTTAAAAGACTCAAGGCTATGAGATATGGAACAAGATTTTTTTATTGGATGTCGTAAACCTGTCGTAAGATGACGTCATTCGCGGACACAATTTTTGGGACGTTTTTGAAATCTCTAATTTTAAATTTCAAAATTTTTACTTCAACGAAACCGAAAAAATTGAGGTTTGGAGTCCAGTAGCATGTTTAGAACACCTTAGAGAATGAAAATAAAAAAATTTAAAAATATCCACTGGCACACTTGGGTAGGGCAACGATTTGATTTTTGCGGATTTCGAGGAAATTGCGTTTTTTGGTGATATCACTTATTTGCTTATTTGCTGTCATAAAATATTTAAAATTAAAAATTCGCTACTTCTCTAATGTTAGTTGTTTTTTTATCATCGCTACCCAAGGTTGACAAAAAACATTTTTGGACATCATTAACCCATGTGGACCCTTACCTTGTCGATTCGATTTTTGCGGATTTCGAGGAAAATGTTGTTTTTGGTCATGACAAGGCTCATTAGTTAAATAAAATATTAAAATTGCAGAAAACAATTTTAATCGCACACTAAATCATCTTTAACTACAACTTATTAAAAAAACCAATTTTATATTTTATATTCTTAACACTTTTGTCCCAATAAAATTATTTGTTTTAACAAAAACAATTATTATAAATATAACTCATATGCATTCAGAAACATATGTAAACATAAATAAACTGTTTAAATATTTTCTTTTTAAATATACATAAAATTCCGAAGTATCTCCTTTAATCTCAATGCGGCAAGGTAAGGGTTAACGTTGGTTATTTTATCCAAAAATTTTACTATAGTAACTATAGAAATATAATATTCTATTTTTAATATTTTATTTAACTAATGAGCCTTGTCATGACCAAAAACAACATTTTCCTCGAAATCCGCAAAAATCGAATCGACAAGGTAAGGGTTAACGTTAATTATTTCGTCCAAAAATTTTACCATAGTAACTTCAAACATTATGTGGATATTTTTAGATTTTTTTGTTTTCATTCTCTAAGGTGTTCTCAACAAGCTACTGGACTCCAAACCTCAATTTGTTATTAGAATTTCTAGAGATATTTGTTATGTTTAATCACAAACTCAATGAGAATTTATTGTCCTCGTCTAGGAGCGAGATTCAAAATTTAAAATATCAAAGAAAAACCAAAACAACAACAAAAAATTGTCACAATTGGCTTTGTCATCTTCCAAATACTACTCTGTTTTTTTGACAGACCTAGCAATGTAGTGACGTTTATTCAAGTAAATCAACAATAGAAAATCATATGTTTTCTATTAGTGTCAGTTACATTTAAATTTGCACAAGCACCTGCATATTTGTTATTTAAATTTATTTTCATCGGGATAAACATTAATTGCATTTATAGTAATTAAATGTGCTAAAATCCCAAAACTTATTTAACAAATTGTGAAAAGCAATCTGATGTAGGCGTGTCCCTATCCGGATTTCATTCCTGCCTAAGGAAATCTTCAGGGGACTTTGTTATTAGAATTTCTAGAAATATTTGTTATGTTAAATCACAAACTCAATGAGAGTTTCTTGTCCTCGTCTAGGAGCGAGATTCAAAATTTAAAATATCAAAGAAAAACCAAAACAACAACAAAAAATTGTCACAATTGGCTTTGTCATCTTCCAAATACTACTCTGTTTTTTTGACAGACCTAGCAATGTAGTGATGGAAGAAATTAAAAAACATTCTAAATTATTTCTCGTCGACAATTTCAATTAACTTTTATCTTTTCCATAACGACCAGTTGATTTTTTTTTAATACTTGGTATTTTAAATCAGCTGTTTTATATATTTTACCAATTCTTACAAATTTTCCGTTCGTTTACTTTTCTTTGTAAATTTGTCTTACTGTTACTGAGTAGTTTTTACTGGACTTTACTGGGAAAGTAACCAAACACACTTATTACCAGCATTTCAAAAAAAAAATATTCTTAAAAAATTCTTTTTTTATAAATATGTATTCTTAATTTTATTTTATTTTTTAATAAACACACTATTGAAATATTTTTGTATTAGCCCATATGTAATTAGCATTCTAAATCTATTGATATGGCTTATCTTTGGATTATATGTTGGTCTTTTGACATTTATATTATTGTAATTTAATATTCCTTTTTATCCTCCCTGTTCCGGTTTAACTCTTGTAACAATAAGAATTATTTTTAATAAAGCGTGAATTAATTTGAATTAAAATTAATCATCTTAGCGTTTTTCTTTACACACTTATGTAAAACTATGTTTACACAAAATATCACTTTAAATATTCACGTTTCACGGTACTTTTCCAAATCATTCATGCCACATGCCTGCCTGTCTTTAAGAGATGTAACAATAGCGGTATTCACTCTTGGTAGCAAACTACACTTGATGAATTTCATATCAAAACCTATAAAAAAGGCACATTTTGAACCCGACCCTCTCAGACTTTGATGAAATTTTGCATACAGCTACATTTTACCTATGCAAACACAACCTCATTTTTAAAAATTGCATTTTCGAAAAATTGTGGGAGTGGCAAGTTATCGAAATATTTGAAAAATGACGGTAATAGGTACTTTTAAGCACCGATTACTACGGAATGGCTCAACCGATTTCAAAGATATTGGTGCCATTAGAAAGGTATATAAGTCAGCTTGCGAAAACATACCCTGTAAAAATTTTCTATTACGCTGAAATTTTTTTTTTTTTGCAAAAATAAAACTAAACTGGGAAACACTTCAAAGCCCAAGTGTTTTTTCCAAAAAAAAATTTTTTTAGAAAGGTCTATTTAATATATATAACATATCTAAAAACTAAAATGGTGTTTGATTTTCTTTTTTTTTTAATTTTTTTTTAAGTAAATGCATCTCTTGTTAACTTCCTTATATTTTGATATCATTGTGTGACAAAAAGAATAAAGTAGCTATACTTTGACAGTTATACAGATTTTTTGTAATTCTAATAGATAAGAACAAGAATCATATCAATTTTTTCAGACACCCCCAAAATATGGACTTACCCTTGGTAAATTTTTTTTTTTATTTTTATTTTTTTAGATTTAATATATAATTTTGCGCAGCTCGTACTGTTGACTTTCGGAATATTTGCTAACTTTTAGTGAAGTTTCATCTAAAGGTGTAAGAGAATGGAATCTTTGAGTTCCTGTAATAGTTTTAGCATTTTTATACCTTGAAAATAGTTCTTCTTTTGTTTTGTTATAGTCGCCAGCGTCTGCATAAGCAACTTCTATGGAGGTCTTATACGTTTGTAAAGCCCAATGATAAAAGTCTTTCGCCGTTTGAATTTGGTTTATATAAGGTGGCGCAAAAATAACCTTCCGATGTTTTTTTTTTATTTTGTATTTATTATGTATAGCATTTTCTGATAGGAGGATTACTTTTGCGCCACCTTATATTTGGAATGCTACAATTCCGAGCGCCTCTTTTTAATGTCCCACCTATACTATCATATGCAGATTTTCCATGGCTGGTTGCGTAAAAGTGCCACTCAACGAATATATCGAAATCAATTTTATGATGACATAAATTAATTAAGTTATGAAAATGAAAATTTTTCAAGTTCGAGGCCATACTCTATATTTCTTCATTAGGATATTGTCCTAACAAATAATCTATAGAGTTTTTTGTTTTCAAATTTATTATTTGACCCTTTCAGGAATGTGTTGATAGATCTATTTCGGGAATTTTCTAGGTTCCCATCATCAGAACACGTTTTGAAAGCGGTAACAATCCCATGCCAAACATCAAACATACATATGAACTAGTTTACTCACTACATGAGAACTAATATACATATGAGTTTGAAGTTAAAGATTATAACCATTGATCAAAAAATAAATTGAAAACTTGTTTGATGTGCAAGATCCACCTCTGGTGGATATTCAATACACGTTTTTTTTTGTTTCTCTCTCCTTTTTATATTTTGTTTACTTTGTAAGCAAAACAGGGGAAGTAAACTTGGCGGTACTCTGCCTTTTATACAAGTTTGTTATAATTTTTATTAAAAATAAAAATTATGTTTTTTTCGACCTTTAATTGTGCAATGAAATAGATCTATCAACACATTCCTGAAAGGGTCAAATAATAAATTTGAAAACAAAAAACTCTATAGATTATTTGTTAGGACAATATCCTAATGAAGAAATATAGAGTATGGCCTCGAACTTGAATAATTTTCATTTTCATTGCACAATTAAAGGTCGAAAAAAACATAATTTTTATTTTTAATAAAAATTATAACAAACTTGTATAAAAGGCAGAGTACCGCCAAGTTTACTTCCCCTGTTTTGCTTACAAAGTAAACAAAATATAAAAAGGAGAGAGAAACAAAAAAAAACGTGTATTGAATATCCACCAGAGGTGGATCTTGCACATCAAACAAGTTTTCAATTTATTTTTTGATCAATGGTTATAATCTTCAACTTCAAACTCATGTGTATATTAGTTCTCATGTAGTGAGTAAACTAGTTCATATGTATGTTTGATGTTTGGCATGGGATTGTTACCGCTTTCAAAACGTGTTCTGATGATGGGAACCTAGAAAATTCCCGAAATAGATCTATCAACACATTCCTGAAAGGGTCAAATTATAAATTTGAAAACAAAAAACTCTATAGATTATTTGTTAGGACAATATCCTAATGAAGAAATATAGAGTTTGGCCTCGAACTTGAATAATTTTCATTTTCATTGCACAATTAAAGGTCGAAAAAAACATAATTTTTATTTTTAATAAAAATTATAACAAACTTAATTAAGTTATGTTTTTTTTTTTCATTTAATTCATTTTATTGTAATTTTAAAGCCCATTGTTTTTGTATTAAGCTCCCGCACCATCTGACACGTAAATAACTTTCGTAATTGAATTGCTTATATTGGTCTTAACAAAATTAATCATTTTTGAAATATACAGATGAACTGCTATGCTATCATGGATATTACAATCGGATGCAATGGCAAAGGTTCTATGAATTAATTTTTCGTTATCTTTGGAATAAACAACGATCGGATGTATCGTGGCTTGATTATTATTCCAATGGTATCCTTGAACGGCATCATGTATAACAAACGCATAGTTTTCAGAGAAATCCATTTGAATTAGCATTTATCCTGGCAACAATGTCATTTTTTTCACTTACGAATCGGGACTTGTGCTTAGCTATGAAATGATGTGGCACCAGCTTATTGATGTGTTTTACAAAATCGTTAACAAATGTGTCTGTAGTAGAGGAAATGGCGCTCGGAATTTTAGCATTGCAAATATAAACCAAATTCAAACGCCGAAAGACCTTTATCATTGGACTTCACAAATTTATAAGACCTCCATAGAAGTTGCTTATACAGACGCTGACGACTAACAAAACAAAAGAAGAGATATTTTCAAGGTATAAAAGTGCTAAAACTATAACAGGAACTCAAAGCTTCCATTCTTTTATACCTTTAGATAAAACTTCACTAAAAGTTAGCAAATATTCCGAAAGTCAACAGTACGAGCTGCGCAAAATTAAATATTAAATCTAAAAAAATTAAAATTAAAAAAATCCATATTTTGGGAGTGTCTGAAAAATTTGATAATACGAATCTTGTTCTAATCTATTAGAATTACAAAAAAAATCTGTATAACGTTCAAAGTATAGCTACTTTATTCTTTTTTGTCACACAATGATATCAAAATATAAAGAAGTTAACAAGAGATGTATTTACTTAAAAAAATTAAAAAAAAAGAAAAACAAACGCCATTTTAGTTTTTAGATATGTTATATATATTAAATAGACCGTTCTAAAAAATTTTTTTTTGGAAAAAAACACTTGGCCTTTGAAGTGTTTTCCCAGTTTAAAGTTTTATTTTTGCCAAAAAAAATGTTCAGTGTAATATAATGTTTACAGTGTATGTTTTCGAAAGCTAATTTAAATACCTTTCTAATGGTACCAAGATCTTTGAAATCGGTTGAGCCATTCCGTAGTAATCACAGGTTGAAAGTACTTATTATCGTCATTTTTCAAAAACTTCGATACCTTGCCACGCCCACATATTTTCAAAAATGCAATTTCTAAAAATGAGGTTGTGTTTGTATATGTAAAATGTAGCTGAATGCAAAATTTCATCAAAATCTGAGAGGGTCGGGTTCAATGCATATCGGTTTTGATATGAAATTCATCACTTGCAAAACTTGCAGATCTTGTATAAATGCAATAGTATGCAAGACCACATCAACAAAATACATAAAATTAAAATATCCCAGGTAAAAAAGTTCATATATGATCATACATTGTCATATATGGTTTCATGTATGCACATATATGGTTCCATTTATGGGCATATATGTAATGTATGCCATCATATATGGGTAAATACATGCAAAGGAAAAGTTCATATATGGATATGTATGACACCATATGTGATAATATATTGCATATATTGGTTTATATATTGCTTCATATATACCAGATATCTCAATATATGAATTCATATATTATTTCATATAGGGGCAATATGTTTTAATGTTTTAGCAGATATGACTACTTAAGGACGATTTTTTTATTTTTAACCAATTCTCGCCGCTATACTAATTTATAATAAAAATATTTTAAAGAAAATAAATTTAAAAGTTTCCATAATTTATATAGACGATAGTACAGAATGAGTTAATAAGATAATCGTTTTTTATGATTTTTATTTTAATTATAATATTGAATCTAATTGAGTTGTTTACGCAGTTTTTTTGTAATTTATGTTTCAGTATATCTTAAACTTTTAATACTGCTTCACCTACACTTATTTTACTATTTATTTGCATACAATTCATGAAAAATGTTTTGGTTCATATGAGATATCTCACTTGAATCTAAAGAAATATCATATGATGTGCTTAATTCTGAATCGGTAGTACCTAACATAACTAACCATCCCGCTTTTGGCGGGACTATCTCGCTTTTCAATATAATTTTTTCTCAATAGAATTTAAAAAAAAAAAATAAAACGTTCAACATATTACAAATTTTTGAGTTTGTATGAATACGTATGAATTTATCAGTAACATGTTCTTAGAAGTATAATAGAAACATTTTCTTTTAATAAAAAGACAATATTTTTGATAAAAACTTAAAAATTTTCCTTTTTATACGAGAATGTAGGAAAAGCAATAATATATGACCACATATGAACATTCATATATGACCATATATGTCCATATACCCTCAAATTTCGGATCCGAGCATATATGAATTCATATATGAACTCATATATGTGGCCATATATGACAATATATGCACATTTTCACCTGGGATGCTAGACTTCTATTTATATGCAATACTAACACCTATTGCATATTCTGGTCTTCCAAACTTACAGTACCTAGCATCTGGTTGTTTTGCCGGTAATTAATGATAAGGAAAAAGAAAAATTGACAAACATTTATTTCTCGTGCAAAGAAAAATTTTAAAAAAAGGCTTTACGAATTATTGAAAATAAAAAGCAACACGAAATAAGAGAAAAAATACAAATTAAAGACTTTATTTTATAAAATAAAAAAAGATGCTCACGCTTTGTAGCATAAAATCCTAACATTTATGCTACCCTTGCATATATGATATCAGGAGTGAATACCGCTAATGTTTCTCTGATTTCGTTAGAGGCAATTTACACGAGGCAATTTTTGCATGCAATGTTGCGTGCAATTATTGTTTGTAGGCAAACGGGGTAGAGAAGCAAGCGGGGTAGCAAAAATTGAACGGTTTTCGTTTTTCAAGATATTTTTTGACATTTCTTTTTGCTATCGTTCATATTCTTGTTAATTTGTTTTATTCGTATTCGGCTTCTAAAGTGTTGTGTATCGAAAATATTTCGCAAAATAAAAAATAAATAATGTGGAGTAAAGAACTAGTGGAACTTTTACTTATAAAGTACCAGGAAAATGAGAATCTTTATTATTATTATTTTTTCTTATTATTATTTTTTCTTTATTATATTATTTTTTCTTTATTATAATTTATTATTTTTTTATTATTATAACCTTCCATTTTTATTTTTGTAATTGCTTAAACACCTTTTCATTTTAAATTATTACGAATAAATTAAATTTCAACGAATGAACAATTAAAGAAGATTGGCAAAATAAACGTCAACAAAATTGCATGCAAAAACTCCTCGTGTAAATGTTTATGATTTTTAGAAGCAACTTTAAAAGAGAATTCAAAAATTGCCTGCAATTAATTTCTTCGTGTAAATTGCCTCTTACATTCGATTACTTTCCCAGTAAAGTCCAGTAAAAATTACTCAGTAACAAAAAAAAGAGAGTATAACAAATTTACAAAAAAAGTAAACGAAAGGAAAATTTGTAAGAATTGGTAAATATTTAAAACAGTTTATTTTAAATACCAAATAAAAAAAAATCAACTGGTCGTTATGGAAAAGATAAAAGTTAATTGAAATTGTCGACCAGAAATAATTCAGAATATTTTTTAACTTCTTCCATAGTTAATTTTTTAATATTTTTCACTTTAAATCCATAAGCAATTATAATTTACTTTAATATTTGTTTTTGTTTATTAAAAATACAAGCATAATTTTTAAATCATATGTTTTTTTCTTATTAAAAATTTATCCAGTAAAAACCTATCACTTTACTCTCACTTTACTCTCTCTTTTTACTATTTTTTACTGAGTATTTGTGTAAACGAACACCTTCCAGAAAAAACTTTTACAAATTTGTACAATTTTTTGCGTAAGCGAACAAACTTATTGAATGAATATGATTTTTCGTGGAAAAAATGGACGTAGAGGTCAAAAAGTTTATTTAATCAGCAACACCGCATTTTCCAGCAATATTGTATAATATTTTAAGCAGTTGTTTTTTTTATTTTGACATTTTCTCAATAATTTGCATAAAAAAAAATGAAAAAATGGAAATATAGCGGGATGATTTAAAATCTTGTGTCATATTTTTTTTGCATTAACTCAGTTTAAAGTTTGTAAAAAATACTCAAAAACAGATTTTTGTTAATTTTTAACTTAATTTCCGCAAAAACAGACTTGTTGAAAAATTTGGAAACCAAATTCGGACTAAGCACGTAAAGGTTACTGAAAAACGTATGGTCGCATCACCGAAAAATTCAAAAATTTTAAAAAGATTTATAAACAAACATTTTTGTGTTTTTTTTTTTCTTTATAACTTTTTCTCACACGAACACATTAAGAGGATGCATGTCAGAAATTTTGGTCTTGTAAAAATGCAAATAAAAAACAAAGAAACTAATTTTCCATAAATTATTTTCTTTGTGTTTGTTGATGAGTTTTTGAAAAATTTGCACTTTTGCATTTTTCCAAGACCAAAAATTCTGACATGAATGCAATTATTGCTTTTTAATGTATTTAATAATTTAATCTAGAAAAACCTGTGTGCCACTATTTTGAAATTTTTAATTTTTAAAATCTGAAATCGTACTGTTTCGTAGATTTTCCCTTATACCTATTGACAAAGTTTGACATTAATAGCGATATATTTTATAGTAAAAGTAGTCACTATGGCGATTTGCACAGTTTACATCGTCAACACTGCTCAAGGCTAAGAAAATGCAAATAACCGACTGTGAAAATTTGCATCGTGTGCAAATGACTATCGTGAATATCCTCAGTATTGATTTTGAATTTAAAATATGTTTTTATATTTTAGGTTTTGGATATCGCCTATTGGTAAATCACTTGGTATTAAGAGTACACGATCAAAAAAAGCCGCAAACATTCCAAAGTTAGAAAAGGCATATGAGCAATCAAGTAGACTGGATCACAAAAAGGTAAATACAAACATTAAAACATCAACTGTTATTAGTTTAAAATTGCCGTATATCAAGCAATTTATATGTATGAAGTATGAATCTATTTGGTTTGCCACATATTCAACAGAATCATTGTAGATAGAGGTGCCGCAATATTTACTAACAAGGAGATTATTCCGACCAAACCCGGAGCTTTTAATGATCTTTGCATATGTTGTAGGGGGATCAAAAAAAATTACACGTATTTTTTTAATAGATTACATACATTTCAAACTCTTCTTCTTCTTTTAACAACAAACACATTTTTTCATACACATTGAAATTTTTTTTGTATATGTATAGGGCAGATTTCCAAATGACGATTTTATTAAAAAACATAAGAAAATCTTTTATTTTTATAAAACTTCTTACTGCTTTTGTTGAAAATGTTTTGTCGAACTAAAAAAAATATCTTTCTGAAATTCTTTTAAAGTCGTATTTATCAGCGCTCCGAATTAGCAGGCTTTGTAAGTTAATTAGTGTTTTAATTATTTATTTTATTAAACCATTTGTTTTATTACCTTTATATAAATTTATTTAAATTTTAACAAAATATATTCTTTTTTTTTTTCAATATTAAAATTGGTAAAACTGAAAGCCCGACTGTTTTGACGATTTTTTCAAATTGATTTGACGATTTTTGCAAAAAATATCGTAAAATTTACGATTTTTTGCCTAAGTCATCTGGCAGCACTGCACGTATGTCTTACACATTCTCATGAGTTACGTGCACTGACAGCTAATGTCAAATAGTTTGAGATCGATGTAATATATGTATTTTTTAACTGTCCAATCTCACGTTTAAGGGTTGTTGTTGTTGATTTTAGATTTAAAGTTTTACTAAAGTGAGTTACAGTAAAACAAAATACAATTGATTAATAATCAAAAAAGTTTATAGAAATTAAATGTGCTAAAGTCCCAAAACTTATTTAACAAATTGTGAAAAACAATCTGATGTAGGCGTGTCCCTATCCGGATTTCATTCCTGCCCAAGGAAATCTTCAGGGGACTTTGTTATTAGAATTTCTAGAGATATTTGTTATGTTAAATCACAAACTCAATGAGAATTTCTTGTCCTCGTCTAGGAGCGAGATTCAAAATTTAAAATATCAAAGAAAAAACAAAAACAACAACAAAATATTGTCACAATTGGCTTTGTCATCTTCCAAATACTACTCTGTTATTTTGACAGACCTAGCAATGTAGTGACGTTTATTCAAGTAAATCAACAATAGAAAATCATATGTTTTCTATTAGTGTCAGTTACATTTAAATTTGCACAAGCACCTGCATATTTGTTATTTAAATTTATTTTCATCGGGAAAGTATTTGTTACAAAAAACAGAAATATTTGAATCATTATAAACAAATAAAGAAATTGTTTATTAGAAAATCACAATATTAAATATTATTCAAAAAATTTATATTTTGAAATTAGGATTAGCATGTCAACCCGAATTAATGGCCATTTCATATTTTTTAATGCAAAATCGTGGAGCCATAAGTATTCATTTGAGAATAAAGATCTTAATATTTTTTTACACACGAATAAATTCTCTAGTCTAACCTAACCTAACCTTGACAGATTTTTAGATTTTTAATTTGCATTAAATTGGTACGAGTTTAAAAACAAAAATTAAAAAAAACACCCTTTTTGTTTCGTTGATTTTTAATTAAAAAACTAGGCAATAATTTCATTTCATTTATTAATTCAAACCATAAGCCGATAGGGCCAAATATGGTTCGTATTCTACAATAAATTTTTACAAAAAATAATAAAATAAATTTATATATAAAAAATGCCTAAAATAAATTAAATTATAACTAAAGTTTAACGGTCAAAAATGGAGCAATAAGATTATCACATTAAGTAGACTATAAAAACAATATATATAAAAAATAGGAAAAATAATCGTAAATTATCAAAATTATAGTGAGTTATTATAAAAACTGCCTTAGTTTGCGTTTAAATGTAGCACTTGCAACAACAAAGCTTTTAAGAAGTCTAGGTAATGAATTCCAGATTCTAGTTATCCTCACATTAAAGGATCTCTCGTATATAGAATAATTTATACGTTGAAAAACTTTCTGAGGGTTTCTACTCGATCAAAATGTTTTCTACTCGATTTGAAAATGTTTCTACGTTAGGGACTTCATTTTGTATTACTCAACGAAACAAAAAACGATTTTCCCGATTTTCAATATCTTGTTTTGAGAAAAAGGCATTTAAAATAAATATTGAGCATGTAAACTATAGGGAAAGGAGTTTGTTAAACAAGCTGTAACTTTTTTACTTTAGCGAATTTTTCGTCAAAATTTTTACAGTATATAAAAAATGGTTTAAAATATCGAAATGTGAAAGAAAAAGAATCTAAAGAGAGTAAGTATATACCAGTAAAGGTGTCTTTAAAAAAGTTTTAATTTTATAACAAATTTGTCTATAGTTTCTTTAAAATAGAACACACCTAGATACAGATATTATAAGATGAAAAACATATGACTTTATTTATATAATTGTTTTACACAGGTACCTTTATTCAATAATAATTTTTAATTTCTTTATTTTTATGTAGGTTATATCCTTATCCAAGCATTTAGATATAACTGAGCGTCATATTGAGCGTTGGTGGCGTCTGAGAAGAGCACAAGATAAACCTTCGACATTGACGAAATTCTGTGAAAATACCTGGAGATGTATTTATTATACATATAGCTTTATATTTGGTGTTATTGTTTTGTGGGACAAACCATGGTTTTGGGATGTTAAAAGCTGCTGGTATGGCTATCCACATCAGGTACGTTAGCCAATAATTATGCGTATACAAATATATAAAATATCGGTCAAAATCTGAATTGAAAAAAAATTAAAAATCGCAAAAAAACTGTTTTTGAAATAGTTTTTTATACAGAGGGAAGCAAAACTGTCCGGATATTTTGCAATAAGGAAGTAAGGTAATGAAAATAATACAATTATAGGTATATTATCAAATATATGCATTTTTTTTATTTAATTGATTCAAAAAAATAAAAAAATTAAAAAAAAAAACAAAAAATTCAATATTTGTACCCTTTTGCACTGTTTGCACTTTTGTATGCGGGGTTTGTTAAAACCAATTAACGTTGCCAATTTAATATTTCGTCCAAAGGCCTTTATTTTTTATTACGCTTTCAATCCGTTTTGGCATACTCTCCACCAACTTTTGGATGATGTCACGGTTCATGTTGTATTCTCTCCCAAAGCTCGTCAACATTTTTTGGTGGGTTTTCATATGCTCCCAGCCTTCTTTTCACAATATCCCATCAATTTTCTATAGGATTTAGGTCTGGGCTTTGTGCAGGCCATTCCATTGTCCCAAAAGTTTGGTTTTGTAGCCAGCGTTTAACTATTTTGGCCGTGTGCTTCGGATCCCCGTCTTCCTGAAAAACAACTTCTTCGGTTGGATAAGCACTCCCGTCAACAAATTCTGGTAAATTTGTGTGTAGAATATTCAGGAGGATTTCCTTCTTCATTATACCTTGGATTCTCATCGAAGGTCCAATGTTCCACCAAGTAAAACATCCTCACACCATTATACTGCCGCCACCATGTTTCATCGTATCCTTCACATGGAGCTTTTGGATGCGCTCATGCGGTCTATGCCAATAGTATTTTTTTCCATCAGACTGGTATCGGTTGACTTTTTTTTTTTTTTTTTTTTTTGAAGAGAAGCAACACTCAGGAAATTCTTCCTATTAATTAATGTGTTGCTTTCTTTGGAAAGGGGATAGTGAAGAGATGAAAGGTGGTGAAAGATGAAGGGCTTCAAACATGGCAACACTGTAATTGCGCGAGATGATAAGTCTTAGAACAGTTGTTGCTCGCCACATGATGTAGAGTTGACGAATTTATTAAAGCTTTTTGTTCCATAGCCCTGATTTATTATTTTACTTCGGTGGGGTTAAGTGCTATGGGAACACCGAAGGTGGGCGCGATACATATAAGTGATAGAAAACTCATACATATTATTTTTCTAAATTGATGTTGTCGTCACCGGGAATCGAACCCGGGACCATCTGTGTAACAGTCCAACGCGCTAACCATTACACCACAACACCCAAAGAAAAAGCCACATTTCTATCGGAAAGTGCTGGCTTTTTATTTTTCACACTGGCTACTAAAATAATTCTATTTAATGCGCGTCTAGCCGTCCAGGAACTGACATCCTTACCAATAGTTTTTGCAGCATTTTTCGGGGTCTTGATGTCCTTATTATGTAGCAAACGTTCAATCTGCCGGGCATAACCATCAGAAAGCAGTCTTGGTCGACCCCCTTGGTTATTATTGCAAGCTACATTGCGTCGTTTTTTTATATCATTTACCGTGGATTTACTTAAATTTAATTTTTCAGCAATTTTAAGGCATGAATAATTATTTTGCAACAAATTGATCACATTGTTTTCAATATCAGTTAGCATTTTTCTCATTTTTAAAGATCTTTTAATTTTTATTTAAAAATCAAGTTAATCATTTCACAGGTCAAACAATAATGCACAAATAGAGCAATAAAAGCTTGATACGGGTTAAATACCGTTACATTTTAACAAAGCAATGTCGTGCTAATGTTTATTTCTTGTACTGTGCAAAAGTGTTCGAATAGTGAATTTTTTGTTTTTTTTAATTTTTTTATTTTTTTAAGGAATTTATATGAGTTTTTGTGCTTTATAATTTAGAATAATGTTCAATTAAATAAAAAAAATACATACATTTGATAATATACCTATATTTGTATTATTTTCATTACCTTACTTCCTTAATGCAAAACATCCGGACAGTTTTGCTTCCCACTGTATGTCTCCAATTGGCAAAGCTTTGCATTGATTCAGTGTGGCAAAACTTCGTTATGAAAAATTAATTATAAAATAATGATTATGTCGATAATTTGTTTTTTTTAACACAAAAATCGTGCTATATTTATTTATTAATTAATAATAATTTAATAAACACTAACAACACAGTGTATTATGACTAGAGATTCTAGTCTATACACGAACAATGTCCATTAGTTAAAAATGTTTTGTTTTTGTTTTGAATTAGTTCAGTTCTACCAATTTTGTTTTTTACTTCTCATCAAGTAAATAAAACAATATGCATTATAATTTGGGTATATCTTCTAACCTTTCTACATTGGCCCTCTGAATATTTTCGGTGACGCGTAATGAAACATGTAAGGACCTGTCAGTAGATAAAGTCTGCATTAAATTAGGGAATTAAGACAAATTTTAATTAATAAATAAACATTGCACGAATCCTAAAATAAACTTTTGGTTTTATTTTTTTAAATTTAAAAGTAAAACAATATAAAATAATGCTAAAAGAAATTCAAGATATTTTTTTTTATTATATCTAAAAATCTACGAAATCGTACGATTCCAGATAACTCAGGATTTAAACAATTTAAAGAACAATATATTTTATTTTTGATGGTATCAGCTTTTCTGATGCAACGAATTTTGAACACGCGAACTAAAGACGTGCATCAGTGTAACTGTTTGTATTAGCAAAACAAATAAAACAGATACATACATGTTAAATATGTTATAAATAAGAGAATGAGTGTAACTGATATGGTATGGTTTTACACATGCACACTAACCCAACTCATAAAACCAATAACAGATATTTGTGGTTTTGCATGAAATATTTGTTTGTATTTGTTTTTTTGTTCTCAAATAACTGTAGTACTACAAGTATTTTTAAATAACTGTAGTACAACATATATTTTACAAACAACTTTAGTGAATTTTGTATTTAAAAATGATCAATAGTGAAATAAAATAAAAAATTGTGGCTAAAAAAAAAAGACACTACAATGGAAAAAAATAGCCAAAAAATAAAAAAAAAACACGCTAAAATTAAAAAAAAATCCCAAATTGCAAAAAATCACCAAAATTAAAAAAATCTAAAAATTTAAAAAAAATCGCCAGAAATTAAAAACAAATAAAAAAAATCGACCAAACTGAAAAAATTGCTAAAATTTAAAACGTTAAAAATTGCTAAAATTTAAAAAAAAAATTGTCAAAAATTAAAAAAAAATCTGCCAAACAGAAAAAATCGTTTAAAATGAAAAAGATACTAAAATTGGAAAAATCACCAAAAATTAAAAAAAAAAAAAAACGCTAAAATCGCCCAAACTGAAAGAAATCGCTAAAAAAAAAAAATTGCCAAAAATTAAAAAACTCGATACAATTGCAAAAAAAAATCGCTGAAATTGAAAAAACGCCAAAATTAAAAAAAAAAATCGCCAAAACTGAAAAAAATTGCTAAAATTTAGAAAAATTGTCATAAATTAAAACAATTGCTAAAATTGAAAGCAATCGACAAAATGGAAAAAACCGCTAAAATTGAAAAAAATCTTTAAAAATTAAAAAAATCACTAAATTTGAAAAAAAAATCACGCAAACTGAAAACAAAACACTTTGAGATAAAAAAAGTGAAAATCGGACAACAAATGGCAAAGTTATTTAAATTTTCATTAAAATCAGTAATATGTATGTACTTATAAATATGCAAAAGCCTTCTAAAAAATTGATGATAACCAAAAATCAAATTTTCAAAGTGAACTCTAATAACTATAGTTATTAGAGTTCACTTATATGTTCACATATGCTTTTTGTTCTAAAAACACATAAAACATTTTTTAAATTATTTTTTGAGCAATTTCATATGCTTTTAGATCATTTTTACCCACAGTAGTGAAATTTTTTATTTTATTACATAGTTGCACGCTTTTTAACTTTTTTAAGCATTTTCTTTGAATTGTTTACAAATACAATGTTTATCTATGGTATAACCATAAATAACAGTTTTATTTGTTTGATCGAAAAAAATACAACCAGTGTATTTCTCTCGTTCTCTTTTTAATCACTACACTATATCTACTTGAGAGCACACCACTACCTACTTGTAACAGAAGCAAAAAAATACCCACCAATATCTACTCAAACCCAAAATATAAAAGAACTGGTATGAACAGATATAACTGTGCACGTGTTTAACGCGAACATCCCAAATCTTAATATTTATACTGTTAATTTGCTCTACTCAATTAAAAACCACCCTAATTTTGCTTCCATCTTTAAAGTTTTTCAACTCTATTATACCTAAAACTGTTTTTTTTTTCATCATAAAAGAAAATAGCCTAAAACCATTGTTGGATGATAACCCTGATGTTGCAAAGTCTCCTACTCATACATGTTGAAAAAAAGATTTGCCCTTTTTCAATAAATGGAAATTTCAGAGATTTTTAATTTTTGTGCTTTCAGTGTCAACGTAATTGCAAATTTTTTTACATTAGTCATTAAATGACTAATAAACAAATAAAATTAGATCAAATCGATTAGAGTGTGCCTTCAGAAATAAAGAAAATATGGCAACACAAATCTCATAATGCGTGAAGATCTTAAAATTTTATATTTTTTGTAGGACACATCCGCAGTTTGAGAAATAATTAATTGCATTCTTGCGTGATCGGTAAATATAAATATAAATAGATTTTTGGAGCTAAAAGTGATGCAGAAACGAAGAGGAAAATCTGATCATTTTATCACTTACAGAGAACAATAGCAATGTTGATCTCTATCATATAAGAGAGATTTTAACCTATAATTCTTTAAACTACGGATGTGCCAATCAATTTAAAGTTGGATTTTTAGCGAACTGTGGAGCCTAAAGTGATGTAAAACCAAAAATAAAATCCGATCTATTTAGCACTTTTACATGATAATTGTTATAATAACATGTACAATTCAATATATATTGGACTTAATAATTCTTGAAACTGGATGGTTCCTTCAATTTTAAGTTAGCCTTTTAGCGGTTTTTGGAGAAAAAAATGTTGTAGAGAATTCAAAGTTTGTCCGATCGATTTAGCGCTTTCACATAATGATAATTTCTGCCGTTAAACCGCGGATGTGCCACTCAATTTTGGTCTGCATTTTTTTTTTATTTCTATCTATTTTGAAAAACAATTGATGAGGGACAAAAAATATCCGATCAATTTAATATTTAGTTACAATAATTATTAAACACTATTAACATTAAAATAAGATTTGACCCCGTAATTATTTAAAAAGCGCATGTGCGATTCAATTTTAAATTTAATTTTTCTTTACTTTGAGCTCAATTTCCGCAAAACCCTGATGTGTTAGAGAAATTTGGAAATCAAATTCGGACTTAGCAGAGAAAGGTCACTCGTAAACGTGTGCTCACATCACCAAAAAATAAAAAAATTTTATAAGCTGACATTTTTGCGGTTTTTTGTTTATAACTTTTTCAGCACTCAAAAAAATTGATTCACGTGAACGCATTATTGATTTTTAATGTATTTTAAATAAGCTAATCCAGAA
This sequence comes from Delia radicum, assembly GCA_021234595.1. Lineage (NCBI taxonomy): Eukaryota > Metazoa > Arthropoda > Insecta > Diptera > Anthomyiidae > Delia > Delia radicum. Next base: position 45,772,576 of record CM037852.1, read on the forward strand.
ACAAATTGTGTGCCACTAATTTGAAATTTTCATTTTTAAAATCTAAATTCGTAATCGTAAAATCGTGGGTCGGAAAAATATGAAATATGGGTCGGATGATATAAAACATCATCGTTCAAAATGTGAATCAAATGTTAATGATAATGACTTACTAATAACTAGGTAATTTTTATATTATTTCAATACAAAAAATAATGCGTTACCCATAAATACTCATTTATATCATTATTTTAAGACTAGAATGCCCGGACCAGCCATTTTGACTGGTTTGGCATCTTTGATTAAAAACTACAAGTGAATTCCTTGGACGAGTTTTAATGAATTTGTTCACTAAACTAATGAAGTTTTCTTCACAAAGTAAATGAAAAATATTTTTATGCAACTTTATCATTAGGCGCATGAAATTTTTAATAAATAATATGAATTTTTTTTTATTAAATTTTATGAAAAACTGCATGAATTTAATGAAAAGTTTCAATGCACGAGTTCCAGTAAAAATTTATAGAAATAATGCAAAAATGTATTGATAGCATGCAGATAATTCTCTTAGTGAACTTATTCCAGATATTATTATATGACTTTTGTAGGATTGTATTTGTATTTATTATCAAATTGCTTTTCTAATACAACAAGACACAATATCTTATAAATTACAGTACTACAGTACAGATTTAGTGGAGTAACAATTCCACATAAACAACTTTTTTGAATTTTACTTATGGTGTTTTCTTTTCTGGAAAAAAGTGTTGCATTTTAAAGTGCAAACACTTCAAACATTTCACCCTCGCCCCAATAAAATGCTTCATTTTTACAAATACAATAGAACACAATTTTATCACATATTGCTTTCTTTAAACATGTGTGTTTATACAATATTGTTATGGCAGTCCCGGTTCGAATCTCAGCCAACATGAAGGAAGTTATTAATATATTTTTTTTTTTTTAATTAAGTTTTAAATTAGCTTCTTTTTTTATAATTTTTTATTAAAATTTTGTTTTTTTTAACGAATTTTAGGTCAAAAATAATTAAATACGTGCAAACAGAAAAAATAAAATATTATAACATAAACAAAATGAATAAAACTCCTAAATTATAATAAAAAAAAATAGTGGTCCAATGACGGTTTGAAGCTACGACCTTATGCATCAGAAGCCAGCACACTACCCTTCGGCTACCAAGGTGAGAGTTTTCTCGCAAACAACTTTATAATATATACACATGAGATTGATAAATCGAAAAAAAGGGCAAAAATAACCCTGTAAATAATTTGAGGGCGCTAAATTTGCTAAAATTGAAAGAAACACGACACCCTCCCAGGGTGTTTACCTTATTTTAGAAAAGAACACAAAAAGGAAATTTAAGGGCAAAGCACAAAAAAAAAATTGACATTTTTGTCAGAAAAGAAAACGCCATTAGTTTCCGAGAACATTTTTTTTATACCTACTCTGCCCGAAAACAATCAACAAGACTGGTGTTTTTTTTAAAATTCGCCAAAAAAAAAACATTTTTTGTCCGATCATTGCGGTTAAAGCAGCAATAAAATCTGGAAGTCTAGCACTTCAAAATTGCATTTAAAGCATTTCGACATGTTGTGCTGTTTAAGCTATATTTGGAACAAAAAGGAGATATGTGTTTTTTTTTTATTTTGATAATTAATTTCAGTGTAACTTCTTCTAATATTGTATGATTTTTTAATTAATTTCTGAATCTACAGTGTGAATTCCAAACAAAATGATATCAATAAGTTTTTATTTATCTGCAACTGTTAATAAAATACATTTAAAACAATAGCTAATGTCAGAGTATTTTTTACTTATACACACTGTGTTTTATATGAAATTTAGTTATGAACCCAAAATCTCCAAAAATATTTTTTTTTTAGAAAAGCATACGACATTGTGAATTTATGAATAAGTGGATATATAATGCACTGTAACATAATTTAAAAATATATTATTGACAAGTTTTAAAATGTTTCCAGGCATTTTACTTGTTTATGTGCAGCTTAAGCCCTAGTAGTTACTGTCGGTAGCCCTAGTTGTTACTGTAATATATAAATAAAAACTTACTGATGTAATGTTATGCCTTTGGAATTCTAGATTTAAAATATATAAATTAATTAAAAATCTTGTAAGTTTAGAAGAAGTTACACTAAAGAAACTTATTAAAAATTCATTAATAATAGCATATATATAGCTACAATCTATTCCAAATATCGCAACACTTCAAAATGCTTTAAATGCAGTTTTGAAGTGCTAAGCTTCTAGATTACACTGTTGTTTAAACCGGATAAAAAATGTATTTTTGACGAATTTTTAAAAACCACCAGTCAATTTGACTGGTTTTAGTCAGAGTAGTGTTAAATATAAATTTTTTGAAAATCTGTTTTATTTTTTCAAGTCTAGTAAGGACATATTTTTTATTTTGTAAGCTGGAAAGTAATAAAACATTTCGTTTAAGCAAGTTATTTATGTTTAGATCTATCAAGTATTTATAAGATGTTGAGCTAGTTCAGATGGTAGAGCGGTTGACTGACCACCTGGAGCCCCAGGATCTAATCCGTACTGGCACATTTTATTTTAAAAAAAAATTCAATAAAAATATAGTTTTTATTAAATTTAGTTTTTTTTTAATCTATTCTTAGAGACATTATTTTTATCCTTACTGGTAAACATATAGGTAACCAAATATTTTTTGACTTTTCATATTGAGGTTTGTAATAATATGCCATTTTTTTTGCACGATAACCCCATATAAAAGTAATGACATTTGTAATGAGAGAAGTAACAACTTATCAGATATGTACTTATCATGGTTGGCAACCGTTTCAATTGGTTATCGGTATTTGATAACGGTATTTTATGAATATTTCGTTACGTTATTTTAAGGTTAACGATATTTTAAGTTATATCGTTATGTTATTTTAAGGTTAACTTTATTTTAGGTTATTTCGTTAGTTCATTTCAGGGTTAATGTTATTTTACGTTATTTCGATACGTTATTTCAGGGTTACCGTTATTTTACGTAATATATTAGCATACATATTTTACAGATAACAGCAATATCTAGCACACCTAAATTAAAAGGTGCAAAATGCATTGCAAAATAGCAACAACAGTTAAAATGCATTTTTAGAAAGAATAGGTTCTTTTTGGATTACAAATCGTAAAAGTAGACAATCGCAGCTTTCAAAACCTTTTTTAATTTAAAAAAAAAATTTCAAGTTTTTGAAAAATAAAAAACGTGAATGAAACCGCGAGTTTTTAACATTTTAAAGAACTAATATCGGGAATGGGTATAGTTGCTTGAAACGGTATTGAATCGTTATCGGTGTTGTAGGGTTAATATTAACTTACTTTTTAAGTTACACATAATATATTTATCATTCTAGATCAAAACGTGCTTAAATAAAGAACGTCTTAAATATAATAAACGGTATTTTAGGGTTAGTGTTTACTTAAGCAAAACAAAAAATAATTTTTTTAATCACTTTAGCATTAAACAATGTTATGAATGATTGAAAAATAAATTAAGAAAATTTTCATACCAAATCAAAGTTTTTGTTTTAAGTTTTATTTTAAGGTTTAAATTAAAGTTTTTATTTAACATAAAAATGAACGTCTTAGATCTAGTAAGTATAAAAAGGAATGAATAAAAGAGAAAATAAGATAAACGAATGTTATATTAAGTTTTTAAATTTGTCAAATCATCCCCCCTAGCTACGTGCCTGATGTGTATGAGATTTTTTGTACAAATTTTAAAAATTGCATAGAATTTAAATGTTGACATTTACGGTCTGTTTTTGTAAGACGTGTCACTCAAAAAATTCGTGTAAATGAGTGAAGAAATTCATTTTGGGGTTTTGTATCGCAAATGCCACTTGAGTGAAAACGTAAGAGTTGTCGTTTTCGTCTCTTTTTTTGGTTTCCACAATGCGATTTGAAACGTCACAAACGTCAAAAACAGACGTTCACAAAAAAGTATTCGTCAAAGAAAAAAGGCAACAGAATTTAATATTAAAAAAATAAAAACTCGGTTAAGACGAACCCTCGGTTAATAAAAGTCCCGACGTTTTGGCAACAATTTTCACATAAAATACATCTTTTAATACGAACTCGGTTAATACGAACCCTCGGTTATTACGAACTGTTTTAAGCAGTCTCAAAAACTCGTTTTCATACAAATTACCATTTTTAGTACACTCTTTATCCGTTTAATGGGATAGACCTAATATGAACTCCATATCCGTGGATGACTTTCTAGATATAGATGCTAATGTTTTGACGTCATATACTTTATCAGGTTAATCCTGCCGATGATGAAAATTTGTCAAGTGATATATTCGAACAAAATCGTGTGCCGAAGAAGCTGACAATCATATTTTGGTAATAGAAAAACTTAAAACGAATGAAATCGTTAATGCAGTCATTCAGAAAAAAATAACACATTTTTTTTTTTTTTTTAATGAATAATTTTAATTGAATTTTTAATTGTGAATGCATGAAATGCTAATTTTATTTTTTATTGTAAAAATCTTGTTTTTGTTTTAATAAATACATATTTTTAATCGTTAACAATACCCGCTTAATACGAACCTCACCTAAAACGAACTAATTTTTTTGGTCCCTCGGAGTTCATCTTAACCGGGTTTTACTGTAATACTTTTTAACAAAAAATTGTAATAAAAAAATGAATAATGATTTTTATTTTCATTTATATTTATTTACATTTTTAGTTGTAAATGTTTTTGTTTTTTTTATACAAATTATATTTTTAGATCCACTTTTAAAACAAAATAAATTAATTTCTAAACAAAATAAATTAATTTTTTTTTTCAAGCAAAAATCAGCTGTTTTTTGTTTATATTTCATTTACAGTGTTGGGTTGCCATCTACCAACGAAAAATGAGTTATTTGTATATGAAATAAACTAACAAAAACCGAAAAACAATATCATGGCAATCATCATACGTTACATTTTCAGCCTTAGGAAATTTGATCATGTGTCTCAGTACTCATGTCGTGTATTCTACATCTCTTTTTGTAATTACCTTAAGTTCAAAAATCTCATTTTTACACAAGATTATAATGACCAGGGAACCAAATTATCTTTTTGAACGTTTACAGTTTGCAAGATCGACTAGAGGAAACTACATAATATAATTCCGTCACCGTGACCATGCTTCTGAGTGTCAATTTTTTATTTTAACCATTCGTCTCTGGAACCAACTTCCCTGGGATATTCAACGCACTAGCAACGCAATACATTTTAGGAAATTATTGTTTCAGCATTTTTCGTAATTTTTTTTATTAATTTTTTTTTGTTTTTTTTTTTAAATACCGACATCTTAAATTAATTTACCATCAAATTTAGTATGTTTTAAAATTGTTTAAAGTTTTGAAATTCTGTTATATGTAATTTAATTTTAAGTATAATTAATTTATTTATATACAATGTCCTATTTAACTTGTCTGATTCTGATACTGTAATTTATAAGATATTGTATCTTGTTGTATTAGAAATTCAAATTTAATAAATACAAATACAAAATCTCTACTGTTTGACATAACATAAAGCTTAACGTACTCAAACGTAAGTCACACGAACGAATTATAAAAACTCATTTCCTTACGTATTCGTTCGGGTGCCACACGTTCGTTTGAAATTATACACGTATTGTAAAAACAAGCCGTTGAAACTCCTTTCTAAAAGGTCTCCTTTCTAAAGGGGTATTTTGATGTTCTTTTCTAAATAAGAGTTTGGTCATCGTAAATTTAAAAATTGTGAAATTACAGCGTGAGAAATAATTTATACAGCGATTATGTTAATCCTTTTCGCTTTAACTTATTTTGAAAAGATTTAAAGTTGTAAAAGTTTTGTATATATCACATTCGCCGATGAAGATGAAATTTGAAAATGTAAAATTTAAAAAAATTATCAGTATGTGCAGTTTTGTTGGAATTGTCCATAGATGGACAATAGGATTTATTTTAGTAGGAAAAAAAATTTCAATTCAAAGGCGTGCGATACTTATTAATTTGTATTTTACTTATTTCTTTGTATTTTAATGTTTAGTGATGGTTACAAAACCATGGGATTATGGCACCATTTTTGGGTATTACCAATCGGAATTGATATTTCAAAATCCCGTGATTCGGGATTTTGCAAATAAAGATCCCGTGATTATGGTATTTGCTTATGTTTATTTATTTTATATGTTTATATTTCACTATATTATGTACATATGTATTTATTTAAAATTTTATATAAAAATATAAATTTTTTACAATTCAACATGAACACATTGGGATTATTACGAGTGTACTTGCACAAAAACATAGGTGTTGTTCAGAATCGCAAATATCAAAAAAAAAAAAATATATGAGAATATCTAAGGAAATACATACATAATTTATCTTAAATTTTAGCCAAAAAAAAAAAAAAAACAAATCCCTACCCAAAAGTCCCAAAAAATCCCGGGATTTTCGTTTCTAAAAATTACTAATTCCCGAAAATCCCGGGATTTCCCGTTTGGCATTCCTAGTATCACCCTAATACCTGCTTTGAATTTAGGATGAATCCGGAAAAAATGTGTTTTTAAAGTTTCAATGACTTGAAAACCATTTTTATTTAGTTTGATTTTATTTTTATTTAAAAAATATATATACGAGGGCGGATCAATAAGTCCGTGACTTTTTGCATGAAACACAGTTTTTTTTTGCAAAAAAAGATTTATTTTTCAACATAATCTCCTTTTAGCTCAATACACTTAGTCCAACGTTTCTCCAATTTTTGCAACCCTTCCAAAAAATAGGATTTTTCGAGGTCCATGAAATAGACATTTGTTTGAACAATAATTTCATCGTTGGAGCTAAATCTCTTTCCACCAAGCCATTTCTTTAGGTTTGGAAATAGGAAATAGTCACTGGGGGCTAAATCCGGAGAATATGGCGGACTAGGTACCAATTCGTAGCCCAATTCATTTAATTCTGCCATTGAGACTGCTCACGTGTGCACCCGTGCATTATCTAAAAAAAATAACTTTTTTCTTGGCCATATGGGGTCGTTTTTTTTTTAATCCTTTTTAAATCGGTCCAATAAGTTGGTATAATTCGCCGTTTATTGTTTTTTCCCTTCTGAAGGTAATCGATGTGGATTATCCCGAGTGCATCCCAAAAAACTGTGGCCATCACCTTATTGGCCGACAAACTTACCTTGGCCTTCTTCGGAGCCGGTTCACCCGGGGAAACCCATTGTTTAGACTGCTGCTTGGTCTCCGGAGTGTTGTAATGGATCCATGTTTCATCCACAGTTACAAAAGGCCGCAAAAACTCATTCGAATTGCGGTTAAACAACTCCAAGCAATCCTTTGAAGTTGTCACGTTTATGGTCAATTGAGAGCAAACGCGGCACCCATCTTGAAGACAGCTTTCTTAAACCCAACTGATAATTTCAAACCGAAACCACACTGCCAAACAATTTCTCTAATACTGAAAATTAATGAATGTAATGAATGATTGAAAAATAAATTAAGAAAATTTTCATACCAAATCATAGTTTTTGCAAGTTTTTCTGCACTCTGATTGTCGATGTTCAAGAGAATGGCTTCGACAGATGAATACCCAACTTCTATTAGCAATTGTCTTAGAAATATCGCCTCCTTTGCTGCATCAGACATGGCCATATATTCGGCCTCTGTGGAGCTTAATGCAACACATGACTGCTTCCTGGATTCCCATGATACGGGGCAATCACCAACGAAGAATATAAATCCGGTGTAAGATTTCCGATCAAGCGCATTTCCACCCCAATCTGCATCGGCGAATCCGCTTACTGAATGTTCACTCCTTTGGTATACGATTTTCATATCAATTGTACCTCGAAGGTAGCGCAGAATATGTTTTACTGATTGCATATGCTCTATATATGGATCCGAATTCCTTTGGGCTAACTTGGATACTGAATGGAAGATATCCGGTCTGCTGGTTATACCCAAATACATAAGAACACCTATTACTGACTGGTAGTCATGTTGATTAATTGTTTCACATTCTTCTTTATTACGACCTGATGGTTTGCCGATAACGCGATGGCGTCGATACCGGTTTGCAGTTTTCCATTCCATACTCTTTGAGCAATTCTCTGATATATTGGGATTGGCATATAGTTATAGCACCAGTATCCCCTTCACGTTATATTTCAATACCAAGATAATAATGCAACTTGCCTTTATCTGTAACTGGGAACCTTTTCGATAATAACTGTTTTACCTCAGAAACCACCGACTCATTTTTGCAACCGATGAGCTTTAAGCCATATATTGCCTTGTGAAGTTTAAGAACTTTTTCTGGATTTTTGGGATCAACAAACAATTTGGGCTGCCGCATGTAAATTTCATGGTGTACGTCACTATTTAAGTACGCTGAACTTATGTCAATTTGATGTAAATGCATTTTCCAATGCACCGACAATGCCAATATCAAACGAATAGTAGAATATCTGACTACCGGTGAGAACGTCTCATTATAGTCTATGCCAACTCTCTGGCTGCAGCCTTTTGCCACGAGCCTAGCCTTAAACCGTTCCACTTGGCCAAGTTCATTCTTCTTCAAGGCGAACACCCACTTTGAATCAATAGCTCTAGCCCCCTTTGGCAAGTCAACATAAGACCAAGTTTCATTATCACGTAATGATGACATCTCCGAGCACATAGCTTGGTGCCAATTTTTGGCATTTTTACTATTTTGAGCCTCTTCCACAGTTGTTGGCACATCCTCTTCAACCATATTATGTAATTCTGAATCATGCTTAAGTGGTCTGCCCGGTTTGACAGTTCTTACAGTTTTTGGCCTGCCACGATTGACACCACCAACTTTCTCCTTCTGAATACAACCTTCTTTATCTGATTCAACTTCGTCTGCTGTTTCAAAACCGGCAAAATCAGATTCACCAGAAATTGATTATTCACTATGATCAACATTTTTAGGTTCAGATACGGCATCGTTGTTTACCTGTTGTACGTAAGGATTTGGATTTTCTATTATTAAACAATCATCTTTACGTTCTGTAGTGTTCTTATCATGATTTTTATCAAAAGCATCCTCGTCAAAAGGAACATCACGTCGTTCTATTACCTTACGACTATTTTTATCGTATAAACGATATGCAAATGTTCTAAGATTCTGTACGTTTGGTTTACGATCGAACCAAAGTTCATACGGTGTTTTATCACCCAATATTTTGGTAGGACATCTATTTCGAAGAAATGCTGCTGTGTTTATTGCCTCAGCCCACAAATTCTGTTGAACATTAGCATGCACCATCATACAACGGGCCATTTCAACCAGAGTTCGGTTGGCTCGTTCGGCTATACCATTTTGTTGCGGCGTGTGGGGTACCGTAAGTTGTCTTGTAATGCCTTCGTTTTCGAGAAAATCATTAAACTTTTTGTTTAAAAATTCACGGCCGTTGTCACTTCTGATCATCCTTATCTTTTGGCCAGTTGGTTTCTCAACCATTTGTTTGAATACTTTAAACGTTTTGAAGACATCGCTTTTAGCTTTTAAAAAATATACAAATATTGGTCTCGAGTAGTCGTCAATAGATGTGACGAAATATCTGGAACCACCTGGCGAATTGACTCTGAACGGGCCACACACGTCACTGTGTATGAGTTCTAATAATGTTTTCGTTCGCGTATTTTATTCCTTTTGAAATGGGCTTACATGAATTTTACTGACCATGCAAGTTCTACATTGTTCTAACTCAGTTCTCTTATTGTTCAATTTCATACCCGTTTCCATTGATTTATTTGACAACTGACATAAAGATTTATAATTGAGGTGGCCAAATCTATTGTGCCAAGCCTGGTCTGAGGTGGCTGCCGCAAAGAGTCTGGTTTCACCATTTGTCAAAAATAAATTGCCCTCTTTCCTGGCCTTTAATATTATTGTACCGTCTTTACGTTGTATAACTGCACCTGATGAGTCAAATTTAACTGATAGACCTTTTTCCACGACACGGCTGACCGATATAAAATTCATTCGCAACTCTTTTCCCTTGGCGACAATTTGATGTTCGCACGCCAACGAAATGTTTTCATTATGTTGTTGTAAATTTTCAAACAACTCCCTGTTGCAACACATATGTGCGGTTGCGCCGCTGTCAACTCACCACGCTGTGTTTTCCGTTGTGTTAGTATGTGTAACCTGTACAGCATTCAAAAGCTGAGTACTTTCTTTCTTCTTCGGTTTCGTACATTTGCTTGCAAAATGTTCCGCTACTCCACAATTGTAGCATTTGCCGTTGAATTTTTTTTTGTTCTGCTTACTGTATTTTTTATGTTTATTCTTCTGCGAATTCATTGAAAAAACCTGTTGTGTGCCGCTCGATGCTTCTTCACGTTCATATTTTTTCTTGTGTCTGTTTCCTTCTTCTAACATTTTTTTTGTTTCACAATAGACAAACTGGGGAGCGTATCCCGCGTTTCGATGGCAATTACAAAGTGTTTAAACTCGTTTGATAAACTGGAAAGCAGTATTATAACCAAAAGTTCATCTTGAATGGTTATACCAATTTCTGCAAGTTTTTCGGCCAATTCTGTAAACGCACTTATATGTTGATTCACATTGCCACCCTCCGCCATTGTCAAATTCAATAGACGTTTATACAACGACACCTTTTGGATGGGTCCTCTAGATTTATAGATTTCCTCTAACCGCATCCACGCTTCATGAGAAGTCACACAATTTTTAATTATGCCCAACTGGGTTGGGCATTGCCACCCTCCGCCATTGTCAAATTCAATAGACGTTTATACAACGACACCCTTTGGATGGGTCCTCTAGATTTATAGATTTCCTCTAACCGCATCCACGCTTCATGAGAAGTCACACAATTTTTAATTATGCCCAACTGGGTTGGTTTTACACATAACGTTATTGTAGCAAGTGCACGTTCATCGTTGTCACTCCATACATCTTTAGCCGCTGCATCCTTAGCGGACTCTTTTTTAACAGTCGCATTTACAATCTTCCACCAACCGCTGTGTATAAGCACACTACGCATTTGTATGCACCAACTGTCGTAGTTACTATCGTCTAGTTTTTCAATCTGGTATAGAGACGCCATTTTCAAGCAACTTTTTTTTTGTAAAAATGTCTATAGGATTTTCCTTTTTTCTATATAACTTTAGAAAAACACATTTATTATTCAATTGGACTGCGTCCTTGGCCCATAACCTGTTTTAAGTTTTATTTTAAGGTTTAAATTAAAGTTTTTAAAAGTTTGTTATAATTATTATTTAAAAAAAATGAAAATTTTTTTTTTGTTTGACCTATAATTCTGTTATGAAAATGAAAATTTATTTATTTTTTATTGGGGACCTAGAAAATCTCCGAAATGGAACCATCAACAAATTCTTAAAGGTAGTCAATTAATAAATTCAAAACAAAAAACTCTATAGATTATTTATTAGGACAATATTCTAAAAAAGAAATATAGAGTATGACCTTTAACTTGAATAAATTTTCATTTTCATAACAGAATTATAGGCCGAAAAAACATAATTTTTATTTTTTTTAAATAATAATTATAACAAACTTTTGAAAAAGGCAAAGTATAGTCTTAGTTTATTTCCCCTCGCAAACATTGTATTTTATTTTTAAATAAAAGTAACAAAGGTGGAATATAAACGAAAAATGTATATATTATCTCTGTCAAGTACAGAGTGTATACAAAATCAAATGTTTTCAATTTTTTAATTGTTAGTGGAAATTTTCTCATTTGTTTTAACAAATGGGATATATAAGTGTTTGAGTTTGTGAATGAGGTTGTCACTGCTTTCTAAGCTTGTTCTGATGATGGGGACCTAGAAAATCCCCGAAATGGAACCATCAACAAATTCTTGAAGGTAGTCATTAATAAATTGAAAACAAAAAGAAATATAGAGTATGACCTTGAACTTGAATAAATTTTCATTTTCATTAAAGTTTTTATTTAACATTAAAATGAACGTCTTAACTCTAGTAAGTATAAAAAGGAATGAATAAAAGAGAAAATAAGATAAACGAATGTTAACGGCGTTCACACTGTTTTAGGGTTGCCAAGCAAAATCCAAAATCTCAACAGTTTTTGTATGCAAAATGTATTATACTACGACCTAAGAATTTTTTTTAAAAAATAAGTCTCCATAATATATCTGTGGTTTTTCTCAGAATTTTTAGTTTTTTATAATTTTAGGTATTAGAGAAATTGTTTGGCAGTGTGGTTTCGATTTGAAATGATCAGTTGGGTTTAAGAAAGCTATCTGCAGGATGGGTGCAGCGTTTGCTCTCAATTGACCATAAACGTAATCGTGTGACAACTTCAAAGGATTGTTTGGAGTTGTTTAACCGCAATTCGAATGAGTTTTTGCGGCCTTTTGTAACTGTGGATGAAACATGGATCCATTACAACACTCCGGAGACCAAGCAGCAGTCTAAACAATGGGTTTCCCTGGGTGAACCGGCTCCGAAGATTTTTTTGCAAAAAAAACTGTGTTTCATTCAAAAAGTCACGGACTTATTGATCCGACCTCGAATTTATATTTTTTAAATAAAAATAAAATCAAACTAAATAAATAAAAATGGTTTTCAAGTCGTTGAAACTTTAAAAACACAAATCCTCAAAATTGCAGAAATTTAAAAAACTCCCAAAATAAAAGCCGAAATTCGAAAAAAATTAAAAAAAAAAATCACCGAAATTAAAGAAACACGAATTTTCTACTTTAAACGATTTTTTTAAATGTTTGCATTTGTTTCTATGTTGTTATTATACGTTATAAAAACTGAAATGTTTTTTACCAAATTTTAAATTAAACAGTTAATTGAAAGTAAGTTTGAAATCGAACATTAGTTTAATTGAACTTTTTTTTGACAATAATTTTTTCTGTGTATTTTGACGTAATCTTTTAAAATGGAGATACCACTAAGACTTAAAATTAATTTTACTTGTGCCGTAAAAGTTGTTACTTTATTTAAATTTGGTTTTGCTACGCACGCATCTGGTAACATAGTTTTCATTATTTTTTTACGATATATATTACGATATCTCAAAATCCATTAAAGCGACTCGTGTTCCGCACACAGAGACCATATTTTTTTAATTTTTCGAAACAAAGCTAAGCCTCAAACTTTGATCAATATGCATAATGTGTTAACGTGGTCCAATGTGACTCAAATTGTCTCAATTTTTTTTTTGTCGACCGGCGCTCCTTGAAATGCGACATTTTAAAATCAAGCAGCTAAACCAGTCTTTGTGTTATAACGATGTTGTTTTTTTAGAAATTTTAAAGGGTTTTTATTTAAAAAATTGATTAAAGAAAATTTGAAAAGCATTTTAAATTGTCCAAAATATAAATCAAAGTGAATTGGAAATATATAATTTAGTTTAAATAAGACCTGGGCGATGTCAGGTATATTTTTAAATTTTCCAATTGTATATTTTTTCTTTATCATTATTTCTTTCAGACTACAATCACGCTTGCTTCGAAAATTTACATTTTTTTTAATACAAGACATGAAGTATAGCCCCCGATCTTAAAAAAATTCGGATATATGAAAAAGGGCAAAAAATAGTGAATAATTTGTTAAAATAATTCAAGTAAGGGACAGCCTGGGTTCACGACATAGTGTCAAAATGGTTTTCAAAATGTGTGTTTTCTCGAGCAATTTAACACTGTTTTTTAATTAGTCTAAATTACCTAAACTTTAGACATATTTTCATACAAAGATGTGTTTAATTTCACCGCCAATTTTAAAAATAAATGCGTTTTTCATATATTTTTGCTGCTTTATCACCTATCCGAATTTCATTAATTTTAAAGGGAACCCATCCGAAAAGCTTCCTTGTAAGTGTCAGGCAATTTATATACGATATTTGCCTTTTAATTTGTTTTTTGGACGGTTATAAATCTTTAATTTTAGATAAAATTGTATATTACCCCATGCAGAAAATTTGTCAATAATATTTTGAATGTAAATACACACAGAGAAATAAAGGGCCAACCGAATTTTAAAGTGTATGTTAATGGTAACAACTTATAAATTCTGTAAGTACAACTCTATTTGTATTCCATTTCTAAAAACGTTGGGTGTTGCAACTAAAATTCTGTTGAATTAACCGAACTTTGTTGTGAAAACTAATATAAAGTTATGTCAGCTTTCTGAAATTCGTAATAGCCGAATTTGGGCCATAGTAACCGAATTTCAGTTGGCAAATAGCTATATTTTTTTCTGTGTGTATGTATTACATCAATACAGTAGTACAATTAATTATATCATTTTGTGTATAATTTTATACACAAAATTTACCCCAATTTTTGCCTTTTGAATTGATTTCTTTCTGGTTCTTAACACTAAAAAAAGAGAACTTGTTTCATTTGTAACATTATGAGTTCTTCATTTAGTCTTAGATTTTTTTCAATGTAAAACTCTAAATTTAGTTTCAACGTTTGTTCCGTGTTTGTTATTCAATGGTATAAGTTAATAAATTCCACAAAATGTTTTTCTCAAACAACTTATTTTTTTTTCCTAATTTCAAGAGAATTTTTTGAATATAATAAAATGGAAAGGAATTTGTTACAAATTATAAAGTTGTAAATCATTTGCATGTGGCTAAAGTCTAAAAGGATTAATATATATTGAGGATTTTCATGAAGTTTTTTTTTACACTGAGTGTTTATTAAAAGCGGACGTGTTTTTCTTCCACCGTTAATATGGCAAAAATTTGTGGTGATTGTAAAGTTGAAATTACAGCATCAGCTGATTTAGAAAAATCATTGGATTATATTGCCTGTTCTTCATAGTGCGGGCGTTTTTTTCATTCAATTTGCGTTGGTTTAACAATGGAACAAATTAAATTATTAAATAATAATCCTAATTTCCTTTGGCGTTGTGATTCTTGCATTATTGTTTCAAAAGATTCTAATAATAAATTTGATACACTCGCATTGCAAATGAGAGAGATGCAAGAGAAGATGTCTGTATTTGAGCAAAAACTTAACGATATTACCAACACCAATTCATCTGTTACAAAAATTCCAAACAAAATCAAAACAATAAGAAAGAAATTAAAACCGTTAATAATCCCCCTCACCCCGCTGCTTCTTCTTCCAACACCGCTGCTTTATCATCTGTAGCTGACTTAGTTGTTGAGAACGAACAATTTGAATATGCTCTAAATGACAACTTGAGTAACAAAGAGGACGATGATAACAATTGGGTTACTTTTAGAAAGAAAAATAAAAGAAATAAGAAGAAAACACACCACAACAAAAAGAAAATTGTAGGTGTTAACTCTGAATGTAGTGAATTTGAAGTTGTACACAGTATGAAATATTTACATGTGTCAAAATTTAAAGTCAATACTGAACCGGAGTCAATTATAAAATTTGTTTCTAATAAATTAAAAATTAACGCACAATTGATTTCTAAGCCAAAAAACTTACATGTAGTGGACGGCAGAGATCTAACCGATCAATCTGTTTCCGCAGCTCTGGCTTCAACGGCTTAAATTCAGTAAATTCGTTAAATGTTTATTTCCATAATACTGGCGGTTTACGTACAAAGACTAATCATCTTTTTTTGGCAGCAAGTTCACATGATTTTAATGTTATTGCATTGGTAGAAACATGGCTGCGTCACATTTCTTATCCAGCGAATTATTTGATTCTTATTATCAAGTTTACAGAAGGGACCGAGTTCATCCAGAGAACATCACTAAAGGTGGTGGCATTTTGCTGGCAGTCGGTTCGAATTTAGCAAGCAGAGAGATTATTCTTCCTGTTACTACCAATAATTTAGAACAAATTTGTGTCGCGGTTACTTTGCCGAGCACTCTTCAAAACAATAAACGAGAAATTGTTTTCATTTTAAGTTATATTCCACCAAAAAGTGAATACGATTTATATAAGCTTCATTTAGAAAATATAGAGACTATATTAGCAAATCTCAATGATGAGCAGTTCCCTTGTGTCCTAGGCGATTTCAATTTAAGCGATTTAACCTGGGAATTCAGCGTAACAGATCAAATGTTAATGCCTTTCAACATTTCAACAGATACTGAGGTAAACTTTTGTGATACGTTGCATTCACTTGGTCTTTTTCAAGCGAATTCTATAAAAAATGATATTAATCACTTTTTGGATTTGATTTTTGTCAATAATTCTATAAAGTGTGATGTGAGTAGATGTGGAATACCCCTTACCACGGAATCAGTTCATCACAAGACAGTGCATCTTATCTTCAATTTTTACGATTTTAATGTAAATGATGACGTCATCGAAACATTTTACGATTTTAAATATGCTAATTATAATGCTATTAACCTGTTTTTCGATTCATTTGCTGGTCTCATGTATTGAATGGTCGAAGTTTGGCTGACATGTACGAGACGTTTAAGAAAGTATTAAATGAGTGTTTTTACTTGTATGTTCCTGTAAAGAGAAAGAAACCAAAAATGAAGTTACCGTTTCACAATCGCAGCCTGGTTCATTTAAAAAATTTAAGAAATAAAGCTCACAAAAAATATAAATCAACAGATTCGGATGATGATAAGGATAACTTCGTTCGCCTACGTCGTGAATTTGAATTTTGGATATGGAATCTCGTATTATAGATAATCCAAAAAGCTTCTGGATCTTTTTTAACACCAAAAGAGAATCTAGTGGTATACCTCGTACTATGTATTATGATGATAACTTAGCCTGCGGCGAAAAGGAGGTTGCAGCCTTATTTGGAACATTTTTCTCATCCGTTTATCAGGATATCAACATACCTAGTAGTGACTCTGGCTATTTAGACAATGTAAAGGATATAGTTAATATTGGCAATATACAAGTTGATGTACCTGATGTTTTTGAAGCTTTAATCCATTTAGACACCAATAAGAGTGCTAGTTTTGATCTTATGCCGCCAATTTTATTAAAAAACTGTGCGAACTCGCTTTGCTTCGCTTTAACAATAATATTTAACAAGTCGCTTTCCGAAGGCCATTTTCTGGAAGAATGGAAAACTGCCTACGTCGCACCTATATTCAAATCAGGTCGTAGAGATCTGGTTACCAACTACCGACCTATAGTAAAATTGTCGATTATTCCTAAAATATTTGATTAGATCATAAATGGAAAACTATTTTATGAACTTAAAAATCACATAACAGATCGTCAGCATTGGTTTTTTAAAGGAAGATCCACTTGCACTAATCTAACATTGTTCACACATTCTTGTATATCTTCAATCGAGAAAGGTCTTCAAGTAGATGCCCTTTATACCGACTTCGGAAAGGCTTTCGATAAACTTTTACATCCAATATTAATAAAGAAACTTTTTAAAATGGGGTTTCACTCTAATTTTTTGAACTGGGTTGCCTCCTATTTATCCGGAAGAGTCCTCTTTGTAAAAATTGGAACTTTTTTGTCAAATCCGATTAATGTTTGTTCTGGCATACCACAAGGTAGCCATTTGGGTCCATTGCTATTTCTTTTGTTTATAAACGATATCGTTTATGTATTTAAAAACTGCGAATGCTTGTTATACGCAGATGATCTAAAACTGTTTCACAATATTCTATCAGCTGATGATTGTAAAGACTTTCAACAAGACATTGGTTGCTTACTGAGTTGGTGTCAAAACAACCATCTCTTTCTTAATTTTTCTAAATGTAAAGTAATAAGTTATACTCGTAAACATTCTCCTATCATTTATAATTATGAAGGTGAAAATAATACTACATTTTTGCGTCATAATATTATAACAGATTTGGGCATTTATTTTGATTCGACATTAACGTTTAAGGATCATATTGATTACATTATTTCTAAATCAAACTCACAATTTGCTTTTTTGAAAAGAAATTCAAAGATTTTTTCAAATGTGAACACACTTAAAGCACTTTTTGAGTCCTTGGTAAGGTCTCATTTAGAATATTTAAGTGTAATTTGGAATCCTTTTTACGACGTGAATATTAATCGGATTGAAAAAATTCAAAAACGCTTTTTGAGATTTGCTCTTAGAAAGCAGTATACTTTTGATAATATGCCTAACTACAAGGAGAGATGTAAATCTCTTAACTTACAAACGCTATTGATTCGTAGAAAGGTCCAAAGCGTTATTTTTGTAAAGGATATAATGGATTGTAAAATAGATTGCTCTTCGTTGTTATCCATTTTACCATTTCACGTCCCAGTCAGGCTTTTAAGGGTAAACCACTTTTTTGAGCCTTCTTTTCATAGAACTAACTATGGAATGAATGAGCCAATATATAGATGTATTATTTTATTTAATTCGGTATCTGACCGAATTGATTTTAATATTGGTAGAAATCGATTGAAGAGGGTAGTATCGAACTTGCTGAACGAGGATATGCGTTAAACTTGTGTTACTATTCCTTAATTTTTGCTGATGATTAAAATTATTGTTATTTTTGTTTTTTTTGTATAAAATATGTATTTAAATGTAATCTGTAAGGGGTTTTAACCCGATAGATGAAAATAAATAAATCAAAAACCGGATATTTTGTATATATCAGTATCAGTTCAGATATAAATTTATACCGCTGTATAAAATCGTATTTAATTGTATCGCGTCATTATTCGGATGTTATTTAATCTGATATTACCAAATTAAAACTAAACTAATGCAAACTTATATAATTATTATGTCCATTTTTTGGATAAAACTGTATTAAGACTTATATTAAATTTCGTATGATTATATAAAGCATATTAATTTTAATCGGAATATTAAAAGTCGAAACTTTTTTACATTTATCAAGTTTTAGCTACCCTACACGTATATTAGCACATAAAAATATAACGTATTTTTCACGGTTTTCAAAAAGTTTTTCGCATAATCCTTTTTTTTTATTTAATTAAAGTATAAATTAATAATTAGCTAAAATTTTAATGTGATTACACAATAACGATGCATATCCAACTTAAAGGATACAAACGTTTTCAAATTTGATGTGTTTCGCGGATTGTGATCAACCAGGTTAAAGCGTTGTTTCGCGATATAGACATCAAAATTCGCAAAATAATGAACACAATAAGTAAAAAATGAAAAAAAATGCATTTTAATGAAATGCACTATATGCGGGAGGTTTTTGTTTCAAAATGACCTGAGACAGCGATTTCTATTATTAATACATGATTGCCCATTACGTGTTGATAGGTAAAAATTTAGCAAAAAAAAAAAAAAAAACAAAAAAAAGATGTAACTCTAGTGTGCACATATTTTTATAAGTTTCCCCGGGTTACACCAACAAAATATTTATAATCAAATAAAAAATCGAAAAAGCCCCCCCGAAACAAATTTCTAGCTACGTGCCAAATACACATATTAGCAATATAGAGCGATTTTAAAATACAAAACCGATTTTTAATTTAAAAAAAAAAAACAAAACTCGATTTTTAATGTAATGCGTTTTTTTAAGTATTCGAACCCCGTTTTCGTAATATGCCGAATATTTCACAACTCTAACTATTTTGGAATTGCGAACATATTTCGATTATCACAAAAAACATATATCTGAATATTTTTTACTGGGAAACTAATTAACGTTCTTCATTTAAGTCGATTTCAGGTGACATCTGGTGGTACTATATGATATCTATGGCATTTTACTGGTCTCTTACTGTTACTCAGTTTTTTGATGTAAAACGCAAAGATTTCTGGCAAATGTTCTTTCATCATATGGTTACTTTGTTATTAATGTCGTTAAGTTGGATTTGTAACCTACATCGCGTTGGATCTTTAGTGCTTGTTATCCATGATTGCGCAGATATATTCTTGGAAGTAAGTTAAATCAAATTAATATTATAGATTATTAAAGCGATATATCACAACCTAAAATCCAAAAAGGTCGTAACTAACAAAGAATTCAAATATTTACTTTTTGATTGATTATTGTGTAGTTAACCAAAATACATTTACCTACAAAATTTTACATACACAGTGTAACAAATAAATGAGTATATAGCTGTATAAACTATATATTTTAATAAAAAATTAGCCTTAACATTTTTTTAAATTAAACAATTTATTACAGTTTTGTTCGTTTTTATATACATCGAGATTATTTTTATGTTATTTTTTAATTTTTAACGAGCTTCCAACCTCCGTATATTTACAAAAATAAAGCAAATCAAACTTATTAGCTCATTAATAATATTTTATTTTAGCTCATTAATAATAAGTATAGTATTAACCCTGCAGTACTATCGTCTATTCGTCTATACTTATTAGTATCTGTCATTCATATCAGTTTAATTCAATTATGAAAATAATATTTTTTTTTCAGTAATGAACACCAAAATACAGATAAAAAATTTAATTTTATAAGTTTGGCAATTCATTTATTTTAAATAATATTTTGTTAATGTTTGTCTCTCTTGAAAAAATCAAAAATTCAGACTTATGGGTGGATTCCACCCGGACGATAGTACTGCAGGGTTAAATATTAACAACAACAAATATAATTACAATTCTTGTAGTTATGTAATTATATGAGATAAAGATCATTTATTTATTTCCAATATTTCGTCTCCACATTGGTGCAATATTTGTTCCCTGAAGAAGTCACCCAATGTTGAGATGAAATATTGGAAATAAATAATTAATAAATAAATGATATTAAGCTCGTTTAAACTAAGAAGAATAAAATAAAAGAAGATCAAAGAAAACTTAACATTTATATGAGATAAAGTTGAAAAGATATGAAATTAACATCACAAAAGTTAGTATACACTCTGTATGATATTTTGACTTGTAATAAAAACACCTGCATTATTTTTATAGCACTTTAGGAAATTAATATTTAGTGGGGTACTCATTATTTTTTACAACTTTTTGAAGACGAGATGGCATTAAATCTACTAAACGTTGATTCCCAGAACAGCGAATTTTCGACCATTCTTAAATTGTAATATTTTTGAGATCATTCCTTCCTCTTATCTCCCATTTTCGTATTTGACGACCAAGATGATCCCATCGGTGCACGATGGGATTAACATCTGCCGATTGAGGTGCAGTTTTAAGCTGATTTGTATTATACAACAACCATTCCTTGACAATGAGAGCCGTATGATTTGGATCATTGTCCTGCTGAAATATGAATGAATTCTTCTTCAATCTATTTTTTTAGAATATTGATTTGCAAAGTATTTTTCCATAGTTCCGTCAACATATTTTGAATCCACGAGCTCTACAACTCTTTAAATATGCCATTATGAAAATAAACATTTACTGCAAAAAAAATCTTAAAAAAATATTTGTTTGGAGGTGATAACAGCGTCCAACCGCTGGCACAACGTCGGGAATTCCAAAAATCTAGTGGCGTCCTAATATCTAAAATTCGATAAATTTTGTTAAATTTGTATAAAAAAATAGGATTTTCTTTTCCCGGGAAAGCGGAATTAATTTATAAATTTCACGGGATCCTGGGAATTCCCGCTTAGTAAGAAAGTGATTAAAGTTTCTTATTAAGTAACAAAGGTTCTATTAAAAACACTTTTTATAGAACCAAGTCCAAAATCATTAAAAAAAAAATTTACATAAAAATCTCATTATCTCCGATTTATTGGTAATTGTGTGGCGCAACAGGCAAAGTTTTTTTTTTATTTTGACTACCTGACAACCTGTAAAAAAAGATTTTCGACAGATTTATTTTCGCTATTCTTATATTACTAATATTTAGTAAAAAATTTTAGCAGTTTTTTCTGCAAGGTAATTTTGAACTAATTTTTAGTAGCTTTTTTGCTATTTTTACAGGTTTTGTTTCTATGAGTGAACTTTTATGTTGATAAAGCAAATAGATACCTCTATATATTGTATATGTAGTGATATATAATATTACAATTTTTAAGTACAATTATATACAGGAGCATATTCAATAATATATAGCTATATATACCCACTAGGGTGGTCCTTATTTTTCAACTTGCGATTTTTGGGGCTGCCCCCCTCTTAAAATATTTGTTTGGGTACAAAAATTCGCCATGCAAAAAATTAGAGTTCTAGCATAACGGGAAGATGTCCCGCATCGCCCTTGAAAATCGGGCCCCTTGGAAAAATGGGCATAATTAAAAAAAAAATTACAAATTTTTTTTCTTCAAAATTAAAAAAATATAAAATAATTTTTGTGTTGGGTTTAATCATAACTACTCAGATAAAAAATATTACTTTCCCAGAAAATCGCTAACTTACCCTAACTTTGTGTCAAAAAAATTAATAAATATTTTGGGGGTACCTCAAAGTGACTTTTTTGCATTTTTGAAAATTTTATTCAACAAAAATCAAAAACCTGGTGTTCGCTGTCAAGTATTTTATTAAACACATCTCAAGTATTAAATAAGCCAAGTATTACGGATATCCGTTGGCAAAAATTTTTGTTAGAGCATTTTGATTCTAGCGGATTTCAACGTTTTTTTAAATTTGTATAGACTTTTTTTTAACAAGATTTTTGTAATATTTCATCAATGTTATTGTGTATGCTATTTTATATAATTGTAATAACTTTATTATAAAGTATAATTTTTCGTGTTCATAGTTAACCTGTGTTTTCATGGGGTCACAATTGACCCTCGTATTTTAAAGAGTCAAAAATCACAAAGATGACAAAATAAAGTTTTGTTTATGTTTCTAATTGTAATTTATTTACATTTTAAAATTAATTAAAATTAATTATTTAGTATAAATTCAGATATTTGTATTCATATTAAAATTGACATTTTTGTACATATTCAGGAGTATTTTCGAAAAACGTATTTTTAATTTAATAGTGTAAATTTTTTTGCCTCAAAATTATTATTATGGAAAAGTTTTAAGTTCTAATTTTTACTTAATTGACCTACTCGAAGACTAGAAACGGTTAACGAAATTTTTTTAGAATAAATATAAATTGAATTATTCCTTTCTTTATTTTATTTATAAATTTTGCCACAAAGCTGCATTTTTCTTACGTGGGTCATATTTGACCCCAGGTTAACATGGGTTAACTATCAACAGAAAATATAGTATTTTAAAATAAAGTTATTACAATCATATAAAAAGGCATATACAAAAATATTGATGAAATATTATTAAAACCTTGTTTTAAAGTAAAAATGTATAAAAATAAAAAAAAAAACCTTGAAATCCCCGAGAATCAAAATGCCCTAAAAAAAAAATTTGTCAACGGATATCCGTAATACTTGGCTTATTTAATACTTGAGATGTGTTTAATAAAATACTTCACAGCAAAAACCAGGTTTTTGATTTTTATTGAATAAAATTTTCAAAAAAGTCACTTTGAGGTACACCCAAAATATTTATTATTTTTTTTGATACAAAGTTAGGGTAAGTTAGCGATTTTCTGGGAAAGTAATATTTTTTGTCGGAGTAGTTATGATTAAACCCAACACAAAAATTATTTTATATTTTTTAAATTTTGAAGAAAAAAAATTTGTAATTTTTTTTATAATTATGCCCATTTTCTCAAGGGGCCCGATTTTCAAGGGCGATGCGGGACATCTTCCCGTTATGCTAGAACTCTAATTTTTTGCATGGTGAATTTTTGTACCCAAACAAATATTTTAAGAGGGGGTACAGTCAAAATCTTGTTTTTATTTTTCGCCCATACAACGAAAGACCACCCTAATACCCACATATAAAATTTTTTGAAACAACACAAAGCTGTATACAATTATATATGAATATTTATGCTATTACATAATTGTCTATAAATATTTACATTGAATAAAGTTATATCTGAATATATAAAAACTTGATTACTTGGGTAGTGAATTAAAATGCACATGGAATAGCAAATTTGCAATTTTTAGTTATGATTAGAATACAAGACGTATATAAATAAGAAGCACATGCCATATAAATTTTCAAAATGCGATTAGCTTACTAAAATGGCTTCCAGCTATTTTTCACAACAATTTTGTAATTGTTTTTTTATAGATAAGGTAACGTTATGCACAAAATAATTAGAAATTAAATTTACATAATTCACATTCAATGTTAAATGAGCCTTTGAAAAACTCATCGCTAGCAAAAGTGCGTACTGCAATTAAAATTTTTACTTTTTAGTTATGAAGATCAACAAAGACGCATATGGCTATCATATGCCTTTTAAATTATCAAAATTCGATAAACCGTTTCTTAAATATAGCTTATTAAAGTAATCTCCATATAAGAGTTTGTTGGAGTTGTTCGTTTTATCTCCTGAAAAAATTTTAAACAATTTCATTTTAAAAATTTCTGTCTTTTTTAAAAGTGTTCGAAAATTTAAACTTTTTAGAGTTGTTTGAATTGACTTCTGAAAAAAAAGTAAAACAAAATTTAGCTTTTTCGTGGTGATAACTTAATAATTGAAATATGTCTTTTGGCACATGTATAGTTAACATTACAACGAATGTTTCTACATCATAAAATTAAAAATTTAAAACAATGGAGTTAATCGGACTATCCTCTGAGTAGATCATATGTAGGTATTTTCTATAAAAAATCGAATTGTTCAATTCAAAACAATATTGAGTTATATTATTATTATTATTATCATTTTTGTTCGCATAATTTTTAATCTATGTATTTATTTATGTTAAAAATTATTTATTTTGCTTAATGTTTGTCCAGTTTTTGATAGTTTATTTTTTCCCCCCCATTTTTTTCAGGCAGCTAAGCTAACAAAATATGCTAACTATCAAAAGTTGTGTGATGTAATTTTTGCAATTTTTACCGTAGTTTGGATTATAACAAGGCTTGGATTCTACCCACGCATTATTTACAGGTATATTGTAATGTTTATATTTCTTAATATTTTATAAAAAAAAAAATTTTTTGTTGTTAAAGTATAGATTTTCCACTAAGTTTTTAAACATCATGCCCCGGTCATAAAATATTAAATTCCCTACAATTACTGTCATCATTTACTTTAATTTTTGTACCTCTTACAAAGAGAAACTTCCGATGGTTTTCTCCGATCTTAATAAAATTCGGATATGTGGTAAAGGAGAAAAAAAAAAGTTACGTGTATCTGTTTTAGCGACCCAATCTCACGTTTAATGGTGAAAAAGTTGAGTCAAACTGATTACTTTTTTGCATGGAAAAATGTCTGAAATGAATTAAATTCAGATTTATTTGTACACAGCGTTAAAGTACTCGAAAAAACAAAAATTCAGTTTAACTTAGGGTTAACATTTATTTGAATTATTTATAATACAGTTTGCAAAACAACCAAAGCATACATAAAATTCTTTTTCTCCTTTCTCGATACTATTAGAAATTTTCTAACATTTTAAAACTCCACTATAATGATGTAAGATCCAATGGCCACATAAATTACTTTTATATGATGAATGGTTAAACAGTTATCCGTAGATTTTGCAAAAAAAAGTTCTCTGTAAAACGAAAAAATCAAGGCATACAAGTTAAAGAACTTTGCTTTATATGTCAAACAAACAAAAAAAGGGAACTAAAACAGAGTCTGTTGGAATCATATTCCTTTATAAAAACTGGTTGTATACATTTTTTGAAAATCGCACTCTGAATACTTTTTTAGTCCTAATTAAAAAAATTAGTATGCAGTAAATGCAGTCTGAAATATGTAAGGATAACAAAAAAATCCTAAAGGATATAGAAAGGACGATAGATTTCGAAAAGCTGAAAATCAAACTGTGAGAAAAGGTATTAAAATAAGAAATTTATCCAGCAAAATCAAATGTCTTCATGTTGTATTTTTAAGACCTACAAGAGTGTTTACAACGATTCCAATACATTTTACCATTGAAGCATTACATTTAGCATATTAAAAAGTCATCTTAACATATCGAGCCCTAACCGCTAGATACATAAGCGCCAAAATCATAGTTTTAATTTTTTTTTTATTTTTCTTTGGTTTGTCCGATTGCAATGAAATTTAAACACGGTTTAAAAGACCAAAACATAATGTAAATTAAATTTCTTTAGCTGCCAAATCTCACTATTAGGGGTTAAATACCCAACTTGTGTTTTTTTTGCTTTATTTCTTATTTGGTCCAATGAAAATATATACATATAGGATATCAATAAATGTCTTTTGCATTGTGAATTAAACGCTGCACAATATAACTAATTAATTAATTAAATTATTTAATTTATAAAATTCGAGTTATGAAATTTTGAGGAATGATGCAAATGGTCGAAAAATAAAGATTTTCGTCGAAAACCGAAAATGGAGTTTACGTCTTTTTGGCAGTTAGGGCTACATGTCATCATCCAAGATTGTCCTTCTCCATTTTTTTAAACTAAAATTGGCTAAAAATATATTTTTTTGCATAAATAAGCTTAAGTTAGAGTATCAAAAGAGTTTTATGTGCAAAAAATCGAAAATTGATAAAAACTCTTTAATCGCTTTTTAAATTTTTGTCTTTCTGAATATGCTGAAATTAGGTGCAAGAATTAGTAACTAATTGATTAGAAGAACTTAACCCTCTAACTGGCAAACAATGTTTTGCAACAAACTTCATACCATGTGCTCCACTCGAAAAACAAATAATAAGTTCTTCAACAAAATTGTTTATCGTTTTTTTGTTTTTTTAAAAAAGAGAGGCAACACTCAGGAAATACTTCCTATATTTTGTGTGTTGCTTCCTTTGGAAAGGGATAGTATAGAGATGAAAGGTGGTGAAAGATGAAGGGCTTCAGACATGGCAACACTGTAATTGCGCGAGATGATAAGTCTTAGAACAGTTGTTGCTCGCCACCTGATAGAGAGTTGGCGAACTTTATTGAAGCTTTTTGGTTCATAGCCCCTGATTCATTATTTTACTTCGGTGGGGTTAATTGCTATGAGAACACCGAAGGTGGACATTGCGATACGTATGAGGGATAGAAAAAATTCATACATATTATTTTGATGTTGCCGGCACCGGGGATCGAACCCGGACCTTCTGTGTAAAAGTCCAACGCGCTAACCATTACACCACAACGCCCAATTTAGGCGATATGAGCCAAAATATTTTAGGGTGCATTTTGAAAACTAAAGCATATAAAAGAGAAGTTTTGAACAAAAAATATTTCTCTTACCAAGATATAACCACGGCCGAAAAACTATTTTTTTTCTGCTCCTATTTAAAAAGATATCACGATTTTCGCTTTTTGGAAAAAGTATCTTAAACTTCAATTTATATTGTTCAAACTACAACGCTTTGCTATTAAAACTTAATGCCTTCTTTCTGCAAAATTTCATAAAAATCCGTCTATTAGTTTATAAGTTAAGACGATGTCCTTTAGAGGAATCCTGATAATATCCTGTGAGTCCTTGGACTAAAGTAAGGACTTATTATTAAAGAAAAAGCTTCAGTCTTACTTATATTTTATTAAAAACTATTTTTTTAAAAATAATTAGTTTTTGAAATTTTGCGAAATTTTGATTTTAAAGCTTTCTCGCTTCCAAACCATGGACGCAAAATATTTAGAAAATTTAGTTTTTTATCGGAGTATATTAATTTCTAAGTATAAAAAGCTCATTTGTGGTAAATTTTATGAAGACTGCCCTGAGGCACCCTTACCCGTTAGAGGGTTAAAAATTAAAACGCAGGCCGAGAGCCTAAATGATATTTTAAAAAAAATTATTTTAAATAAAAAATTTTTTGTATTAAAATATAAATAGCAGCATTGCAGTACCTAAAAGCGTTGAAAAATATAGTAAACATCCGTTATTAAACATGAAATTGGACCGCATATGTTTGGAGAAGCGCATATGTTTGCATTTTTTCAAGTTTAATTCCATTAAATTTGCATTGCACCATACGTAGAGGTTATTTAAATCTTGTTGAAGATGTGTATGATAAGAAATTTTATCAAAACTTAAGAAAATTTTAACGTCGTCAGCATACATTAGGACGTTGGAAAATTTAATCGAAAGTGGTAAGTCATTTATGAAGAGGGAGAATAAAATTGGCCCAAGGTGGCTTCCTTGCGGTACTCCAGATCTTACATCGATATTTTTTGATTTAGAATTGTTAAATAACACACGTTGTTTTCTGCCACTCAAGTAAGATCCTATCCAGTTTATACAATTTTTAGTAAAACCCATCAAATATAATTTTTTTAAAAGAAGATTATGATTAACTTTGTCAAAGGCTTTGCTAAAGTCTGAGTAGATAACATCAGTAAGTTGACCGTTTGTAAATCCGCGGTTAACTATTGTTGTGAGATTTAGTAGATTTGTAGTTGTAGAGCATCCTTTACGGAAACCGTGTTGAGAAGGCGATAATATCGATGATATTGTATAACAAAAATGATCAGTTAAACATTTTTCAAACAGCTTGGGTATTGAACTAAGTTTGGCAATACCTCTATAATTAGTTACAAGAGACTTATTTCCTGATTTAAATAATATAAGAATCTTTCCAGTATTTGGGAAAATAACCGTATTTAATAGATAAATTAAACATGATCGATAAAGGAATAGAGAGAACTTCAGCACAATTAGTAAGTATGCAGCTTGGTACCCCATCAGGTCCATGATGAAATGAAGGTTTAAGGCCCCGTATACATTTTTTAATGTGAGACGTGGTTATAGATGCAATTGATATTGACTGTTGTTCAATTATTGGAATATGATAATCGTTAGAATTACTATATTGAGCATCAGAATACGTAGTGGATAAAAAAAACCGCAAACATATTACTTATGACAACATCATCAGAAGATTCATTAGTTAAATATTTTACAACAGAAGGATAACCACCGGATTTTCTTTTAGAATTCACGAATTTATAAAACGATTTGGGATCACGTTTAAAATTATTTTTCATATTATTTAAGTAGTCCTTATATAATCTCGTGTTGAGCAAGTTATATTCAGCACGAGTTACTGAATATTTACCATAATGGGTAAGTGAACCAGATTCCTTATACTTTTTATAATATTTGTTTTTTAAATTTTTAAGTCTTGAAAGTTGTCTTGAGTTCCACGGTGGGCCAGAATGTTTACGTAAAGAGACCTTAGGAACACATTCAGCGATATAATTAAAAATAGTTGTATAAAATGTATCAATCATTACATCAATAGATGCTGGATTACCGTCAGGAACAGATAGCAATTCTAGCCAATTAGTGTTTCGTAGAAGAAAGTTTAGATCGTTATAATTTGTTCGTTTAAAGCAAAACATTTTCTTTTTATTATCCATGGGTTTCCGATTAAATAAATCTGGTAAGTTACAATTTACTTCAATAGTTGGATGATAACGGTCTTCGGGTTTAGTAATGGGATCGGAACGGTTTATGGTGCACTCTGCAGGCTCATTTACGAATATCAGATCTAACAGTCGCTCATATTCGTTAAATATATTATTTATTTGAAAAAGGCTTAACTCAGATAATTTTTTTAGAAAGTCATCGATCCAATCACTTGATTCCATTGGGGCGTAATAAAAAGAATCTGATAAAAATTTCCAAGAAACTGATGGTAAGTTAAAGTCTCCGAAAACAAAAATCGAGTCTTCCGCATTAGGTCTTAATACAACGGATTTTATAGATTCATAATGTTCATTATATAAAGTACAGTCAGATTTTGGAGGAATATAGGAACAGGTAATAAAAATTTTCTTACATTTAAGATTAATCTGGACTCCAATAAATTCAGCTTTACGAGATGAACCAGATAATATTTGTTCTGATGGGAGGTGATTTGAGACGGCAATCATTACACCACCACCAGTTGTCTCGGTTTCTCTATCGAGTCTATAAATATTATATGCATTACATAGTATTTCCGTATTAAAAACTTTATCGCTTATCCAGGTTTCCGTAAATACAATAACGTGGTAATTAAAATCGAAGCTTTCATAAAATAGTTTTGATAATTTTGAGTTAATTCCATTTACATTTTGATAGACGAAGCTGAGTTGGTTATCAGAGGAAAAATTTAGTTTTTTGAAATAAATGCTTTACGTGCCGGAAGTCGAGCTGTATTATTTGATCTTTTCTTTTCCCTAAATTCGAATTCACGAATCAATGTGTTTTCAGGCCAAAAACGAGTATCCATAATTGTATCGAATAGTTCAAACGGAACAGATACTTTGAAAGATATAATGCTTCTAGGTCTAGCATATGTATATTTATACGTTAAAATATCGGCGTTATAATTCAGCATACTCTTTATGTAATAATCAATATCCTCCACAGTAGTTTCAGACGCAAATCGGGAAATAAATATTGTTTTTTTAGGAGGTAAAACACGTAGTGGTCTATGAGTTACACTATTATTTACGATATTTGATGACGAAGTTTGTTGTTGTTGTAAGTTTATATAATTATTGAATTGACTTGCATTTGTTGAAACGGATGAATTAGAACTAATGGATAAACTAGGGCAAACGGATGAGCTAGGACGAACGGATGAACTTCCAAATAGAGGAGCAGATAACGGATCAACAGGAACATTTGCTGAAATGGATGGACTAGGACCAAGTGACTTTTCAATCGGAGGAGCAGATAACGGATCTGCAGGAGCATTAGTTGAAGCGGATGAATTAGGACCAAAAAGATTAACAATCTGGGCAGCATTTGACGGATTAACAGGAGTGGTTGGATGAGGCGAAGCAGGATTAGTATCAATAGATTCAACGATGTATAAAAGTTTCATGTAATCCCAGAAAAAAATATCCTCAATTTGGTATGCAGTGACTATTCAGCAAAAAATAGTGCTTAAACGACGAAAAAAGTGTATATATAATCATATATGTATCCGAGAACAGAATGAGACCATTCGTTTTTGTTGTCCATTCATACATTAATTGTTTTTGCAATGCTTTTATTCAACAACAACAGCTTATGCTGTTGCTTTTGAATACCTTTTTAACATTCATTTTTATAATGCCGTTACATATCAAGCAATGAAATGATATGATGACACATGAATAACATGAAATCAATCACAACATTCGCGTAGTAATAATAATATATTTTTTTTGTTTTATTAAACATGAAATATGTATAATTTTTGTTTAATTTTATTAAACATGAAATATGTATAAAATTTTTTAATTCATACCAATCGTTGTGTATTTGTTGTTTTCGTGAGTGTTAAGTGAGGTTAACACTAGACAAGCAATGCATGGTTTTTGTTACACTCACTTTTCTCAATTCTGTCGATTGTTGCTTTATTGAAATGATGTGAGTTGACAACAATGTACTCATTTTTTATGATTGCATTCATGAAATAAGGCACTCAAACCGTTCTCTGATATGTATGTCTTGATATAGTTATTGTATATATAATTACATACATATGTGGCCATATGTAACGATATATATTTACATCTATTTATTTTACGAAAATCTTTAATACATATGTCGTCAAATCTCATGTTATATATAAGTTGATATTTTTATCTCATATATGAGTCATTCCAGTTCAGACCGCACGATTTTTTCTAAAAATTGACTTTGATGTCTCCGATGTCTTTCAAAATTTTAGTACGTATTCTTCATTAAAAAAACCTTTTACACGTGTTTCCAGAAAAAATTAAATTTTTTTTTTTCAAAAAGTTATGTGCATTTGAAAATTGTCAAAATCGTGAAAAATCTTCCGACATGACAACTTTTAAACTGATGTTTTTTTAAAACTAGTGAATGGATTTTAAAGTGCAATACCTTATTTTAAAGGAATTTGAAATATTTTCATAAAGCTCAATATAACCTTAATATTCCCTGTTAATTTCAGAATGGAAGTCGAATGAATTCTATTTTTGTCCGATTTTTTTCCATTGTAGTACCACGAATAATTACATTTTGTATGTGTATGTGAACATTATATTTTCAAGCGTGTAAACGAAAATGTTAATGCATGTACTTATGTATGCAAAAACACACACTAACAAGTTCATATTGTTCTTGAGAGTTATTTGTTTTGCTTTTTCTATGTGCCGTTAGAATTTTTTGTATGTTTTACTTGATTTAATTTTAATTTTTCATGGTACTACAATGGAAAAAAATCGGGAAAAAAATAGAATCCATTCGACTTTCATTCTGAAATTTACAGGAAATATTAAGGTTATATTGAGCTTTATGAAAATCTTTTTTTCTGATTTTTCGACTTGTTCGAAGATGGTGTAAATCAGCACTTAATTAAAAAAATCAAATTTAAAAAAAAAAATGAATTAAAAAAAACATAAAATAATTTTTAAAAAGAAGGTTCAAATAACTTTAAAATAAGGTATTAAACTTTAAAATCCATTCACTAGTTTTAGAAAAATCACTTTAAAAGTTGTCATGTCGGATGTCTTTTCACGATTTTAACGATTTTCAAATGTCCATAACCTTTTCAAAAAAATTTTTATTTTTTTTTCTGGAAACACGGGTAAAATATTTTTTAATGTTTATTACGTCTGGCAAATTTAAACATGGAATGACTTATGTACTTGATATAGCTAACTAAATATGATTTTTAAGAATAGAAAATCTAAATTTTTCCCTGTTCCGTCCGGCGTTCCTCAAGGTATCTTGGGCTGTGCTATTCCTGTAATTTATCAATGATCTTCGTACGTGCATCAATCACTCCAAAATTTTAATGTATGCAGATGATGTAAAGTTGTTTATTAGCTGTAATAAACAATATACAAATTCTCAAATTCAAATTCATCGTAGCCGGTTTCTCTTAATGGACTTGATCAATTACTTTCATTGGGGCAATTTAAACAGCATGGAGCTGAATTTAAAAAAACGCAAACATATGATTTTCAGCTGAACAGTTCCTATAACATAAACGGATAATAACTTGAACTAGTTAACACATTCCTTGATCTTGGAGTATTATAAGATAAATCACTAAATTTCAATGCATCAAATCAAACAGTCAACAAGACAAAAGGCGTTCTTGGATTTGTTAAAAGATCGGTAAAGGAATTTTAACTCTACACATCCTTAGTTAGGCCGATTCTTGAATATGCGTCTGTAGTATGGGAGCCTACTAATCACACATAAAAGAAATTGAGTCTGTACAAAAACTATTTTTACTTTTATAGTGTTAGGAAATACGCTTGGACTAGAGATAGTAATTTCCCGTCGTATGAAAACCGCCTTTCACTCATAAAACCACCTTCTCTAAAAAGCAGAAGATTGGGTTTAAACATATCCTTTCTACATAATCTGTTACATGGTGCCGTGGATTCTGAATTTATTCTTTCAAAAGTCCACTTCAAAGTTTCAATTCGATCTACAAGGTATTATCTTCCAATAAAATTGCATCGTTGTAAATCCAATTATGAATATTTTGAACCCTTTCGCAGAATTTCCAACGAATTTAATAACATGTACTCTTATATATATTTATGTTCATAGTCTGTAAGGATATTTTCCATAGACTTAATAAATAAATAAATATATATGTATTTCCATATATAAATATATATGGGGTATTCTTTGTGAACGGGAGCCAATTTGAAGGAACATTTTTTGAAAAGTGATAATTTTCGTATCAAATTTTTTATTGGAAAGCTTTGGGGATCGCTGAGTACGAATCTGGAATCAGATTTGAAATATTCAAAATGCGCGATACAATATGGCGGATAATTTATTTGCAAAATTACCGGCTTGATTGCAAATTATTTATCGGAATGTTTTGGGGTCGCTATATATATTTTGGAAATTAAAAACTGCAGATAAATTTTATTTATATTATTTGATTTGCTTTAAACTTGTTACTGCAGAGTTTTTTATATTATATGCTAAATCTTGGTATCAGTAGTTTTTCCTGTTAAAAAAATTATTTTTATACAATTTTAAATATTGTTTTCATAGCTTATATTGCTCTGAGCATTTCTTTATATATAGTAGCATGTCAAGTAAAGGCAAAGGTCATGGCGACAGGTGTTTTAATCCTTACCAACAACTTGGCCTTTCAAGCTAGAAAGGATGTTTCCGAGAAGTCAAAAATATGTTCTGATTGTAGAAAATTGCACGAAAATCTAATTAATGAATGCTCTGTGAATCAACTAAATGTAACTGATGTGAATGTTCAGATGGACTATAATGAAGAAAATTTCTTTGATGTTCGTTCAGAAAATTAAATTGAACTAGAAGATATGCTAAGAGAGTTAAATGAAAAGTTTACCGCCTCGAAAAATAATCAGCCACTCAGATTTAGTATTCTCACTATAGCTCCAAACGCATGGACTGCAAAAAAGATTTTGGTGGAATTTTCACAATATAGTACATAGACAGCTACAGATAGATCGACATTGCAAAACACAAATAATTCCTACATCTGAATTTATGGAAGGACTGAGCAATAAGCTTTAAATGTTAAAACCCCATTTCTTCTTAGCTAAACAGCAGTCTCAGTTCTACAACGTCAAGAAGAAAAACTTAAATGAAGCAGAAGTACTCGTATTATTGGATTTTTCAGAGAACTACAAGTAATTATCTCAAGATGCATCTGAGGCCTTCCACTTCAATAGCAACCAATGTACAGTTTCTTCTGTTGTGTATTATTTTAAAGAAGGATCAGAAATAAAACATAAGAGCATGGTGTTTTTGTCAGATAGTACACGCCATGACACATTCGCTATGTACACTACACAGAAAATGTATATTTCTCATTTAAAGAAAAACCTACACGTCAAAAAAATTATTTATTTTAGCGATGTAACAAAGCAGCACTTTAATACCGGCAAAGGAGCTTCAGATGGTATCGCGGCTTTATTTAAAAGAGAAGCTTCATTAAATAGTATTTTTGTAAGCATTTCTCACACATAAACATATTGTTTTACAGTCGAAAAATGCATGAAAAGGAAGGAAGGTCCCTAAGAAGAAGATTCAGTGGTCCCAGAAATATTAAAAATTATTGTTTTATTGTAAAAAATAAAACAGAATTGATAATTAAGAGATTTCTTCTTTACCATATCGTAATATTAACTTTGTTTTTTATTATGAGGAAATTGAAAAGAATAGCTTGTTACTTGCGTCATTGGTAATTTGGCCATTCCGACATCCCAAGCTTTTAGAAAAAATTCTCCGCCATATTGGATATTTTAAATCTAATTTCAGGTTCGCACTCAGTCACCTCTAAAACTTTTAAAAAATATCATCCGCCATATTTAACCCATCATTTTGTGTTTTGAAAATCCAATTTCAGATTAATTTTTAGCTACCTCAAAAACTTTACCTTTAATAATATTCAACAAAACCGATCACATTTAAAAAAATATCCGCCATATTAGATCAGCCATTTTGAATTTTCAAAAACTAATGTCAGATTCGTAATCAGCGAACCCAACAATAATAATAATTCTATGTAAATATATGTGTTAAAATAAAAAAGACAAATTTTATCACTTTAAATGTAAACATATATCACTTTTATATATAACTAGCTGACCCGGCAAACGTTGTTTTGCCTTAAAATTTTATTTGTATTAATTAGCTGACCCGGCAGACGTTGTCCTGCCTAACATTTGATTTAAGGCTAATAACTTTTCTATAAATATACAGAAGACAAACAGATTAAAACTTTTAAACAAAATGGGGCGTGAAAGGAGGCGTGGCGTATGAAACGTTTATATCTACCTTGCTGGAGTAGATAATGTGGAGTATATAGTGGGCGTGGTCAAAAAAAAGTAGCCTATTAATCATGCCAGAGTCCCAGTTAAATGCTGTAAAAACTTCAGAAAGATCGGTCCAGAGGTCTGGTCTCCTATAAGGTACAAACAAACAAATAAACAAACACACATTCCATTTTATATATGTATATACATATATATATATTGAAAGCAGATTAATTATAATTTAAGGTAAAATGGGGCGAAAAAGGGGGATTTGGTAATTAAAATATGTATGGCTATTAATCATGCCAGAGTCCCAGTTAAATGCTGTAAAAATTTCAGAAAGATCGGTTCAGAGGTATGGTCTCCTATAAGGTACAAACAAACACACATTCCATTTTATATATGTATATATATATATATATATATATATTGAAAGCAGATTAATTATAATTTAAAGTAATATGGGGCGAAAAAGCGTTATTTGGTAATAAAAAAATGTATGGCTACCTTACCTGTAGATAAAAAGTGTAAAAAACTTTAGTTAATTACATATTACAAAAAAAGTATTTTGTATAGCAAACATTGTTAGAGGTATAAGTAAGTATCAGAATTAAAAAAAGGGGCGGTGAAGTGGGCGTGGTTCATAGTTATATGGCGACGTTAACAGTATTAAGAGCGATATACAACCAAATAAAAAAAAATCCGTTGGAAGGAACAAATTTGTACAGAGAACAAAAAGTTTAAAACTTTCAAACAAAATTTGGCGTGAAAAGGGGCGTGGCGTAAGAAATGTTTATTTCTACCTCGCCTGGAGTATAATGTGTATACAATTTGAAGAACACCTGTTAAAAACTATATGGGAGAAATTACATAATTTTAAAAAAGTGGGCGTAAAAGTGGGCGTGGTCGAAAAAAAGTACCCTATTAATCATGCCAGAGTCCCAGTTAAATGCTGTGAAAATTTCAGGAAGATCGGTCCAGAGGTTTGGTCTCCTATAAGGTACAAACAAACAAACAAATAAACAAACACACATTCAATTTTATATATATAGATTAGAAAAAATAAAAAAAAAAAACAAGCCCAAAAATCTTAAGAAAAAGCTATTATAATGCTCAAAATCGGGAAATCTTTTTAAAGCAAAAATAAACATAAAAAGGAAAAAAAGCTAATTTGTCTTCTTTGATAATTACATATTTACATACAATATATGGTAGAAACAAGAAAAAATTCTGCCACTTTTACATATAATAGTATATGGCAGGGGTCACCAACTGGCGGACCGCGGTCCGGATCCGGACCGCGGTCCGGATCCGGACCGTAGACCTATTTTATGCGGACCTTGCGTTAACAATACAAAATATTTTACATTATGTAACAACGAATTCATAAGAAATATTTTCGTCTCGGCATCAGCCTTTGGTGATGATCCGTTAACTAACAAGTAATAGGGAAACCTATGCAAAAAAAAAAGAAGGTAATTTGGGAGCGATAACACAAACAATTTCATTAGTAATATTCATGTCATCAGTGAGATGCAACAAAATTTCACACATACACTCGTCGGACAGGCTCATCAAATCATTCAAAACAATCAACACAGCCTGTTCGACGAGTGTATGTGTGACATTTTGTTGCATCTCACCAGTGTTACCATATTGCCAGTTTTAACTGTTTTTCCAGTTTTTTAGGATGCGTAAAAGTTTTCCAGTTTTTCATGAAAAAAAACAGTTTTTGTTTAATGTCAGCCTTTTTTCCAGTTTTTAACAGTTTACATGCTCGATTTACTTTCTTTTACTTGAATTTATAAATTTAATACAAAAGTTGCACAAAATGTTTCAATAAAAAATAATACTACATATTGAATGCAACTGTGTAGTAAGTTTTAATTCCCTTTTTAGCATTTGTTTGTGTTAAAATTTTGTGGAATCAAACGAAATGAAAATCAAATTTAACCAAAAAATGTATAACTGATATTTTTATGTAATTAAGTAAGATCTCAAAATGTGATGAATTATTTTGTTTTTTATGGTTTTGTAGCTATTTTTTGCTGTATGTTAAATAATTAATATAAATATAAATATGTTTTTTTTATATTATATTATATTTTTACTTTAAACAAGTACACAGAAAAAAACCATATTATTCCTATTGTTAATTAAAATGTAGTTCTATAACAGAGCACAACTTGTGATCTGTAATAACATAAATTTGAAAATATTTTTTTTTGTAAGTATAATTAAAAGTTAGTCTACAAAAAAAAATATTTTTTTTCTGTGTATATAAATATGTTATGTGTTTAATGTTTTTATGTTGTTTTATGTGTAAATAAAATGCAATTGAATTCAAAATGCACATATTAACTGCTTTTTCTACTGTTTTTTATTTAAAAAAAAAAAACAGTTTTTTCTTAAAAAAACAGTTTTTTCTTACAGTTTTTTGAAAAAAATACATGGCAACACTGCATCTCACTGATGACATGAATATTACTAATGAAATTGTTTGTGTTATCGCTCCCAAATTATCTTTTCTTTTTTTTTTGCATAGGTTTCCCTATTACTTGTTGGTTAACGGATCATCACCAAAGGTTGTTGGTAGTTTTGAATGATTTAATGATTTGAGGCTTTCGGTCGCTTATGGGTTTATTTTATCATTTTTTTTTGCATTTGTTTCCCTATTAATTGTTAGTTAACGGATCATCACAAAAGGTTGTTGGTATTTTTGAATGATTTGAGGCTTTCGGTCGCTTATGTGTTCAGTGTTTTGTTTTTAATTGAGTGACGGACGCCAACACGGAGTGCTCTAAATACGTTTACCTAGCTACGCTAAGAGTTAAGATACCTTATTAAATTAGCAAGTTAATTTTTTATAATGGAACCGAAAAAAAAGAAAGGTAGAAGTCGAAAATAGACAGTTTTTGCCAGAATGGACCGATTTGTATTGTTTCACGCTGCCAAATCGTGCTGGAGCAGTACCGATGTGCTTGATTTGTCAACAAACAGTTGCGTTAATTAAAAGCTCGAATATATAACGACATTATGAGTCGTTCATTGACTGAGCAGGAGAAATGTGGTGAAGCTTCTTTACGTACTTCTTGGACTCTTGCTAAGCATATGAAACCATTCACTGATGCTGACATAGTCAAGGAATGTATGCTCGAGGCAGACAATGTTTTGTTTGAAAACAGAAAAGATGGTGTTGAAACTATTCGACGGATTCCGTTATCTGCGAGTACTAACACAAGAAACACACACGTTCTGGCAGAAGAAAATCATTGTGAAGTGAAACGGCGGTTAAATAATTCTGATTATTACGCCTTGGCTATGGATGAATCATGTGACATCACTGATAAAGCACAGTTGGTTAGTTTTGTACGTTTCTTGGACAAAATGAGACAAACTTTTGTTGAGGAGCTATTAATTATTTTGCCGTTATTAGGAAGAACCCGAGGAGAAGACATGATGGACGCGGTGATGGATTATTTCCTTAAAAATGAGTTAGACTTAAAAAAGCTTTTATCAGTAACTACCGACGGTGCACCAGCGATGGTTGGGGCTAAAAAAGGACTAGTTAACCTATTGAGAACCAGTGCAAAATGTAATGAAAATTTGATTTCTTACCATTGTATCATTCACCAAACTGTGCTTTGCTGCAAACTCAATCTTAGTCTCGAGAGAACTTGCAAGGAGTGATGCAAATAATAAATTTTCTTCGGGCAAAATCAGCACTGAAACATAGTGAATTGAAAATATTTCTTGACGAAGTGGATGCTCAATATGACGATCTGTTATTGCATAATAATGTGAGATGGTTAAGCAAAGGCTGCGTTTTACAACGATTCTTCACCATTTTAGAAGACTTGAAGACATTTCTTTTCAAAATTGATCAAACGTCAACAAACGATTACTTAAGTTTTCTTAGCGATAAAGAAAACGTAACTTCCATTGCTTCCTTATCAGATATTTTTAAACACATCAATGATCTGAACCTTAAACTTCAAGGCAAAGGAAAGCTTGTATGGGAGCTCCTGACAGAAGTAAAAAGCTTTTTGCGAAAACTCGATCTTTTCAACATTGATCTTCCCTAATTTAAAAAAAATCTGCAATGACAACGAGCTTGACGTCGGCCAATACAAGATGTTCGATGAGGATCTAAAATCGGAATTTGAAAACAGATTCGCAGATTTTAAGAAAATTGGGAATGTCGTCGATATGTTCAGTAACATTTACTCTCTGAATCCTGGGGATGAATGGAGTAATGAAGTTGCAAATATTTTCGGGAGTAATAAAGCTTCTCTCCAGATGGAAATGATCGATTTCCAAGAAAATACAGTTTTAAAACATCAAAAACAGGAAGTTTCTTGTCAAGAGTTTTGGATAAAATTTGTTTGTGCTAATAAATACCCAGAATTAAAAAAATTAGCCTTGAAACTGCTCACTTTGTTTGGGTCAACATATGTTTGTGAAGCAGCATTTTCTAAGATGAACTTCATTAAAAATAAATTCCGGAACAGACTTGCTGATGAACATCTCCAAGATTTAATGAGAATAGCCTGCACAAGCTTTACTTCAAAATTTAGACGGATAGTCCAAGACAAAAAATGTAATTTTGTCATTAATATTGTAAAAACCCTTAGTACTTACTTCTTTTTATTTAAAGCATCAGTTTATTATTTAATAAAATCATGCACCGAAAACCATTCGTTTTATTTGTCCATTGATACAGTATCTAAACATTTTATTTAAATAGTTCAGCTTATTACCTTCCGGACTGCGACGGTCGTAAAAAACGGACCCCAAATCAAAGTAGTTGGTGACCGCTGGTATATGGCATCACATATTTGTCAAATTGAAATTCCGCCCAATTTTCCAATAAATTGATTAATACTTAAATTTTCATTATTATTTGGAATATGAAACAAAATAGTAGTGCGGATTTCCAAAGAATTTTATGAAGTTATATCAAATTAAATTAACTTGATCAAATTACATAGACCCATTTTCGGATCAAATTATATTAGATGAGATCCCATGGGATCTCACGCAATAATTTTATGTATGCCATTTTTCAAATTAGCTATAATATGATGTGATAATGAATTGTGTATATGATTATATATGTATGATAATAAATACCTATATCGGAACTTTTTTCATAGGGTACCCAGAAATACTTCTGGAAGTCATTATTCAATTACCGAGCGCTTCCTAAACTAATTATAGAAGACATGCTTTTTATTCGCGATGTCCCACTGATATGTCATTTTATCTGGTGAAAAGAAGCAATAAATAAATATTTTTTTAATATTTTTTATGGATTTAACGGAAATGAAGGATGATCATATATTTGTATGAAATTGTTGATATTTTAATACAATCTAAATTATATTTAAATGTATCAGTTCACATAAAATCATATAAAATTACATCAGATCAAAATCCGGATACAATAATATCTGGTTTTTATAAAATTTATCTATTTGCATCAGTTTATATCTAAAGATTCTAAACTAATGCAAATAGATAAAACAAAACTGATACAATTAGATAAAACACTGATACAATCTAACACAATTCTATCGGACCATAATTCGGATAAAATTGTACTGGAAATTTATCTAATTGCATCAGATTAGATCTAAATCCATACAAACAGATACAATTATATGGGTCCATATTTCGGATCAAATTTAATAAGATTACATATAGCGTCACATAGAAATTGATATGACTACATAAAGAGCCATATATTTTTTTAATCGGCAGCTTGATCACTTATTATTTATATTTTTAAAATTCAATTTTATTTTCAGCTCATCGGTTGAAGCTCCTACAATTCTTCCAATGTTTCCAGCATATTACATATTTAATAGCCTGCTAATTATGTTGCTAATTCTTCATATCGTTTGGACGTATATGATACTTAAAATTGTTATAGATTCACTTCAAAAAGGATTGGTAAGTAAAAACTACGGATGCCGATCCCGAAAATAACTCCCAGGATTTTTTAATTTATTAATTTGCATTTTTTATTCATACACAAAGTATACCCGATCAAAAAGTTGTATAACCAACCCAGTGTATAAACTGTAATGATATGTCAATACTTTTCTCACTACCAGTAATTGCACCAGCTTACTCTCTGCATTACTTTAACACAAATAATAAGAACTTACTAGTAACTAGATAATTCTTTCAGTATTTTAATACAAAAAATAATGTGTTACTTATAATTACCTACTTATTTTTATCATTATTTTAAATATAAAATAATGAACTCAAAATAGTTTGCAAATTGTTAAAAAAAATGTCCATAAAAAACATTCGATTTTGTTATGGGCCAACCGGAATATATATTAAGCTCCGTAAAAAACGAACTTTGTGTGCTGTGTTTATATGGGAAAAAAATAATAATAATAATTTTTATTCTGGGATATAAATTGATCGATATAAAGATAATATTATTTTTCAAGAAGGTATAAAAAATCGGTTAAGAAGTAGCCCAGCAATAAAAAATGCCCCAGGCCACCAACTAAAGTGCCAAATACCACCTCCTACACATCCTA
The DNA here is from genome assembly GCA_021234595.1 of Delia radicum. NCBI lineage: Eukaryota > Metazoa > Arthropoda > Insecta > Diptera > Anthomyiidae > Delia > Delia radicum. The sequence continues at coordinate 45,814,701 of CM037852.1, forward strand.
AAGGTGTTATGATACTTGCTATTTTTTGTATTGGATTTTTTTAGGATTGACTGAAAGAAACAACAAATGCGAGAAAGAACAAGAAATACTTTTTTGTTATTTCAAAATAAAATGTAAACAACACAAACAATATTGCCCACGTTTTGTTCCCACAAAAACCGTCAAAAAAAGCTAAAAATCGCAAAAAAAAAGTTAAAACCCGCTACTTTCGATCAAAAACTAAAAAAGTTGGCAACAGTGCTAACATTTAATCTGGAAATGTCAATTTTAAGCTAAAAATTTTTATATTTTTTTTGACAGTCTAAGATTATTTATCGATAACACACGTATATTTGTTTGACATATCAAGATTTTTTATGGTATAATCATACTCTTTACACTTAGTCAGTTTTCCTATGCAAATATATTTGCACTGTTCTCCAATATAGAAAAAATACAAAAAATAGCAAGTATCATAACACCTTAAACGTTTTTAAAATAGATTACTGCCCCATAACTTTATTTATTTAAAAGACTCACAAATTAAATTTTTGGCAAAATTTCAGTTTATGGGGGACACCCCTGGAAAAAAAAAATGCCACGCCCCCTTAAATGACCCCAGGAGTGCGAAAATCATAATGAATAAGGGGGCTCACGCCCCTTATGGGCGTGGCAGTCGAAAAACGACCCGGCCCACCTACGTAGACAATATGGGTATCAAATGAAAGCTAATGTCTTCACGATTCCATAAATAGCCGTAGTTGCCAGATCGGGCGATTTTTGTAGCCGATATGGCCATTTTGGCAAAATTTGGGGTGGGGGAAATTTTTTTTTTCCTTTTGTTTGCTTATATTTTGTTAAAATCAAACAAAAATGAGCATTTTGTGCGAAAAGATTACTATTGTTAGCGTTACCCAGGGATTACCGCGTGGAGGTCATAGTAAATCAATCCCCTTGGAGAAGCATGAGAACTCACGTAAAGTTGTGAGTTTCCACGCTTCTCACGGCCAAGATGCCATCTGCATCTAGTCGTCTTCATCCTCATCTTCACTGTCTTCAGACTCATCTACAATCTCTGGTTATACTGGCTTCGCTTAGTAAAGTTTTTCTGCGTGACCGGCCTACGGCCGGGCTTAGGGGTTTTTAACTCCAGTATGTCTTAATTCTAGACGGCGGGGATCTCGAGTGCTCGGCCTCTGGCCGAGGTAAAAAGGAATAAACAAAAAAGTCCTTCCCCCATTTTATAAAAATTAACATATCTTCCTCAAATTCTGGACGATCTGGCAACTACGGGTATTTTTGGAATCGTGAAGACATTTCCTTTCATTTGATACCAATATTGCCTAAGTAGGTGGCATGGGTCGTTTTTCACCCCCGCCCCTATTTAACAAAAATGGCCGTATCGGCTGCAAAAACCGCCCGATCTGGCAACTATGGCTATTTTTGGAATCGTGAAGACATTAGCTTTCATTTGATACCCATATTGTCTACGTAGGTGGGCCGGGTCGTTTTTCGACTGCCACGCCCATAGGGGGCGTGAGCCCCCTTATTCATTATGATTTTCGTACTCCTGGGAACATTCTGAAGGGGATGGCATATTCAGATTTTTTCTCTAGGGGTGTCCCCCATAAACTGAAATTCAGCCAAATTTTTAAATATGAAAGTTATTTTTCATAAATTAAATTTTTAGATATGAAATTTATTTTTTTTAGGATGAAATCGAAAAAATTGAGATTTGAACTTCATTGAATTGTTGAATACATTTCAGAGAATGAAAATAAAAAAAATTAAAAATATATCACCAGGTGCACTTGGGTAGTAGTTCAGCGATATGATTTTTGCGAATTTCGAGGAAATTGTGTTTTGTGGTAATAACAAGGCTAATTTGTGTCATAAAATATTTAAAATAGAAAAGTAGCTACTTTTGTACCGTTTGTTGTTTTATTTTATCATCATTATTCAAGCTTGAAAAAAAAATTTTTGGACATCATTCCACCCATGTGGACCTGCGGCTCAAAATGACCCAGGCTTATTTATTTCAATTTACAAAAAACGTCAAAGCTTTTCTCACTACTGTTGAAGTAACGTGATTTGAAATATTATGACACAATGTGTGAAGCTGATGTGCTAAAAATTTTGGACAAATTGATCAACGTTAACCCGTGCCGTGCCGTGCCGCATTAAGATTAATTGAGATACTGCTGACTTTTATGTATATTTTAACAAAAAATATTTAAACTCTTTTTTTTCTGACCAAAGCCATTCCTTTAATGCACTAAAAAAATATTCTGAAATAAAGTAACCCTTTAATGCTATTGGTGTCAAAATTGCGCTTTTGTGAAAAAACTTTATAAAAAATACTCTTTGTTATCCCGATTGAAAAAAAATTGTATAAGCCATATCATATTATATAATATATAATTATATCTGAAAAATGGGTATATATTATTTTATATAATTATATAAGGCAGATATAATTATATATTGGACCATATATAATTATATATTGGACCATATATAATTTTATAAAGCACCATATAAACAAATTTTTGAATAATCAACAGCAGATAAATTAAATTGGAATAATTTTGGGCCGCAGGTCCTCAAGGTTTAATGATGTCCAAACAATTTTTTTTTTCAAACTTGAGTGATGATGGTAAAATAAAACAGTAAATGGTACAAAAGTAGGAAATTTTTGATTTTAAATATTTTATGACATAAATTTTACCACAAAACACAATTTCCTCGAAATCCGCAAAAATCCAATCGCTGCCCTACCCAAGTGTACCGGGCGATATTTTTAAATTTTTTTATCTTTATTCTCTTAAATGTATTCAACAAGTCCATTAAGTTCAAATCTCAATTTTTTTGATTTTGTTGAAGAAAATTTTTTAGAATTTGAAATTGGAGATTTGGGAACTATCCCAAAAATATTGTCCGTTTTTGAAGCCACCTTAGGACAGGATAACGACATTCTAAAAAAATATATTTCATTTCTTTTAATTTATGAGTCTGTAAAATAAAAAAATTATGTTGCGGTAATAAATTTAAAAAACGTGTAATCGAATTTCTTGGTCAAGTGGTATTTGTCACATTAGTGGCCTGTGTAATTAATTATTACTGGGCTATTTCTTAACCGATTTTGGATTTTTATACCTTTTTGAAAACATAATTTTATCTTAATATTGATTAATTCTAGAATAAAAACTATTACGACTTTAAATTTTTTTACAAAATCTGAAAAAATGAGTTTTTCCCCATAGAAAATGCAGCATCCAAAGTTCGAGGAAAAGTAGTAGTTGATAAAGAAAAATGTTAAGCATCATGCGTTTTTTTTCACGGTGCTTAATATATATTCCGGTTGGCGCATAACGAAATCGAATTTTTTTTATAACCAACCCTAAATTACAGTATCCAAGAAAGCAAAATTGTTTTTTTTTCTTGCTCCCCGCTCTTTTTTAATACATTGGGTGTAAAAATAAGATCTGCGAACCATGGTCATGCCGTACTGTTTTGACTTGTGGTATGGGAGTGTAGTTATAAGACCGAAAACCTTATATAAAGCTAACCGTTGCTAGCCGGTCAAATACTCCCGTTTTGCAGTGCGGAATCGGAGGGGTGTGCACCTCTAGCTATGCTCTTGCTAGCTCTCCGAAATGGGTGAGTTCTTTCTCATCCACAAACCAACCACACACACAAAGATTATTTGGTGCACTTTGAGATAAAGATATGGCCGAAAAAAAAAAAAATAAAAAAATCGCAACAAGTTTAGTGGCAATCACTATTAACTATAAAAAAATTTATTTGTTTAAACAGACGGACCCATAAAAACCTGGTTATACTAAATTAATTCCTAATGAATATACGCGTTTAGATTGGGGGAACTCTAGCTGGTATTGAGCCATATTATCCAATGCCCTCCCTACCTTGCGAACAGTATTTTGAATTTTTTTTGAACACCCCTTTTAAAAGTGTAACAAAATTTAAATCAATTAAATTTGAAATCAATCAAATCTGAAATCAATTAAATTTGGAAATTTCGAATCAGATAAAGTTCTGATTAAACGTTAAAAAAATTAATCTTAAATTATCATTAACATTGTCACATCGCGAAAAAAAAATTTTAAAAATTTACTTTACCAACCGGTACAAACATTCCTTTTTAAAACGATAATAAAAAAACCAAAATAGTTCATTTAATACTCACTTTGTACTCCATCGTTGAATCTGTGGGCCCATAGATGACGATGCTGTGCGTGATGTTTCAAAAAAAATCAATTATATTATTTCGGTATTTCAGCGTTGGTTCCCGAATAAAAAAAAAACTGAACATCACCCTTTAGGACTGTACGATCAAAAAAGTTGATATAAAGTTTTGTACATTTCACAAAAAAAAAACGCGCAAAATCGGTAAAAATTATACGGAAATAATTATAAAAATATTAATTCCATTTGGCAATTACAAAAAAAAAATTCCCAAAATTATTTAATTTAGTCAAATTTAGATTAAATTTAATTTAAATTAATGCAATTTGAATTATCATCGTTTAAAAGATAAAAAAAAATTTTAAATTTAGATTTGAATTTGAATTTAAGTTTTCGAGAGAAAAAAAATTAATTCACATTTCCATGTGCTTCCACATCCTCGAAAATTCCCGCGTGGTTTTACATAAGCCTTAAAAAAAATCAAGGCCTTAACAGCATGTCTCTATAACGAAAATCAAAATTCAGCCAGACACATTTTCTAATTCTTCCCTGCAGGAAGCTTGGGGTCAAGTGTCTCCAAGTCTCCACTTTTGTCTACTATTTTGTTGACATTGTCAACTAAGCGTCTACAATTTTTACTTTATTAACTCACTAGTAAATTTTTGGTTCCAATGTCTACATATGGTCCCATTAGAACTAATTAGCTACTAGTGAATCTATGTTTCTAATGTCTACATATGGTGCCATAAGAACTACCTAGTCACTAGTGAATCTTTGGTTCCAATGTCTACATATGGTCCCATAAGAACTACCTATTCACTACCTAGTCAATAGTTCTAATGTCACTAGTGATTTTCAATGACACGTACATGTTAAATGTCTATAGCAAATTACATTGCCTGGGGAATATTTGGTTAGTAGTACTGGTGACACAGTCAATAGTGAATCAATACTTTTTCACTATTGACATTTCCTGCAGGGTTCTTACAGCCGTCCCATGAACCAGCAGGTTCTGACTGGGCCACAAAAAAACAGCAATTAATAAACTTGCCGCAGCCACACGCTAATTTCCACACACAAAATTTCATAAATTTGCAAAGCCAGACAATTTCTAAAAAAAAATGTCATATAAAAATATTCCCCGGGAAAAAAATTTGATAAAAAAAATCTTTTAGGCACAGCCGTCAACATGGAAAATTTTTTCCACGTGACAACGTCTCGTGGCCGTTATATGGCCCCAATATCACGGGGTCCTAAAATACAAAAAACTAACACCACGCCTGTACTTCTACGGTCTAATTTGAGGAAGAAAAAAAAAACAGCAAACACGTTGTTTCAAAAAAAAAAAAATTTCCACAGAAAAAAATCTGTCCACACAATGTGGTACAGTTTAACAGTATCAAAAGATTTTTAAATTATTACTTTTATTTAAATCAATTTGACTTTATCGTCCGGCCACATGTTGGTAATTAAAATTTAAATTTCAAAACCAAACAAGATTCACTAAATGATCCAAAATTTTACATAGTCTTGGTTCACACACGGCAATTTTACTTGCGCAATTCTTGAGTTTATAGAAGAGGGAGGGAAAGAGAATGATAGGGGGTACAGACTTGCCCGTACTCCAATTCCGTTTTGTTTTGTCATCCGCAATTTTCAACACTGCAGGTTGATATACGAAAATTGCTGAAACAAACTTTTCCTGTGTGAACACAAAAGCAAGTTCAAAGGAGAATTGAAGAAAAATTGCTCAAGTAAAATTGGCGTGTGTGAACCAGGACATACCGTAAGTAAATACACAAAAAAAATATTGGCCTCTTCCCCCCTCTTGTAGTAATAACTACAAACAAAAAAAAATTGAGAAAGAGTTCTAAAAGTGACAAAAAGAAATACCAAAAAAATTGTATCCCCTCTACCCGCATACACCTTACAAAGTTTTTAGTTTGCTGGTTAGTTTGTGTGTGTGTGCGTATGAAAGCAAACGAACTTTGAGTAATTGGAGTAATTTTTTGTTTTAATACTATCTTACCAATACTGATATTGGATGAGCTTTGATTATCAGTACACTCAAGAGCAAATAAATAGCAGCACATACACAAAAAAAATTAATCGATTAAAAAAAATTGGTGGTTAAAATATATAAAAACTATATTTTTATTATAAACCAAAACTGACCACTACAGACTTTTGACCTAAAAATTGGGCAAAATTTCAGTTTATGGGGGACACCCCTGGAAAAAAAAAAAATGCCACGCCCCCTTAAATGACCCCAGGAGTGCGAAAATCATAATGAATAAGGGGGCTCACGCCCCTTATGGGCGTGGCAGTCGAAAAACGACCCGGCCCACCTACGTAGACAATATGGGTATCAAATGAAAGCTAATGTCTTCACGATTCCAAAAATAGCCGTAGTTGCCAGATCGGGCGATTTTTGTAGCCGATATGGCCATTTTGGCAAAATTTGGGGTGGGGGAAATTTTTTTTTCCTTTTTTTTTGCTTATATTTTGTTAAAATCAAACAAAAATGAGCATTTTGTGCGAAAAGATTACTATTGTTAGCGTTACCCAGGATAAATGAGGATAAGTAGAAAATTAAGAAACGAGGAAAACTCTTGAAAGCTTCTGATTGGTTAATGAAAATTTGTTATACTGGCTTCGCTTAGTAAAGTTTTTCTGCGTGACCGGCCTACGGCCGGGCTTAGGGGTTTTTAACTCCAGTATGTCTTAATTCTAGACGGCGGGGATCTCGAGTGCTCGGCCTCTGGCCGAGCTAAAAAGAAATAAACAAAAAAAGTCCTTCCCCCATTTTATAAAAATTAACATATCTTCCTCAAATTCTGGACGATCTGGCAACTACGGGTATTTTTGGAATCGTGAAGACATTTCCTTTCATTTGATACCAATATTGCCTAAGTAGGTGGCATGGGTCGTTTTTCATCCCCGCCCCTATTTAACAAAAATGGCCGTATCGGCTGCAAAAACCGCCCGATCTGGCAACTATGGCTATTTTTGGAATCGTGAAGACATTAGCTTTCATTTGATACCCATATTGTCTACGTAGGTGGGCCGGGTCGTTTTTCGACTGCCACGCCCATAGGGGGCGTGAGCCCCCTTATTCATTATGATTTTCGTACTCCTGGGAACATTCTGAAGGGGATGGCATATTCAGATTTTTTCTCTAGGGGTGTCCCCCATAAACTGAAATTCAGCCAAAAATTGTATAAAAAAAGTTAATAGTTTTGTTGTTCTACAACTTTTTAAATAATGGGTTTTCGTTAAAAAGTGTTATAAGTGTAATTATGCAAAACAAAACAGCAATTATTTTTAATAATATATACTTTTTACCTACATATAAAAAATCGTGATGTTTTTCGCGATCAGTCATAATTTTGGAGAAAAAAATTTTTGAATGCTAGATATCTTATAGATATTTTTTTACAGTTTTTAAACATTTTTAAAAGTCATGATTTTATTCAAAATTTGATTTGTTTTTAACCAAACAGTTAAGGTGCTATGATACTTGCTATTTTTTGTATTTTTTCTATATTGGAGAACAGTGCAAATATATTTGCATAGGAAAACTGACTAAGTGTAAAGAGTATGATTATACCATAAAAAATCTTGATATGTCAAACAAATATACGTGTGTTATCGATAAATAATCTTAGACTCTCAAAAAAAAATATAAAAATTTTTAGCTTAAAATTGACATTTCCAGATTAAATGTTAACACTGCTGCCAACTTTTTTAGTTTTTGATCGAAAATAGCGGGTTTTAACTTTTTTTTTGCGATTTTTAGCTTTTTTTGACGGTTTTTGTGGGAACAAAACGTGGGCAATATTGTTTGTTTTGTTTACATTTTATTTTGAAATAACAAAAAAGTATTTCTTGTTCTTTCTCGCATTTGTTGCTTCTTTCAGTCAATCCTAAAAAAATCCAATACAAAAAATAGCAAGTATCATAAAGGGTGAATTAGCTAAGCGTAAACGTACGAAATTTAATAAGTCAAATAAGAATAGAAGACATTTTGTGTATCTTGTTGTTTCATTCATATCCATTTAACATAGAGAAAACGTAAACGGACAACAAAATTCTATTTTGATTAGATTTTCTTGTGTTTTTACGTATTCTATATGTTTAATGAATATGAATGAAACAACAAGATACACAAAATGTCTTCTATTCTTATTTGACTTATTAAATTTCGTACACCGAGATACGTTTACGTTTACGCTTGGCTAATTCACCCTTTACACCTTTAATTAGTCAATAACACTAGTTTACAAAATGAAATTTTGTTCATGTACATTTGATAAAACAGTTTTTGAGATATTGTAATTTTTTTAATTTTTTCGAATTTTATCACTTGACAAATCATATCTCGAACTAGAAATGTCCGATTGTGTCGTACCCAAATGCAAGGTATTGAGATGTCGAACAAGTATGTATAATCGAATCTTTGATTGGTAAAGGGGTTCAAAATATATCTATGAAAATAGGGCACATTTTCAAAAAAAATCATATTTTACACTGTGCCGACGGAAAAGTACAAATCGTTAAAAATGTGAACATCATTATAGAAGAAAACACTGACCAGAAAGGGAGAACGTCACAGTGGGCAAAGACAATATTAAATACGTGCCTCTTGTCAAAAATGAAAATATACTTAAAGCGTTGCACATTAAACTTGGCCTCATTAAAATTTTTGTGAAGGCCAAGTATTTTCCTATTTGAAAACCTTTTCCCGCAGCTTTCTATAGCAAAAATCAAGGAAGGCGTCTTCGATGGTTCATTTCAGCGGGTTGTTACCAATTTTCTTAAGAACAATAAAAGCCCTAACTACGAGGGAATTTTTACCGATTTGCTGAAGAACTTCAACAAGATGGGTACGGAATGCCATTATTTAATTTCATTCCTGGTTGTTTTCTATTGTATTGTTTTTACCATTTTATTTATTTATTACATGTGTAAATATGTCTCTAAAAATCCATTTCTTGCATTCGCATTTGAATTTCTTTTCGGACAATCTTGGTGACGTAAATGACGAACACGGCGAGAGATTTCACCAACAAATTAAGACCATTGAGCGGCGCTATCAAGGATTTCGGGATGACGCAATGTTGGGAGACTATGTATGGTTTCTCACTATAGAAACGGATCCCAAAAGCAACCGAAGAAAAAGCAAGAGCCACAACTATTTCAAACACACAAAAATGTCAAGAATGTATTGCTAGTATTGTATTGTCGAAAAAAAATAAAATATTCGGAAAATATGAGATTTGGATTTGTTCACTCAATTGCTTATAACTTTGTCATTTTTCGGTCGATTCTTCTGGTTGGTCTCAGTTCTTACGCAAAAGTATCATCTTTACGTACATGATGAGAAACCAGACGTTTTTTTTTTTTAACGATTTTCGTCATCACAGAATCACTGTAAAATATGATTTTTTTTGAAAATGTGCCCTATTTTCATCGATATATTTGAACCGCTTTACCAATCAAAGATCCGATTATACATATTTGTTAGTCATCTCAATACCTTGGGTACGACCCAATCGGACATTTCCAGCTCGAGATTTGTCAAGTCAAAAAAAAGGTCAAAAAAATGAAAAAATTACAATATCTCAAAACTGTTACATAAAAAAAAATTCAACCTTGATTTTCGAATTCAGCGGGAGAAAAAACATAAGGAAAATCACCTCTCATCAAATGCACATTTTCGGTATAAACTAGTGTAATTATACTTTGAAGTTCAAGTTTGGTTCAAAATTTTATGTTAATTTACATGTTTTGAAAATGTAAAAAAAAAAAATTATATAAAAAAGTTAGAAAAAGAAAAATTCTATTCGATTATTTCAAAAAAATGTTATAGGTACAAAAACGTTAAAACGCTTGGGTCAAAATGACCCAATTTCAAAAAACAAAGTTAAAATTAAATACTATACTATTCGTATAGAGTGAATTTCAATGGTATATTATAAATTACTTAAAGTTTTAAACAGGACAGAAGTGTTAATGATTTTCCGGGAATTTTGGAAAAAAAAATTATTTAAATTTTTCATTCAGTTAAAATAGTTTATAATTACTAATTGCTTACCTTTTTGTCTTTAATTTATTTCAGATGTCAGGTGATATTAGATCGAGTGATAGCGAAGACGTTTCTGAAAGCTCTGAAAGTCACAAATCATTAAACAACGGTACCATAAAAGGACCTTTAAAAAATAACGATGTTAAAAGAAAGAAAATAACTACAAACAAAAATTAAGCTTATTCCAAAAAAAACTAGTACCAAATCAGTTCATCCTTTATGTGTATTATTTTAAGTGTAAACAAGCATAATTACGTAATTTAAAAAAATACTTTTACATTTCAGTTGTAATAACATGTACATTTATTTTGTAATAAATTAAAAAAATAAAAACATTTCACTTTGCAATGTTTTTAGGCGCCTAAAAATGATCACACTATACAGATTATTTCAAAATCGGACAACCGCAATAGGAAGATGTTCCTGAAACATGAATGTTTCTTCAAAAGGAAAAGTTCTTTAAAATAAAGTCCATGGAACGTAAATATTTTTTTAAAATACAAAAATGTTGATATTCTCCTCTCCTTAAATTAAAATTTTTAGATTTTGAGAACTTCCATTCATGTGTTGCCGCCGATTTCGATATGTTATAAAGAATCAAAAACTAAGAAACACATATTCTTTTTTTAGCTGTCCAGTAATATAGTGACGCCATCGGACGTTTGGAACTGTTCACCTGGTAGGATAATTGGCTTCGTAGGGAGCCTGAACCTATAGGGTGTATTCGCTGGCAGCACAAAATACCAATTTCTGGTCGCAGTGCATAGTGCCACTATAATCTAATCTAATAGCTGTCCAGTCTCACATTTGGGGGTTAAAAAGTGGAGTCAAAAATAACCCCATTTTTTTCGTTTTTTTTTTATATTTCTTCCAAAGAAACTATATATAAATTTGGGGTCTAATGAAAAGTATTTGAAATGCGCATCACCGGCATAAAGAAGCATGTTTGAGCATGCTTAACTTGTCGAGTTATTCGAACTTTGTACTAGAAGGTATAATCGGTTTAGGTTCAAACTCACATATATTAAATTCTCTATTAAATTTCCCATACAACATTTTGTGAAAATTGTTTGTTTTTACATATTTTTTTGTTTTTTTATTTGTAACTACACTCAAAAAATAAAACATCTTGTAAATCAAGAATATTATTTCTCAGCAAATCTTTTGCTGAAATTGTGTTTTCAGCTATAATTTTAGGTATACTTATTCAGAACTTAACTGGTTTAAACTAATGTTTTACTTATTTATTTTGCTAAAAAAAAAATTGTGCTGATAAGCACATCAATAGTGTGGACGTCAGCCAAATTGAATGATATACACAGAAAGATGGAGAAGATGGGGAAAATACTACTTAAAAGTACAACTTTTGTAAGACATAAAAAAATCAACTTTGGAAGATTTTTGTATCTGTTTTTAATACAAAAGGACGCTAACAATGTGATTACATATAAGAATAAAAAACTTTAATTTTGTGTTGTCACCGGCTTGTCAGAGTAATAGTCTATTAATAAATTATAGACAAAAAGAAAAATTTAACTAAACATTAAATGTGTATTTGTAATCTTTATAATGATTATTAATGTAGTGTGATCAAATTGCAAACAAATATACGTTCAGATAGACAGACTAGAGCGAAAGACAAGACTACACATCTTTGGTAATTTTTTATGTTTCCTTTTCTTATTGCAAACAAAAAAGTTGTATATTTAGACAATCATTGATGTAAGTAGTTGAATTATAATTTTGTTTATATAATAATTTCTATAAATTTTCAGATATTAAATTAATTCATGTAGTCAATGTGGAAGTATGAACATTTTTATATTTTGTGACGTATTGTAAATTATTTTTAAAAGAATCACTTTTTTTTAAGATTTCCAGCAAATAAATTAACTAAAATAAAATTTTTCTAAAAAATTTTTTAATTTTTAATATTCAGCAACAATTTTATTAACTTTTAGCAAGGATTTTTAATTTTGAATGACCTAAGTGTTAGCAAAACTTTTGCAGAATCTGCGAATTTTGTTGCTGAAAATCAGCAGGCTGACATCAGCAATTTTTTTTTATTCAGCAAACTAACTACTAACTTTTTTTTGAGTGTGTATATTACAAATCACATTTTATTATGTTAATTTTAAAAATCTTTCTAACAATATATAATACTATGCACTAGGGTTTTCCTTTTCCCGAACGTTTTCGGTTCCCGGGAAAGCGGGAATTTTTTTTTTAATTTCCCGGGATCCCGCTCCATAATAATATAAAAATCGTTTTATTAAAAAACGTAAAATAACTTGCTTACATTTTTTTACAGTTTTATTTATGTTTTGTTTTATATACATCGAGATTATTTTAATGTTATTTTTAAGTTATAACGAGCTTGAAACCTCCGTATATTTACAAAAATAAAGCAAATCAAAAATGAATATTAATATCAGTACACTCATAGAAATAAACCTGTAAAAATAGCAGAAAAGCTACTAATATATAGTTAACATTTTTTTTTTGCTAAATATTAATAAAATAAGAACATCGAAAATATATCTGTTAGCTTTACAAAATTTTAGTCATATTCTGCTGATTTTATAAGGTAGTCAGTCTTTTATTCGCATTAAAAAAAAAAAAACTTTAAAAATTTCACATTTTTTAACAACTTTTTTGTCCGCTAATATTTAGTAAATGTGTTTGCTGATTTTAGCAGATTATTTTGCTACTTTCAATTAACTAAAATTCAGCTCAAATATAACTAAATATTTGTAAATTCAGCAGATTTGTTTTTGCTGTTCTTATATTACTAATATTTAGTAAAAAAATATGCTAATTTTAGCAGTTTTTTCTGCAAGGTAATTTTTTACTAATTTTTATTAGATTTTCTTTGCTATTTTTACAGGTTTATTTACATGAGTGTGTGGTTTTAATAAAAATAATTAATTTTAGTTTTATTTTATTAGTTTTATAATTTCTGGATTCTTCTACAAACAAAACATATTTTCACAACTCTTAGCACAGAAAGAAATCGTTGAAATCACAATCATAAGAGTTATGGTGTCGGAAATCTCCTAGTTTGAGTAAATTGAATACAAAATGAGGTTAAAAAGTCAAAAAAAATTAAAACACTTCAATTTGCATGGACTACTATGCGAGGTTTCTCCTGGGCCAAAAGTACAAACGTTGAATAAACGTACTTTAGGTCAAAATTTGAATCAATCTTTTCGTTAGATTATGGCTTACAATGCAAGAAACATTCTGTACACTTCGATATGCATTTTGCTCCTAATTTACTCATAATATTACCAATTTGTTGTTTTTTGATGGCGAAATCGTCAAAAAAGTCATATTATATAATCTCTTTACCGTCAACGTTAGGCTTTACAAACAATAAATTTCTATTGAATAAGGCTGAAGAAAAATGCCACTATGTATATATGCCATTTTAATATTTACTTTTATTCATCGACTTTGAGAGATTAGATTAGACTAGAGTGCCACTATGCACCGCGACCAGAGTTGGTATTTTGTGCTGCTAGCGAGTACACCCAATTGGTTCAGGCACCCTACGAAGCCAACTATCCTACCAGGTAAACAGTTCCAAACATCCGATGGCGTCACTATTCGAACACCAAAATAACGCACCCTCCTATCGGAGAGCCTCGGACATTTGCAGAGAACATGCTCTGAGGTCTCGGGTTCCAATTCACAAAACCTGCACGTATCCGTAGAGGATCGTCCCATCTTGTACAATAGATACCTAAGGCCCATCTTGTACAATTGATACCTGAGGTAACCCGTCACGGTTCTTAGTTCGCCCCTCGTCATAGACAAGATTTTCTGCGACCTCTCCCCAGAGGGAGATATAAACAGCCTCGTTGTCGCTGCCCAGGCGATCTGGCCCAATAGGCCCCAAATTCCGACTCCCTCCATCTTCTGAGCCTCTCTCTCACATACCCATTGGGTACGCCACAGAAAGGTTCAGGGCCAATGAATTGTCGACGAGCTCCGCAGTTGGCTAAACAGTCAGCCCGTTCGTTGCCCTCATGCCCCTCATGGCCAGGAACCCAGCCCAGTGTCAAGGAGTTGTTAAGTCCTAGACGATTTAAAGAGTCGATACATTCCTTAACCAGACCCGACGACACATTTTGAGCCCTCAAGGCACCAAGTGCCGCCTGGCTGTCAGATAGAATGTAGATCTTGGTCCCACGTGCCCTCCTCCGCAGACACTCTTCCACACAGATACAGATAGCGAAGAACTCCGCCTGAAAAACGGAGGGATATTTGCCCATGGGCAGAGCACGCTGAAATCCGGGTCCGACGACACCCGTCCCCGTATCCAAGTTCGACTGTTTTGAGCCATCCGTGAACCAGACCTGTGCACCAACCTACGGTACCCAAGATCCTGTTGAAAATCACAACAACAAAGTGCCTCACAAATACCTGCACAGGCAGTATCCTGTCACTGACCCTAACAACCGGGTCATCAGCGAACATTTTCGCAATCTCAAGATGCCCCTTCAGATCCCCACTCCTCATGCTGTCGATCTCCCGCAGCCTTAGAGATCCCATGCACGCGTTCTCCTTTACAGAGATATGCAAAAGAGGAATGCAAAGCATGACTCCAATAGCATCAGTCGGCCATGAGTTCGAGGCACCCGTGATACTTTGAGGAATACATCATTGTTTGATTTTACGCGTTAACTGATGGAGCCTCCTTAAAAATATGGAAAAAAAATTGACCTACAATCTTGAAAATGCTTGTATTTACTAAAGAACATTCATTAGACTGACAACTGTTTATATTTCTGAAAGCCTATTATCTTATATATAAAATTCTCGTGTCACAATGTTCGTTCCCGTACTCCTCCGAAACGGCTTGACCGATTCTCATGAAATTTTGTGAGCATATTGAGTAGGTCTGATAATCGGCCAACATCTAAAAATAAGCGTGATCGGACCAGTGGGCGTGTCAGCTCCCATACAAAGTAAATATTTAATATCATATATCTACAGTTCTATAAAAGCCAGAGTCTTAGAAATGTGTGCACGTTGATTATATTATGAATAGTCATGAGCAAATTGGGCAGGATCATACCAGTGGGCGTGGGAGCTCCCATACAAAGTGATTATTTAGCTCATATACAAAATTAATATTAAATATCTAGGGTTCTATATTAGCTATATAGCCTTCAAATTTTGTACGAGTCCATCAATTACAAATATTAGTAGTCGAACTGAAAATGGGCGGAATGGGATAAATGGGCGTGGTACCAAAAGCAAAAAACAAATAAGCATTAAAATAAATCATCACATTCAAGACTTTTTGCAAGGTTATTTAATAATGTTGTTCAAAAATTGTTTTAGCGTTCCTCATAGTCCTAGAATAAAGGCGATAGAAGGACAAAGAGGCGTTGGGCTTTCCATGAAATTACAAATTTTAAAATGATTTACTAATGAGAATTTATTTTTTTAATTATATATTTGCGTAAAAAATTTTTCTTGATTTAAAGAATTAATTACAATTAAAATTTGAAGGCAAAGCAACGTTTGCCGGGTCAGCTAGTATTATATAAAAGAAATGCTTTAATTTTAGTTAAAGATGAAAATTTAACAGTTTTTTAAACTGTTAAATTTTCATCGTGCAAACAAATGTCTCGGACTGTAGTAAAAATACAGGAATTTTGGTATTTTCCAAAATTTTATCAAATTTAGACCAAAAAGGTTTCAAAGGTAAAGGGGAAAAATACTTTTTATATTTTAATTTTCCTTTGTCGACTCTCAATCTTCTTTGAATTCCAGTTGTTTATCGAACTTCTTCTCCTGAAGTTTTGTAAGGAAGCTTCAGAATTTTAAAACTAGCTGATGAAAACCTCCTGATTTCATACACACTCAGAAAAGTTCGAAACTTAGAACACGACGGTTATTTGAGCAGGAATGCGTTTGTAGTAGTTTTAACTGCAGCTGCAGTTGTTTTACTTAGAAAAATAATTTTTAATGTTTTTGAGGGTTGATTTTTTAAACAACCTATTAAAAATAACGCATTTCGGTAACAGTTATTGTATGCAGTTGTTACGACTTTTTGACAAAGTGTATGTGTATCAAAAGATACAAAAAACCAACATGGCGGTGTAACAAGCGACCTTTTTATAAACTTTTTGTCTTTAGTGTAAGAGAGAATGTTTAGAAGATAGACAAATAAAATGAAAACGCTGTAAATGTTATTAAATAAATAAAATATTACAGTAAGATTTGGTATAGAAAATAAATTTATTTACTTGAATGTTATTAAATGTTGTATTTCTTTTCTTGTAGTTCTTTAATATTTATATATTAATTCATGTGTTGAAAAGAAATAAAAAAAAAAAAAAAACAATACTCCATCTCTTCAAGACAGACGACATGTGGCAGAAATGATTTGAAAAAATTGTGTGAAACGTGAATATTTAAAGTGATATTTTATGTAAATATAGTTTTACAAAAGTGTGTCTATTAAATAATAAAATCAGATTAAAAATATTTACAAAAAAGTTTTTTATTAATATTTTTTTAAATGCTGGTAATGTTATTTTAATTGCATTTGTAGTTGTTTTTACTACATGCTACAGTTAATTTTTAACAGTTAAAAATAACTACACATTGCAGTTGATTTAAATGCAAATGTAAGTGTACACCTTTTCAACTGCAAATGCAGTTATTTTAACTGCCATTTGCATTTGAGAATTTTACATAAGCCCTTTCAACAATTCGAAAACTTTTCGGAAGAGTTTATAAAAAAAATATATTTTATAAAAAATACCGAAATACTCAAATTTAAGTCAGAAATTTGTTTTCCAAAAAATATTTTCTGAAGAAGAAAAAGAAAACCTTTTGATAGAGATAACTAAAAATAGAAAATTTAATAAAAATCCGAATTTTTAGACAAACATTTTTAAATATCCCGCTTTTTGCACCATAATCCCACATTTTCGTCTGTTCTGTCCTGCATTTTGATCAAAAAGAGTTGGTCAAATTAGTTATGATTAAACAAAAACATTTCTTTTTAATATTTAAGAATCTTCGAAGTTGTGGGGTTTTAATAAAACAGTTTAGGTTTTTTTTTGATGTTTTTATGGTGCAAGTCAAAGGCATTTCATATGCTTCCTTATAAAATTGTTTTTTATAACTATTTGCTACCCCTTAGTTAGACAACTAAGAGAACTTATGTGATTTTTATAATTAGTACATTAGTACGTTAGTTCTTTTAGCCACATGTTACATGTGCGGCTCGGTAGGCTAGTTGTTAACGAGCTAGCTTATCAGTGCGGGGGTTGTGGGTTCCATTGCTGTCAGAGACTCTGGTATATTTGCGCTACAACGAACCGAAAGTCATATTAGCTGGTGTTCGGTTAGGGTAATAGGATATTATTTGTAATTATATGATTATTAATAAATAAATAATTATAGGAAATTTTATAAGCTTATTTAAGATTTTATTTAACCCTAAAGCCGGCATAATATTTTTTGCAATGAAATGCATACCACTTGTTCGTTAGGAAAAATAAACAATATGTTGTTCCACCAAAATATTTTTCGTTGCCTATTTTAAGCGATATGGGCCAAAATATGTTTACGGCAAATCTTAGAAACTAATCAAAAAAAATTAATAAGTTTAGGCATAAATTATTCCTCTTTAAAATATATAACAACAGTGGTTGGGAGAAAACGCGCCTTAACTCCAACATGTAATGATTAAACTTAAATTCTTTGCTAATCTTATATATAAAATTCTCGTGTCACAATGTTCGTTCCCGTACTCCTCCTTGACCGATTCTCATGAAATTTTGTGAGCATATTGAGTTGGTCTGAGAATCGGCCAACATCTAAAAATGGGCGTGATCGAACCAGTGGGCGTGTCAGCTCCCATACAAAGTAAATATTTAATATCATATATCTACAGTTCTATAATAGCCAAAGTCTTAGAAATTTGTGCACGTTGATTATTTGTTAATGTGAATAGTCATGGGAAAAATGGGCGTGATCGGACCAGTGGGCGTGTCAGCTCCCATACAAAGTAAATATTTAATGTCATATATCTACAGTACTATAATAGCCATAGTCTTAGAAATTTGTGCACGTTGATTATTTGTTAATGTGAATAGTAATGGGAAAAATGGGCTTGATCGGACCAGTGGGCGTGTCAGCTCCCATACAAAGTAAATATTTAATGTCATATATCTACAGTACTATAATAGCCATAGTCTTAGAAATTTGTGCACGTTGATTATTTGTTAATGTGAATAGTCATGGGAAAAATGGGCGTGATCGGACCAGTGAGCGTGTCAGCTCCCATACAAAGTAAATATTTAATATCATATATCTACAGTTCTATAATAGCCATAGTCTTAGAAATTTGTGCACGTTGATTATTTGTTAATGTGAATAGTCATGGGAAAAATGGGCGTGATCGGACCAGTGGGCGTGTCAGCTCCCATACAAAGTAAATATTTAATATCATATATCTACAGTTCTATAATAGCCAGTCTTAGAAATTTGTGCACATTGATTATATTATGAATAGTCATGGGAAAATTGGGCGGGATCATACCAGTGGGCGTGGCAGCTCCCATACAAAGTGATTATTTAGCTCATATACAAAATTAATATTAAATATCTAGGGTTCTATATTAGCTATATAGCCTTCAAATTTTGTACGAGTCCATCAATTACAAATATAAGTAGTCGAACTGAAAATGGGCGGAATGGGATAAATGGGCGTGGTACCAAAAGCAAAAAACAAATAAGCATTAAAATAAATTATCACATTCAAGACTTTTTGCAAGGTTATTTAATAATGTTGTTTTAGCGTTCCTCATAGTCCTAGAATAAAGGCGATAGAAGGACATAGAGGCGTTGGGCTTCCCATGAAATTACAAATTTTAAAATGATTTACTAATGTGAATTTATTTTTTTAATTATATATTTGCGTAAAAAAATTTTCTTGATTTAAAGAATTAATTACAATTAAAATTTGAAAGCAAAGCAACGTTTGCCGGGTCAGCTTGTAATACATAATATAATCTGTTTGGCAAATTTCATAAAAATCCGTCTATGCGTTTTTAAGTTAAGACGATGTCCTTTACAGGTATGCTATTGGGTTCTTTGACCAAAATTAGAGCTTTTTTGAAAAGTTTAAACTTCTGCCTTACTTTGTGCTAGCTATCAACGGTTTGTAGTCAACATAAATACGTTTTCAAGATTTAACAACTTTTCTAGGTGTACAATTAAATTAATCATCTGAGCCTCAGTTAGGGGTATTTCATCTTAAGACTCAGTTAAAAATTTAGTTACAAACAACTGAGAAATTGTTTCGGTGTACCTTTATCAAAACAAGTCATAATAACAAATCAAAAAAATCATTATTTAATGGTGAAACCCGAAAATACCAAAACATTTTCGGGTTTTACCAGTTCAGCTAACGACATACTGCTATTAAGTATTTATTATTGGTTTGAACATATATTTTCTCTATTATTTTTACCGAATTACAAAAACCACTATTTTTAGTTTATCCATTTGACACTCATAATATTAGCCCTGATGGTGCTAATTCGCAAGTATCGAACTTTTAATGCTCAGGCGAATGAATGAATATGTGTTAATGCGTGGTGAATTTATCAGAGTGTAAACATATTTAACGTATAGGGGAGAAACCTTAAAGGTACTTGTAGAAAAAGTTGCAGCGTTTTGAAATTTTCGTGGGTACGAATTCGCATCTGTGTACCGTTTGAGGGTTAATAATATGAACGAATTATATTAAAAACTAAATTGAAGTTTTTTATTTGTCCAACAATTTATTTGTAAGACAAATATCTCAAAACTACTGACAAGGGAGGTATCCCGACCCGGACCGGCAGATCTTAATGAACTTCGGATACGTTGTAGAGAGAAAAATATTAAGGGACCCGTGTTTTTGTTTTTAGCTGCCTAATCTCATGTTTAGCGATACTAAGTGGCGCTAAAAAATACCCCATTTAACGGGGTTTTCGGTTTAGTTCGTTCCATTTAAAGTAACTATAGACAAATTTGGTATCAAATGAAAGGTTTTTTGAATACACATTCACCGGTGTACAAAATATCTCTAAGAACTTTCTAGTATTTTTGTTATTCAAAAATAAGTCTTTCGAGTAACATAACATCTGCCGTTTTATTAAGGAATTGTCGTTGTATTAAGCTAAAAACAATGCATAGCAATGCCTATTTAGTTTAATCGAGGGGGTGTCTGAGCTTTTTTCCGATATTTTAAATCGTTTGGTTTTTATGCGACTTTTCCCGAAGAAATTTTTTCCCCTATATTTAAAATAATTCAAAAATGTGGCAGCTTTGGGTCCAAGATATCGGCAAAATGGTTATCAAAATTACTGTTTTTTGGAGTACAAGAGACAAGTTTTCATATAAAAACAAAATAATTTTTAACCCCAATTTTTTACCCTTAAACGTGAGATTGGGCAGATCGGGCAGATCGGGTCTCTTTTCATTTGATCCTCTACAACATATTCAAAGTTCATTAAAATCCGCGAGTTCGGATCGGGATATCTCCCTTATAAGCCGATTCTACTTTAATTTTCAGAGCTGTTGAACAAAAAGTAGAATGTACCTGTTTGAGAAAACACATTGTAAAATATTTTGTATTTGTTATTTTCCTGGGGCTAGAGCCCCTTGACAAATTTAAAAACTTAATACAATTCGTTAGGAAGAAACAATGTTTTTAATAAATTTAATATACAAATTTTTATTTTTGATTTGGATCAAATCGGGCTTGGATCAAATCAGTATTATTTTGACTTGGATCAAATCAGTATTATTTTGACTTCAGTATTATATAGTTCGAATTTTAAGATTTCATTAGAAAACATCTCCTGCAAATGGGCGGCTAGGCTAGGGTCGCCAGACGTACTTTTTTCAGCAGTACGCGTACTTTTTTTTAGTCAATGTACTGTTTTCTGCATAACCCCTCAAAAAGTACGCTAAAGTACTTTTTTTTGCCTTTTGTACTTTTATTTGTACTTTTTTCCCTGTTAAGTATCTTTAGTAACATTTTTTTTCAGTGCAGAAAGATTCACCCAGTTAGAAGCGCCCTGTTAAAATGTCTTTACAACCTGAACACATTTGTGGCGACTAACAGAAGTATTTTATCGTGTTTTTATATGAGAAGCAAAAAATCGCCAGTCGTGACGAATTTTCTTCTTTATATTAATCAATACAGTCGCCAGCATTGATTGTCATGAAACTCTTAATCACAACAAATCGTAAATATTTTTGGAATTTGTATGTTAATTTTTTCTATACCACATTTAAATGCGGCAACTGAGAGAATATTCAGTTTAATGTTTACCTTTTGGAGAAGGGAAAGAAACACGCTTTTAATTCAAAATTTAGAGAGTGAACTGATAATTAAAACTAATTTTGAATTTACATGTGTAGAGTTTTTTAATTTTTTAAAAACTGAAAATGGCAAAAATGGAATTGTTAATTGTTAAAGAATGATAAATATTTGTAAAATTTTTGAATTATTTAAAAAAGAAATAAAATATAATTATTTAATAATTATATAAACGAACCAAACCGAAATGTTCAACAAAAAAGTGATATTTAGTATTAAACATATTAATATAAACTTGTTCAAATTAACTTAGTTTTTAAACACAATTAAAAACCTGACTACTTTTAAGTGAACATTTACGATCTCATTTTTATATTCTTTACTGAAGTATATGTTGTTTTTTGTTATGTTATTTAATGAATTTAAGGACGTTTTCAATAAAAATACAAATGTACTTTTTTTTTGTTAATTGTACTGCTTTTTTTTCTTTGATGTACTTTTTTTGCCAATTCAATATCTGGCTACCCTAGGCTAGGCTATCATTGTTAGAGTTGATTTTCGGCAAAAAAGCAATAAATAAAGTAATTTCATCAGAGTTTCAAATTAATACTGTAGTAGTCGTGATTTGCTATAAATTTCATAATTTAATAGCAACGTGCAAGATATATTCAAACTGTCGGCACATTATACTATGAAATTATTTCTTATGTGTATTTTGTTTTGATTGTGCGCTGTTACAGCAATAGATGCATTTTATTTGTATAATTTTATAGTGCTGTCGTAGTTCATTTATTTGGTGCTGTGAAATTCATTTTTGATATTGTGTGTTGGTATGAAAATATTAAATATTTCTTGCTGCTGTGGTGAGCATATTTAATAAAATTTAATAGTGTAGAAATGGGATTCCCCGAACTTTACTTTAATGCTTTGTACATACGTTAATGAATAAAAAACATAATGTGTGCATGTATGTTTTGCCACAGCCACAGTCACAGCAGCACAATATACAATATTACCATAGAATAATAAAATATATATAAATGAATACAATATTGCAACATATATGACTACCACAGCACATATTAAACTCAAACAAAATGCTAATACTGCTGCGCCAGCACGCAACTGTCGAAGATAAACTAATTTCGTGGCATGCTATCACCACAGTTGAATATATCTTGCTAGCAAAGTGAGAAAAATTAATGTGTTCAATATATCTTGCTAGCAGATATTCAACAAACACTTTTGATATGCTGAATTTTAAACTCTGAATTTCATAAGCAATTTCGACATCTTTTCCTTAAAATATAATCAAAAAATTGCTGGAGATAATGCAAACAAAAAATTAAATATGTCTACACAGAAAAAACTAAACTTGAGTTTCAATTAAAATATTTGTTTATTCAGTTAAAAGTTTAATTGAATTCGATCCCACTGAGGAATAGAATTCGATCCCATTGTTACTACAATTAAAATAATTTGTAACTATTTAATTGATATTAATTACAATTATGTTTTATTCATATCTATTAAAAATTTAACTGAATATTGTTTTTTATTTCAAACAAATTTATACTAGATACTATTTGTTTTGTGTTGTTGAATAAAACCAAAAATATTGTGTCTTATTTCATTTTATTAACAATAAGCGGTGGACTGTAATAGAGATGGGCGCGAGTCGTGTTTTTTTTCGTGACACGAAACACGCACGATCAACACGACGTGTTCGTGTTGAAAAATAGATTTCTTTCGTGTTCGTGTCGTGTTGAGCAAGAAAAACACGAATTGATAGTAGGTGTAAAATATGTATTCAGTAAAAAAAATATCAGCAAAACACTTTGTTGAAATTTTTTATCATAACATCTTAACAAAATTTTGTCTCGTCTAAATGGAGGGTTTAGTTTAATGTTCTGTGTAAAAACTGATCAGCTGTTGGCCATGCAATGTTTGCAGCATTGTTTGAAAAGCTGTTGGTAAAAAAGTTATGAAGCTATACAAATAAACGTGTGAGCAAAATGAAGGATAAAATTCAAGAAGCTATTCGTCGAAATGATGAGAATTATAAATTAATAGTTAACCAACAAGCCAGAAGCAGTGTTTGGGAAAATTTTTATCTGATAGAACATGATGGCAAGCGTATAAATTACGTTTGTTGCAAGAAATGCAAGTTAGTTGTTACTTATACAGCCAAGACTGGGACTGGAATACCAAATCGCCATAAATGTGATTGGCAATCAGGGAAACAACAGCCCACATTAACCTCATTTTTACCAAAAAATGTACCTGAACGTGTTTTAAATGATCTCACACTCAAGCAGCTACATTTTATTGCTAAAGACTTACAGCCACTGAGCGTTACAGAAGGTGAGTTGCGTATGTATGTATGTCTAAAAACAATTTTAACATTGTAGAATTATAACACAGGTGAAGGGTTTCCTAAATACAGGTGCCACATATGGAATGCAAAATTATGAAAACCTTTCGGTATCTAGAAAAACAATTACCACAAAAGTTATGACAACAGAATACAACAGGATCAAGGAGGAACTAAAGGGAAAACTTGCAAGTCAGCAATTATCGTTTACAACGGACACGTGGACAGACACATACACACAGAAAAGTTTCTTAAGCCTTACTGCACATTATATATGTGACGAATATAATTTAAATGTTGCCATATTAGGTGTCAAAGAATTTATAGATGCAAGGAAAACAGGATCAAATATTTTACAAGGAGTAGTATGTATTCTTGTGCGTGCCATAATATTAATTTGGTTATGGACGATGTTTTTGAGAAAAATCCTATACCAGAAATATGCGAACTTATAGAAGCGTCAAAAAAACTAGTTAAATACTTTAAACATTCAGAATTAAACAAAAAATTGACTAAATCCTTAAAACAACACATAAAGACGCGATGGAACTCCATTTACATAATGCTTCAAAGTATATTTGATGTCCAAAATGAAGTCAAGACTTTATTATTAAACAAAAATGAATTAAATCGAATTTCTAAAATAGATTTTGACTTGCTAAGTCAGCTTCTCGTTTTTTGAAGCTTTTTAAAGAATGCTCTGAAAAATTTAGCTCTGAAAAAACGCCAACCATACATATTTATGTCTTATGGTACGACAAGCTAAAAAATAATTGTAAACAAAAAATGTTAGACTCCCGCATCATATTACAATTGAAAACAAAAACACTACAGTCTATTGAGAAAAGGCTTAGCCCAACACATTCATTATGTGGGCCTTTTTTTAAACCCTCCATTTAAGAAACTTAACTTTTTTAAGCTCACAACAAAAATAACATATCCTGTCAACCGTGAAGGCCATAATACAAGACTATTGCATAGACAATATGGAAACAAATAATAACAGTAATGATACACCAAACGAAAACCAAGAATTCGCTGAGTATAGAGATGAATACAATTCAAAAAAATAAAATCACAAAAAAGCATTATTGATATTGAAATTGAAAATTACTATAATAGCTCAACACAATGGGTAAACGATATATTAACATTTTGGAAGTATGCAAACAATTTAAAGATTTTACAGAAGCTTGCCAAACAGGTGTTAAATATACCTTTAAGTTCCGCGACTAGTAATAGAGTATTCTCAACTTCTGGACTTATTTTTAGTGAACGCCGCACAAGATTATTGAGCGCAAATCTTGATAAGTTACTATTTCTTAACAAAAGTATGTAAATAACACATAGATATTTATTTGCAAATAACTAAATATATTTAAGTTTATGTGATTCTTTAAAATAAATCAAAAATATATTTATATGTACATACATATTAGGGCGGGTCGATTTATTTTTCGACAATTTCCCTATGGTTTCCGTATTCTATGGGTTATTCCATGAAAATTTGCCGAAGGAACCATACCTCTATCGTTAAAATCGAGTCCAATACTTTTTGTTGGTAGATTTTTTCCCAAATTGACGTTCGTATGAAATATTACCTACACGTTCACATTGAAAAGGTGAGCTCATTTTGATCAATTTACAAAAAAAATCTCCAACATTGCTCCAACGGTTCAAAAGTTACGGGCATTTTTGTCCAAATTTTGGAGCATTTTTCCATTTTTTTCATGATTTTGTCCAAGAATATTACTTTCATGGCCATTTTTTTGGCTCAATTTTTTTGACTTACGAAGCTTACGAACCTTACGTTACGACTGGACTGATTTCCGCTTTACATTATTGGCATATTTTTTCACAGGGTGCATACCCTGTGTTGTGTTTGTTTATTTCTTTTTGTTTTTAGGTTCTTTATAGACTTCTTTATTTTTGTTTGTTATTTTTGTTTGTTTATAATATTCCAGTGTATGCTAGTTTTGTTTGAGCGTCATTTCAGTGAAGTGTTACTTGAAATAACTAACAAATAATCAAACTATTTTGAAATTTAGAAAAGATTTAAAGGTAAGTGTAAAAACATTGCTAACTATTATAGTTAATAGTTATATTATTATTCTATGAAAAACATATTTAATTCTTTTAGTGACGGCTTAAAAAATGGATTCAGAGCCTGGTTCATCGCAAAATCCAACAGATACCCAACGCAGTAGTTTGCAACATTTGGTCTCTCATGATGTTTTTTCTTTTGGCGTGGCCTGTGAATTACCTGATGTATTTGTCATCTGACATGTCAAATTTTCAAGTCACATGTAATTGTGCATGTCTGTCAAAATTGCTGTTTTACATAAGGTTTATAATATTTGGTCACAAACGTACATGTTTTTTGCTTCTGACACAGTCTCTGTTTTTTTTCTTCAACAGCTGATCAGTGCGAAAATTTTATTAAAATAATTTTTTTTTTAAAAGTGATAGTCAAATGGAATCAAAGGATAATGCAATTGCAGTGTAATTTCAATTATAACTGCAATGAAATCGAAATTAAAAAAAAAGAAAAGAGGAAAAGAAACCGTTCTCTGTGGAGCCAACAATCAAGTCGATCTGGGTTTCAACATGGCATGCTGCCGCAGCAAAATTTTTTTTTGCGCCGCAAAATAGT
The DNA here is from genome assembly GCA_021234595.1 of Delia radicum. NCBI lineage: Eukaryota > Metazoa > Arthropoda > Insecta > Diptera > Anthomyiidae > Delia > Delia radicum. The sequence continues at coordinate 45,841,348 of CM037852.1, forward strand.
TCAGCCATCTTAAATAATTTTTCTTTAAATGCGGACATACCAATTTGGGATATAATTATAAAACTTTTTATAAACATATATATGTACATAATTTTATTAAATGGGAAAATGTATATACATTTATTGGTATTGAAAAATGTTAACTTTAGCCGGCTAATGATTCCGTCAATAGGGGACCGCCGCTGTTTGTTTTCTCACGGCATGGATTTATGACAACTTTTTGTTTCATATTTAAAACAGCTGATGTCAGATGGTTTGTCAGAAGAAAATAGAGCACGCTCTAATTGAAATTTTGTCAGATTACTTTGCGTCTGACTTTTACAGAAGCAAAGTTAAAAAGGTCACACACGACATGTATGTATTTTGCAGTGGGAAATTTGACATGTCAGATGACAAATACATGTCGTGTATATGCTCCTTAAACGAGATATATTGAAGTACTATTTTTTCTTGGCCGAACGTTCAAAAGCCCAAAGCAAAATGTTTTCGTATAAAAGATTTACTCCCCAAGTAGCAGACAGATTGTTAGAAATTTGGAATCAACTTAATATTTAACTTATACTCAAAGGTAGCATCATTAGAAAATTGAATAATTTGCTTGACGCATATAGTAATGCAGATAAACAACGAGTAAAACGCGCAACAGAATTCAAAAAATTCGTAGAATCAACAAACCAATTATTCAACATTGGAAAATGTAAATGCAACTTGAAAGAAAACGGCTGCTCATGTGGATCTATCCCAGAAAACTTAAAAGATTTCATGCGCGATCAATATAATGACAGAATACAAACGATACCGGAACACGATAGTGGAAGTGAAGAGACGATACCAACGACTATACCAACAATCCCAGTGAGCAACGATCCTACATACGAACCACATTATGACGAAATGGAAGTTGATGTGAGAGGAGGTTCAGAATTAGTTCTACCACCACAAACATACACTCCCAGATACAATACTAAAAACTATGCAATGATGTGTGACAGATTTGGTGTGCATGATAGAATGGGATCAGCATTGGCAACAGCTCTGATGGAAGACCTGGGCGTAAAAGATGCTCATGACAATCTTGTCATCATGGATAAAAGTAAACTTCGTAGAGAAAGAGAAAAATGGAGACAAGACGCACTTCGTTAGCGGTATGATGGCTCGAATTTGATATCATTTTCATTCGACGGCAGGAAAAATGATGCTCTAACTGTAGAAAAAATTGATGAGAAGTTGCATCCAAGGATGGTTAAAGAACCTCATCTAGTTGTTTTGAGGGAACCAAAATCTCAATTGATAGGCTACACAAAACTAGAAAGTGAAACTGCGGCAAGCAAAGTCAACAAATTGATCGAATTCTTCCAAGAAAAACAATTGTCTCTCGATTCATTAATTGCCATATGCGCTGATGGTGAACCAACAAATACTGGCGTACACGGTGGAATTTTGCGACTATTCGAAAAACAGTTAAAGAGACCACTGCACTGGTTTGTGTGTCTTCTGCACTTTAACGAGCTTCCGTTTAGACATTTGTTTGACACTTTAGACAAATCAACCACCACTGGACCACGATCAACTACCGGAAAGTTGAGCTCAAAAATTGCTGATTGTGAAAATCTTCCGGTATGTAATTTTTATAGCTGATTCTTTACCATTTTTCATTCTATTTTTTAGCTTTTATGTTTTCTTTTCAGGTGGTAACCGATTTTGAGGAAATCGCTTTGGAAAATATGCCTCCTGGTGATTTAAATCCAGAAGAATTATCTACTGATTCGAGGTACTTGATGTTAATGGCCAATGCAATTTCTAATGGTGTGGTTCCTGCGGACTTGTCTCACATAAAACCAGGGCCGATTGCACATTCTCGTTGGCTGACCAAAGCCAATAGATTATTACGGTTTTATGTGACAACTAATAATCCAACTGAAAATTTAAAAATTCTGGCTAACTATATAATAAAAGTATACACGCCAATGCATTTCAATGTTAAGTATTATAGCTCTGCCGCATACGGTAGTACATTACTTTTTAAATTTATTACTTGGACACGATTTTTACCACCGAATTTACTTGGAGTTGTAAATACAGTAATTCAAGATAATCCATATTTTGCACTCAGAAAATATCTTGCTATCTATGTTGTTTGATGATAGAATGGAAAAACGAAACATTGCTATAAAGAAGATTTTACATTACCGAAGAGATATTGTCGACCCAACGGAACTTAGAGTTTATAAAAAATCTCTTATAAACTTTAATTGTACGGAATATACAAATATGATTGATTTAAATGACGATACCATTTTATTCGAACCACCGTTTACGCAAAGTTATTCGTATGAACATTTGGAGGGATATTTAAATTACGAAGTGCCACCGTTCGATGATCCACAAATTCCTTTACACATTCAAGGAACGGAAAGACATGTAAAATTGCTGGCTGCCACTGCTAAACGAGTTGCAGGAAAGAATGTAGAAGGCGCTATGGCGACGACATTAGAAAGCCGTACGAAAACACCCAGACTTGAAAGCAAACAAGACTTTCAGAAAAAATAATGTTTTTTTTCACATTTTGTCTTTTACTACACTCAAATTGAATATTTTTTTTTGATAATAGGTTGATAGATACTTTATTATCTCTTAATTTGAATTTTTGTAGAAAAAAAAAATAAAAAGGGAAAAAAATCAAAAAGTTGGTTTTATGTGTTATTTTGTTTTAGCAATATCGCATGAATTAATCAACCGAATTCGATAAATTTGGGCTTAAACTCTTCGTTTTGAATTGTAAATTGAATTAAATAATGGATTGAGAAAAAAAAAATGGCCATGAAAGTAATATTCTTGGACAAAATCATGAAAAAAATGGAAAAATGCTCCAAAATTTGGACAAAAATGCCCGTAACTTTTGAACCGTTGGACCAATGTTGGAGATTTTTTTTTGAGTTATGGATGTGAACGTGTAGGTAATATTTCATACGAACGTCAATTTGGGAAAAAATCTACCAACAAAAAGTAGGGGACTCGATTTTAACGATAGAGGTATGGTTCCTTCGGCAAATTTTCATGGAATAACCCATAGAATACGGAAATCATAGGGAAATTGGTGAATTTTTTCACTCCCTACAAATCGACCCGCCCTAATACATATGTGAATTTTAGTTGAAAATTTTTTTTATTGAATTTAGTTTCGTGCGTGTCGGTTGGTCTCGTGTTTTGAAATTTTTTGCCGTGCGTGTTTCGTTCGTGCTTGACATCTTGGGTTTCGTGTTCGTGTCGTGTTGAAAAAATACAACATCTCTACTGTAATATAAAACAATGACTTGTTCTTCTTGAACGATAAAACAACACTAAGGGTCGTTATTACAACTTGCCTTTAAAGTAAATGTTAGAAAAAAGTAACTTTAGCTAAAATGAGAAATAAAGTGAGCTATAATGTTTTTCGTTATTACAACTTCCCAATAAAATAAAATTAATATTTTTGATAATGTGGCAGCACCAAACTAAAAACCGATTATTGGTTTATGAATTGGTTTATAAAAATAAGTAGTGGCAACGTACTTTTATTTATTTGCTTACAAACAAACAATAATTGTGAAATTAGGTTGTGAAATTCGTTATTTTCTTCTTCTTCTTTATAGAGCAGAAAATGTGGCAACTTTAAACACATAAAAGTTACGTTTAAAGTTAAAGGCAACAACATCTTCCCTTTAGCTTATCGGTCACTTTTAGCTTAAAGTATACTTATAATAACGAAAAACTAATAATCTGTCAGATAACGTCCGAACTTTAGCTATTGGCAAGTTGTAATAATGGCCCTAAAAACAATGAAACCGTATTCCTCGTATATCAGTCAGAATTCATATAAACGGCATTGCCAAATAAAACTTTATATAAAAAAATGGTTGACAGTGTTGTCAATAAATGTTATCCAATACTATTAAATACTAAAAATACTTAAAAATACTATTAAACCCCACCTTGAAAGCTCCGCTTTCAAACATCCAGGAAAAGTGGGCATAATTTGACTATTGGTCTTCTCAAAGAGCCTTTTGCAGTTGTCACTGAAACCACTCGTACCAGACCATCAGCTCCAGGGTGTAGTTCTGATATTCGTCTCATTGACCATTGATATGGTGGTGTATTATCATCCTTTATTATAACCACATCCCCAATTTGTATGTTTTCCAATCTTTGCTTCCACTTAGGACGTTGTTGTAGTTGTGAAATGTGTTCGATTGACCATTTTTTCCAAAATTTATGGACCAATCTTTGAAGATATTGCCAGCGTTTCAGGAGACTCTCCTTAACATTCATTACATTTTCACAGGGGGCTGCTGCCATTGGACGCATGATGATAAAATGGCCAGGTGTCAATGAATCTACATCACCTTCGAATTTACTGCATAGTGGACGGGAATTTAAGCATGCCTCGATTTGGCATAAGACTGTAGACATTTCCTCATAAGTTGTTGAAGTTTCCTTCAAAACTCAACGCAAGTGATATTTGATGGACTTCACTCCAGCCGCACACATACCGCCAAAGTGTTGCCCTGATAGTGGAGAGCAATGCCACTTAATTTGTTGTTCATTTAATTCATTCCCGATAACATTTTGTGTCGCTTGTGAGTTGAGAAATTGGTATAAATTCCTTAGATACTGATTACACCCAACAAAATTTGTGCCATTGTCGGTGTAAATGTTTTTCGGTTTACCACGTCTGGCAACAAATCTTCTGAGCGATGCGGTAAATGCTGATGTAGAAAGTTCTGTCACCAATTCGATGTGTATTGCTTTGGTGACTAGACATACGAATATGGGAATCGAACATTTGTAAAGTTTTGAGCGACGTCCCCTCCATGATCGTATTTGTATAGTCCCCGCAATATCTATGACTGTATTCATAAATGCGCAACCGGGTTCTAAACGATGTGTAGGTAAATTTCCCATTTGCTGTTAAAATGGTTTGCTGCGTTGACGCATACATGACATACATTTGTAGACGCATTGTTTAATGATATGCAAAGAAGAAGTAATCCAATATTTCAACCCCGTAATGTATTGTAATTGTCTTTGACCTGCATGCATATATTTGATGTGATAAAAGCTTATAATTAATTTTGTAAGATCATGGTTCTTATCCAAAATTATAGGATGCTTTTGGTCATAGTTGACATTAGAATTGATTATTCTGCCTCCGACTCTTAGCAGTCCTTTACTATCAAGAAAGGGAAGACAATTTATTTGCTGAAGGCAATTGGCTGTTTTTTGATAAAAGATTTATTTCAGAATGATATGTTGCACGTTGAGCCATCCTTACTAAAACATCATGAGCCCGTTGTAACTCTGTTGTATTCAGTATTCCAGTTAAATTGGTAGTTTTGTTTCAGCAATTGTTTGCAAATCTTAGTATCTGAGCGGTAATACGAACCAGTTTCGTAAAGTCAGAATATCTGTTGATGATATCCACGTCAGCGACAATTGTTGTGTGTATAATAATTTCTTTTCGTTCTTCTAGGTTAATGTTCTTTGGAATTGCAGGGAGACGAGAATTGTAATCATTCGATTGTTGCATTAGTGCCTGTGGACCATACCACCACAACTTGTTGTCAATAATGTCTGATGGTGTAACGCCTCTTGTGGCTAAGTCAGCTGGATTTTGTCGCGATTCGATGTGTCGCCAATATTGAGCAGAAATCACGTCGATTATTTGGGAAGTCCGATTAGCTATGAAAGTTTTACATCGGCGAGGATGAACAGAAATCCAATGAAGAACGACAGTTAAATCTTTCCAACCATATACTGACATGTTCTGCAGATTTAGAGCATGTTTAATCTTTGACATCAGTTTCGCCATCATGTGGATTGTCCCATCTGAATGTTTAACTTTAATGTATATAGCAGCCGCATATGCTAATTCAGATGAATCCGAAAACCCCTGTAATTCGACATCAACTTCATCTGCAAATTGTAGCCACCATTGTATTTTCAATTTTGAAAGTTCATCTAACTTTTGACGATATTGTACCCATTGAGTGTACAATTGTGTGGGCAATACTTTATTCCATCCTTTACTGCTTAACCATAGTTTCTGTATGTAAATTTTCATGTAAACTACTACTGGAGAAAGCCATCCCATTGGATCGAATATTCGAGCTATATCTGATAGTATCATGCGCTTTGTCAGCTGATCAGGTACAGTTAACAGTTTTACATTATACTTGAAAGCATTACTTTTGGTGTCCCATAATAAACCAAGTGTGTTTACTGTTTGAATTTCATCTGTGTATGTATAGCTTGTTCTCTGACCTCAATGTTGATTGTTTCCAAAAATTGTTTTGAATTAGATGACCATTTACGCAAATGAAAGCTGGAACTTGATAAAATATGACTAATCTGATCTTTGAGTTCAACAGCTTGCTTTGTATCTGTTGCGCAAAACATAAAATCATCTACGTAAAAATGTTGTTTAATAGCCTCAGTCACATTGGGATATAAATTAGTATAGTCATCGGAAATTTGTTGTAATGTACTTGTTGCCAGAAATGGTGCAGCTGAAGTTCCATGTGTGACCGTTTTTAGGTTGTTCAGAAGCCGAATTTCTCCAAATGATGCGTTGTAATGATTGATCATCTGGGTGTACCAGCACCTGCCGATACATTTTCTCTATGTCGGACGTAAATCCAATTTCATATTTTCTAAATTTAATTACGATATCAAATAAATCATTTTGGACCACTGGTCCTATTAATAAATTATCATTGAATGATAAACCATTAGATGTTTTGCATGATGCATCATAGACAACACGAAATTTAGTTGTAGAGCTTGACGGTTTAATGACTGCATGGTGTGGTAAAAAACATACCCTATCCGATGGTGTTTCCGTAGCTGGCTCCATATGGCCCAGCTCCAAATAAGTATTCATAAATTGTGTACATTCATCCCGAAGATGATCATTGTTCTTGATTGTTCTTAATCATTGTTCTTGCATAGCATAAAGTCTATTTAAAGCATTTTATTTTGACTCACCTAAATGGACCATGTTGTCCTTCAAGGGCAGTCTTAAAATGTATTGACCGTGTTCATTACGTTATACATGTTTCCTATAATGATCTTCAGCTTCCTGTTCTTCAGTAGTAAGATGTTGGGTTTTTACTGGTAGATCTTCAGTCTCCTAGAAACGTTGCAGTTGTTTATCCAGGTCCAAACATACCATAGCTGATACAACGTTAGACTTTGATGTCTCTAATGTTTTACCCAACATTGTATGCATGTCACTTGGAAATCCACTCGGATGTTTGATTTTGTTTCCTGGAAGGCAGTCACAATAAATATCCGCTCCTATGATGATATCAATATTACCAGGAGTGCGATATGCAGGATCTGCCATGCTGAGATTCTCAAAATAATTTAGCCTCTCATCCGTTATATCACGATCTAATAGTTTCTGATGTGTTAACGTTGATAAGCAAAGTGCCTTTGTTGAGATGATTATTTCCGGCGTATAAATTTGGATATCCACTTTGCCTCTTGTGTGGTTACTGTTACCATTGCCAATTCCAAAAAGCGGTATTTTATCATAACTGCGTGCCTTTTGAAGCCGCACTACATAGGCTTCAGATATAAGTGTTCTCTGAGGACACGAGTCCAACATAGCACGACATGGTTGTGGTACACCATATCGATCACGAACCATTATTCTTGCAGTGGGCAATAACACATAACATTCTTGTGTTGTGTTGACACTTACATACGTTGCTTCAGTAGCAGTTGCTGTAAACGATTGATCTTGCTGTTGACTATTTGTTGTAAAATGCAATAAGGTGTTGTGCCTTTTGTCACATTTTCTACATGATGATCGTTTGCATTCTGATGCCTTAGACAATTGTAACAAATATTATGTTGTCGCACTATTTGTCTTCGATTTTCAATGTCCATTTCCTTAAACTGATTGCAATTAAATAACTGATGATCTTCTGCACAAACTGAACAGGTGAGGACCGTTGCTGCAAATGTCCGCTCTGGATTACGTTTTCTTGGATCAACCTTGTGTGTATTTTCAAGTTCCAAAACTCTTTTTTCCAAAAAATCAAAAAAATTATTAAATGTTGATGTAGTAGAATTTGATAGCTTTTCTCTAAACCACAATGTAGCGGTTTCATCGTCAAGCTTCTTTTCCAAAATGTATAGCAAAATCGAATTCCAATGTTCTACAGGTTCATTAAGAACCTTTAACGCATTGTAACCTTCATTAATGCTGTTGACAAATTGTTTAATTTCGTTAAATGATGTTGTTCTTATGCCCAGTTTTTCACTTCGTATTTAAATGCCATTTGGACTTTAAGTTATATTTAAATACAAACGTCAGTTTTTAACTTCAAATTTTAATCACATTTAAGTGACCAATCTTGGGCATTTAAAGTATATTTAAATTGTACAAATATAACATGATTTTGACAGTTTTTTTTTTCTCGCATGGTAAAACAAACAATAAAAAATAAATTAAATTACAGCAGCCAATAAAAATTCAACTTCGGTTGCACTGAAATTTTCACTTCTCTTCATTAATTTATTAATTAAATTATATATATTTTATAGTTTCTGTTATTTTCAGTTTTTTTTCTATTCTTTAAACAGCTGTTTTATGAATAATGATCATTAATTTTTTGACATTTCATGATGCTACAATACTTTTGTGGCAAATATATAACAATTATCATTTAAGACTGAAGAACTGAAACTGTATTTAAATACAACTTAAATTTAAATGGCAATTAACTAATTGCATATTTAAATACGAAGTTAAAAACTGGGCATTAATCGTGGCTGGTCAATCAATAATTCAAAATACGATTTTTTAACTTTATCGGAATTGTCGTAACTTTTTTTAATTATAAACCTAGCAACGTCATAATATTCGCTTGTTATACCCAAATGACTGGTCAACGAAAGCACTTCACCTTCCAATAAAGTTTGTAGATATTAAAGTTTTTCTGCTGCTGAAATATTTGTTCTTGAATGCACCATTGCTTCAAATAAATCGCGGAAACAAATCCAGTAACGACTGGTGCCGTCAAATTCCGGTATTTGAATTCTCGGAAGTCGTAATTCACAAGATGTACCATGGCTGTTCTAATTTGGTGAAAATGTTTGTTTTGACCGACTGTTCTCAACGAATCGCTCTAAAAGAGTACTCATTGTCCCTTGATGATTTATTAATGCCTGAATAGCATTTGGTAATTCATTTTTTGTTGCTTGGCCTTTGATAATTGTCTCCTTTCGATCTGAATCTTCCATTAAATGTAAATACACACTTTTTATAGCAAAATAGTTGTGCTCCACTTCGGATCTATACTTTTCCTCTTCATGTAAATAATCTTCCTTAGTTAGAAATTCAACATTATGCTCAATTTGTTCAAACTCATTGAACAAATCGTCAGCTTTCAGAGCACGAACTTTCACTTCATTATCACCAAAATTTTTATTTAGACAAAATGTATAAATTCGTGACAATGCTGCTCTTATTGATTGCCGCTGCTTCTTTAGTTTATCAATTTCCTGCATTTTCGATGATTTTTAATTTTTTAAGCGTTGTATAGTTTTCTCTATTTGCTGAAAATAAAATGGTTTCCTTGTTGTATTTTCTCTGACAGGTGACGTTTGAAACTTGGCATCACCGTTTTACTAAATGATCGTGGTTATAAAGGGTGGTTAAATTTCAAGGGCCGATGTTGATTTTGAATAAAACACAAACTATTTAGGAAATTATTGTAATTTTATTTTATTCTGATATATTGGTATTACTCAATTATGTATGGAACAAAATATCGGCCAAATGGGCGCCGCGACCACGGCGGCACACCTCCATCCGATGGTCCAAATTTTCGATGACGCTGAGGCATAATGGAGGTTCTATGCCGTTAATGTGCCGAATTATCTCATCCTTTAGCTCTTGAATTGTTGCTGGCTTATCGACGTACACCTTTTCTTTCAAATAACCCCAAAGAAAAAAGTCCAACGGTGTCAAATCACATGATCTTGGCGGCCAATTGACATCGCCATTACGTGAGATAACACGGCCATTGAATTTGTTGCGCAAAAGAGCCATTGTTTCGTTAGCTGTGTGGCACCGTCCTGCTGAAACCACATATCTTCCACATCCATATCTTCCAATTCGGGCCATAAAAAGTTCGTTATCATCTCACGATAGCGAACACCATTCACAGTAACTGCCTGACCGGCCTCATTTTGGAAAAAATACGGCCCGATGATGCCGCCAGCCCATAAACCGCACCAAACAGTCACTCTTTGTGGGTGCATTGGTTTTTCGACAACCACTCTTGGATTCTCATTCGCCCAAATGCGGCAATTCTGTTTATTGACGAATCCACTGAGGTGAAAATGTGCCTCATCACTGAAGATGATTTTCTTCGAAAATTGATCATCCACTGTTGCCATTTCTTGCCACCATTCTGCCTATTCACGACGTTTGGAATGGTCAAGAGGCTTTAGTTCTTGAGCCAATTGCACCTTGTAAGCGTGTAAATGCAAGTCTTTATGCATAATGTTCATCAACGACGAGCGTGAGAGGTGCAATTGTTGGGCACGATGACGAGTTGAGGTGGACGGCTCTTCAGCCACACTACTAGCAGCAATATTTTCTGCAGTACGAGCTGTACGAGCATGCACTGGTGTTCTCACATCTTCTACAGACCCGGTTAGCTCGAATTTTTCCACGATTTTTGCGATTGTACGCACATTTGGACGATCAATTTGACCAAAAAAATCACGAAGTGCACGATATGCATTTTGATTTGAACGCCCATTTTCATAATAAGTCTGGATAACTTTAACACGTTGTTGGATTGTGTATCTCTCCATGGTTCAAATTGAGTAAGTCTGAAATAGAGAAATGTCAAATAAAATTCGGAAAAAAACTTGGCGTTTAGGTGTGGTTCACATTCAACATCGGCCCTTACAATTTAACCACCCTTTACTATCGGACGCGACGTTACTAGATGGCACTAATAATTATGCATGTTAAATAAATTCCACAATTCCAATTGGTTTTGCACTTACTTGTTATAGAACTTTCTAGAACAAACTACTAGCGTCTATATCTTCCCGTTGAATTATGGATATGATGCGCTTCCTTTGTGAACACTGGCGCTTTCTTCTTGTTGAAGTTTAATAAATGCTGTTGTCTGAAGGTGGATTTTCTTTTTTGTAGCTGTGTGCTAAATAACCCTGAAATAATGACCCACTAGGCGTCTATAAAGATGTGTCTTCCTTGTAGCCTTGTGCTAAATAACCATGAAATTTCCACAAAAATTAACAATTCTTTTTTTATTCGGTGACGGAGGACCAAAAATGTTTTGTGTGTTGAATAAAACCAAAAAAATTGTGTCTTATTTAATTTTATTAACAATAAGCGGTTATTAACTGTAATATAAAAAAATTACTTGTTCTTCTTGAACGATAAAAACAACACTAAAAACTATGAAACCTTATTCCTCGTATATTAGTCAGAATTCATATTAACGGCATTGCCAAATAAAACTTTATATAAAAAAATGTTTGACAGTGTTGTCAATAAATGTTATCCAATGTCAGAAAAATACTTAAAAATACTGTTTACTCCCAAACATTAATTAAAATTTAAAAAAAATCTCCAAAGATTGTGGAAAAATTGCTCAAATTAAAAACAAATTGCCAAAATTACAAAATTTAAAAAAAAAAAATAGCCAAAATTTAAAAAAATCGAAAACATTTTAAAAAAACCTCCAATTTAAAAAAAAAAAATGCCGAAACTTAAAAAAAAAATTGTCAAAGTTGCAGACATTTAAAAAAATTGCTGAAATTAAAAAAAAGAAAAAATACAAATTCGAAAATATCTCTAAAATTAAAACAAAATTGCTAAAATTTAAAAAAAAGTCGCCTAAATTAAAAAAACACGAATCTTTTACTTTAATCGATTTTTTTTCATTTTGACGATTTTTTACAATTTATACAGTTGTTGCTATGTTGTGTGAGGAACAAAGTCGTTCCCTCGTTTTGTACGACACAATTATATTAAATATTATTTAATTTAATATTAATGTTGAATATTTAAATTGTGTTGTCCGTTAATGTTTTAATAGTTCGGCGGCTTACGTGTGCATGTTACGGCGTACATACCACAGCCGGTTGTTATCACGGCTCTGTTGTGTAAACCAATTTGTATGAATGAGTGAGTGTAGGCAAGCATGTGTGTTTGGATGGTTGTGAATTTTTGTATAAAAGCAGAGCAAACTGTGGCGGTCAATGAAGTAGATTGGGTTGTCTAACTAATTAAAACCACTTAAAGACAAAATATAGGAACTGTTTGGGTGGACTTTTCTTATATTTCGTCTTTCAGACTATCCCGTAGTTAGGAGGACTGTTTGGGTTGACTTTCCTCAAATATTAAAATATTTGCCTATCCCGTAGCCAGGAGGACTGTTTGGGCTGACTTTCCTCAAATATTAAAACATTTGCCTGCCCCGTAGTTAGTAGGACTGTTTGGGTTGACTTTCCTCAAATATTAAAATATTTGTCTATCCCGTAGTTAGGAGGACTGTTTGGGTTGACTTTCCTCAAGTATTAAAATATTTGCCTATCCCGTAGCTAGGAGGACTGTTTGGGTTGACTTTCCTCAAATATTAAAATATCTATCTGTCCCGTAGCTAGGAGGACTGTTTGGGTTGGCTTTCCTTAAATATTTAAATATCTGTCTGTCCCGTAATTAGGAGGACTGTTTGGGTTGACTTTCCTCAAATATTAAAATATTCGTCTGCCCCGTACTTAGGAGGACTGTTTGGGTTGACTTTCCTCAACTAATAGGAACTGAGTGTGTGATCCGTCGGAATAGTACATGGCCTAGTGGTATCATAGCATAGGATGTGTGTCGTGTGTCGGAACGGAAATTTATATTATTCTTACCAATAAACAATAACATTATAAATAAAAAAGGATTGTGATCAGAGACTAGTACTTAAGATTAATTTAATAGAAAATAAAGAGATACGTTTTATAACGTTTATAGAAAAAAATTATAAAATCGTGTGCGTTTTCTTTGGTCCTTGAACAAAATAAATAATTCTATAACGAACCCTGGACTCGACTGAGTCTATCTTAGCGACCAGTGAAAACACGTCGTTACAGTGGCGCCCGAGCAGGGACCTTCAAAGGAAAACAAGGACTTGGTGAAAAAAATAATATGGTCCATAAGATCCTGCATATTGGCTTTCACAGAGACTTCAGTAAACTCCGTATGCAGTGGTCGTGAATCTACTTTGGCTTTCGAAACTTGCTTGTATCCGGGTAAAATATCAACTCCATGTTGCCTTAAAGATTCCCGTAGAATCTCATATTTCTCTTTAGAAAGTTGTAAGTCCATAAACAAAGCCAAAGCTTCTTCGGAACCATAATTTTTAAGGTTTACGGTTGTGGGAGTGGGAATGCTTTCCTTAATCCTTTTAAGACGCATTAAGCTTGCTTTTGCAAAAATTTTTTTTTACAAAATTCTTTTTCTTTATGTTAAATAAAATTGAAATCATCAAGAAAAGTAACGGTAAAACTAGATTTGAACAATTGAAAATGTATGATAAAATATAATAAAATGATATAACATAAAATAAAGAGTATTATAAAAGAAATATTTGATAATATAATATAAAACAAAATTAAGATAATTAACAAATTAAAAGTAGGACAATATAAAATATTTTAATCAAATAAAACGGGTATAAAGTATAATTCAAAGAGGAGAAATTATTAGGGAAATTCATAAAATATATAACTACGGGATTATGATATTTTTTTCAAATATATAGTCTAATCTACCTAGTCTAGACTAATCACGGGATAATGATTGTTTTTAAATATATAGTCTAATCTACCTTGAATTAAAAACAAAAATCTACCTAATGTACAAACATTTTCATAATCTACCTTGAATGAAAAACAAACCTAACCTTGACTAATAATGGGATTATGGGTGTTTTAAACTATATAGTATAATCTACCTAAAATCATAAACAAAAATCATATATATTAACAATAATAATAAGAATGGGTTTTCGCGTTTATATGTTTTTGAACCATGTCTTTTTTCAAAATTTTACCTCTACACTCAAAAAAAAAAGTTTGTAAAGTCAGCAAAAAATTTTGCTGAGTCAGCAAAATTTTAGTCAGGAGGATGCTTGCAAAAAAGTTGCTAATGTCAGCAAAATCTTTTGCTGAAAATCAGCGAGCTGATTTTTAGCAACAAAATTTGTAGATTCAGCAAAAGTTTTGCTAACACTTAGTAGATAAAAAATACAAAAGCCTTGCTAAAAATTAATAAATTTTTTGCTGAATTTTAGTAGACTGAAAAAAACGCAAAAAATTTGTAGAAAAATTGTAATTTAGTTAATTTATTTGCTGAAAATCATAAAACATATTTTTGTGATTCTTTTAAAAATAATTTACTATAATAACGAAATATAAAAATTTTCATTTTTCCACATTGACGACATGAATTTATTTAATATCTGAAAATATATAGAAATAAATATACATAACATAACAAAAATTGTCTTTCAATTACTTACATCAATGGTTGTCTAAATAATGCTATCGTTTAAATGATGCTATCGCAACTGCCGAAGATAATTATAGAAACGAAATGAAAAAATAAACGAAAACAAACGAAACGAAAAAAACAACCCATTTTGCAATAAGAAAAAGGAACCATAAAAAATCTACCTATGATGTGTGTCTTTGTCTTTTACTTTACTCTGTCTACATTTCACTTTACTCTGTCTACATTTCTGTTTGTTTGCAATTTGACCACACATATAAACATTTAGTTTAAATAAATAAATATTTTATTTTGTCTTTTATTTAATTAATAGACAATTATTTTCACAAGCCGGTGACAACGCAAAATTTAAGTTATTTTAATCCTCAATTTTGTTTTATGTATGAAAAACAGATACAAAAGTCTTCCATGGTTGATTTTTTTATATGTCTTATTAGAGTTGTACTTTTTAGTATCATTTTCCTCTTCTCTACTACATCTTGACATGCCGCGACATCTACTTCATTCTGCGTATATCTTTCAATCTGGTTGTCGTGCACACTATTAATGTGCTTATCAGCACAATTTTTTTTTAGCAAAATTAATTAGTAAAACATTAGTATATTAGTAAAGCATTGGTATAAAACAGTTAAGTGCTGAATAAGTATAACAAAAATTTTAGCTGAAAACACGATTTTAGCAAAAAATTTTGCTAAAAAATAGTATACCTGATTTACAAGACGTTTTACTAACTTTTCTACTAACTTATTTTTTTGAGTGTAGCTAAAAATAGGGCAAGGACGGGCAGCTGGAAATTTTTGCAATAGGTAAAGGACTAATCAGAGAACTTATTTTGAAAATATGGCAAATATAGTTTTTAATAGTTTTTTTTTTTTTATTTTCCACCAAAGTTGAGAAATATTGAAAAAATGGATAGTTTGTAAATATCAAAGTACCTGGACCAATACAAAGCAAGCAGTCTAATTTTTTTTTAATCTTCTCTTAATAAATATATATATCAATAACATTAAAAAGAATGACGATCCGTTATCTAGTTTTCGAGATTCTGCATCTGAAATCGGACAAAATTACATAAAAATGTTCTGTTTTTTTGAACACTGAAAATCGGTCAACTTTGAAGGGCTATATCTTCTGAACCAAAAATCTCATTGTAATAAGAGTGGCATATTTGAAATCGTTGGACAATTTCCTATAAAATAGGTTTATTCAATTTTTGATTTTTACCACCTCACTTGTTCTACAGACGCTACTGTGCGATGTTCAAAATGAATGTTCTTTTTGCTAAGCGAAGCTTAGTTTTCGAGAAAAACGTGAGCTAAGAATCTAGCCAATCAAGTCGAAATTTAGGAACGGTATTAGGGTAATGGAGTTGAGTTTTGAACAATAGTGCAAATATTTTGGTTCTAGCTCTTAGTTTTCGAGTTCGGACGTATGAAATTTTATTAAGGCGATTTTTGGAAAAACAAATTTCACAAATTGAAAAAAAGTTGTCTGTTAGTTTTCAAGGTACAGGCGATGTTGCAAAAAAAAAAAAAAAAATTTTAATAAGCATTTTTTTTTTAAATAAGAACTTTTTGAAAAATTTTAATTTTTTTTTTAAATAAGCATTTTAAAATATACAATTTTTTTTTGAAAAATTGTTTTTTTTTTAAATAAGCATTTTATTTAAATAGCGTTTTTTTTAAACAAGCAGTTTTATTGAAAAATAAGAATTTTTTTAAATATTAAGCATTTTTTAAAAAATTAGATTTTGTTGGAAAAGTTAATTTTTTTTGAAAAACAAACATTTTTTAAAAAAAAATTATTTTTTAAGAAAACAAATTTTTTTTTAAATATTTTTTTGAAAAAAGAATTTTTTTAAAAACACTAATTTTTTAAACAAATCAAATACATACAAACTATAAGACCGAGTTTTTAGGATGTAGATTATCTTTAAACTTAGATTAACGAAGTTTGCAAATGTAATACTGTTTCTGGAATGTGTTTTATTTTGCTTTGTTGTAGTAAAGACAACTGTTCTAAACAAGATGAAGTGGTTCCATAAAATTTTTGTTAATTATCATACATCGCAAAAACTCGGCCTAAGTAAACTAGAACATGGGCGTATCATGGCTATTCAATAAATTGTGTGCGTTTATTGATTTAATTCTGTTTTGGTCTGTTAGAAAGTTAAATATTTGAATGAATGTGCATGTGTACGAGTTTTTCAAAGAAATGAATTATCTATTGCAGAGGTTTACTGCTTAATGCTAAATTAGATGCTAAAAGCCCTTTCTTGTGAAATATTGAAATAAGGGTTTTTTTTGTGAAGTTTTGCATTAAAAGGACCTACATTAATTATACTAATTAATTTATTTTGTATTTTTCTGTACTTTGTTTATAAAAAAATATTCGTTTTTCAAGTAGAAGAGAAGAAACAAAGGAACAATTAAAAATACAACACAGAAATTTACAAAAAAAAATATGTGTATAAAAACCCAGCAAAAAATAACTTCGATAACCTTGGTAAGCAGTAACTACATGTGTATGCTTCCAAAATAGCACTCAACCGTCTTGCAAACAATAAAACAATTGGGAAGGCATTCTGTTGTGCTTCCCTGAATGCATTCTTTTGAAGCAGTAAATAATGCATACAATGAAGCAGTAAAGTATGCATACATAATAATATAATGTTGGCAATACACAATGAAAACGCTTTTCAGTTCCTACGAAGGCATTAATATATTGAAGGAAGCGCTTTTCACCTGCAGACATACCAAGTGGGACATCGCGAACAAAAATCATGACTTGTTGTTTCGGAAGCGCTCTGTAATTAAATAATGTCTTCCTGAAGTGCTTCTGGGTAAGAAATATTTTTGCTGGGAACGTAATTATAATGTGAGCATATTCTTAAGCTACTTCTGTCATAAAAAATTTAACAAATGTTTTTTATATGTATTTATTTACATAATATAACATAAATAATTTTTGTTTATTATATTTCTTTATTTATAGTATTTTCTATAAATCATATCTGACCTAGTTTTCATCATACAGCGGAGTCGAATCACCTAAGTTCATAGAATGTGGTGATGTATTCGTGCGAGGTGTGCTACGAATAGATCTTGGACTTTTTTGATAATCCACGGACCTAACTCGATGTTCGTCCACATACTGATGAGTTGTTGATGGATGAGAATAATCCAGTCTTGTTGGTGGAGGCATCCCATATATTGAAGCTCTAGCTGAATCATTTGTAACATTTCGTGCTGGTGGTATTACAGACGTTGGACGTTTTCGTCTTGCCCATGAATCTGAAGCTATTTCCCATCCAATACTTTCGTTGTTGCGATGGGAGCGATGAGTTTTACTATGAGAATTCATATCAAAACTTCTTGGAGAAGCAGCATGGTAGGCAGAGTCTTTTGCAGTTTTAACATTGTGAGATTGATGGCCGTAATTTATGTGGGAAGTCGCAGAACTTGGACTAGGTGTAGTATTTCCGTATCGTGGTGTTTGAGATGTATGTGGAGTTGTATATGGTGTCATAAATGGTGTCTGTCCACTAGGGGTGTAGGGGGTGTTCACATAACCACCTTGATATCCTGGCGTGCTTGAAAAATGTGGAGTGTGTGCAGCAACACTTTGAGACAATTGATGAAATGCAGATTTAGAATCGTTGTTACGAGGCGTATCATATCCACCGCTTATTCTTACACTTGTGTTAGAGTGAGGAGTGGATATAGGTGAATTTGATACAATAGGGTCAGAATAGTGATCTTTAAACCATTTCAGAAAACCATTTAAAGAGTCAAATACTTGTCCTCTAAATCGATAACCATCCGGAACAACTGTAACATACTCGTGGCGACATTTGGTTTTCGGCAAGTAGGATAGTAAAAATTTACCGGGGTAATTTTTTGAAGCCGACAAAAAGTAATGTATTTTTCTGGGGTCCTTTAATTTTTCCTCTTTCAACAATTCTTCCATTTTATCTTTCAAACCACCACCTGTATCACGATAATATTTATAAGTTAATAACTCACGAGCGCAAGCTGCCATAGGATTCACATGTCTTGCAATTATTTCGTCTAAATCTTCAAATTCGTCATTTCCAATCAATAAACTCTGTCCTAAACTAAAGGCATTCTCTTTTCCCTCCTCTCGGACATCTATATGTTGGTAAATATCATTCGTCACCTTCCAAGTAACTGTCAAGTGATCGGATCCTTTGCTTGATGGGCGTACAACAACTTCACCTTGATCCATAGTTTCCATTATTTTTAAAACTTCAGCATACGATTTATTATGAAATGATGGATGTATTATAACACGTTTTACATATTGTTGTTTAGTCCGAACTTGTTTTTGATCTTTTTCCTTGGCGTTATCCTTTTCTTCCTGTCCATAATCGTAGAAAGCATCGCGCCTTGGTCGCCATTCGTGATTTTTGTCCATTAAATCAGAGCTCTTCGAGGAACAGTCAACAGAAAAACGATCAACGTCTATTTTTACAATCCGAACATGTATTGCTTGACCGGCCTGAACACGTTCTTCTGGATTTTTAACGTGTTTATCGGACAAATTTTTTATATGAATAAAACCAGATAAACCATTGTCTAACCGCAATTTCACTCCAGTCGCTTGACCAGGACACGCTCCAGCATCGAAGTGATTCCAAACTTCCGACAGTTCAGGAAAATCGTCTTTTAAACAAAATGGACATTGCCAATTTCCGGTATCATCATTTCTGACTGGGTTTGCTTGATCTAATTGTTCTCCTTGAGGTTTGCGGTGCGAAATACCGGCTACTGTTGCCAAAACCATTTTACCAACATAAAATGACTCAGGAGTTTCTTTAGTTAACATATCAAATAACTCTTCCGAATTAGCAGAACGATATGGTATTCTAAAATCTTTGTATAGTGAATTTAATTCCGCTCGTATGTCGTACAATGTTATACTTTTGTTTCCAAATCCTTGGCGCTCGAGTTCAACAGCAAACGCGTCTAAATCAAGATCTTTAAGCCTCTCTGGACTCTCCAATATTTCTTCCAGAGCTCCAGCAGGATTTGTTTCCTCATCATCGTATTCCATTGCATCTATAGCCATTTTTCGAGCCCATTCATATGTTTCTGGGTGAACTCGAGATCCATCAAGTACCTCTACATAGGCCTCTGTACTATCACCAAGTGCACTAGTATCAATTTTAATAAAACCGGAACAATTTATAAATACTTTGGGTCCCAAATGGCACAATGTTACCAGTTGAGTTCTATTTTCTAGTCGTTGATTAGATTGTTTGAGTATTTTTATCAAAGCCGCACCTTTACGTGGACCTAAACCACAAACAAACTGAACTAAATTTAATGTGTATGAATTTTGTACTGCCATATTTATGTCAACACCAACTTCGTTCGTTTGATTAATAAATTCAATGTACAGATGTTCTAATAACTCTTCTTTCGCCAATTGGTCTTGCAAGGAATGATAACGTAAGCATAGAATTTCTTCGTCGGCACCACACAGTTGTGAGTACTCTAAAAGAGGATCTTGCATCTTTCTGGCTAGTGATACTGCTTGCTTCAACAACGGTGGATATTCCTTAAAGTCGTGTGCTCCTTTTTGTGAATTTGCATAAATTTTTGCCAGCTCATTATCAACGATTTCAACTGCAACTTGCGGAAACTGTTCTTCGTCTACGAGCTCCTTAATCATTTCTTGTATGTCGCTTTGAATCATTTGTGCTTCTCTAGATTCACCACCGATGGCAACAACGTGTGGTTTTCTACTTCGAATAAATTCTTTTAAGTTTCGAAGGTCTGTTAATTTTAATGATTTCTCCTCATCTCGATAAGAGTTTTTACGCTTGAGAATATGGGGTAATCGCAGATAATCACTTATATCTCCATCTGGGCTTGTGAGAGCACAAAAAGCTGCCTGCGAATAATCGGGTACATACGCAACACCAAGTACACGAATTCCCTTTGCAGAACCCCAATCTTCGAAATTAAATTCATCAGAAAAATCTGGGTTGTACGGTGCTACTCTTAACCAATTCGCCAATTTCGTACAACAAGACTTGAGGACGAATTCTTTTGCCTCCGATATGACAATGATCTTCAATTCTTTTTTTAAGTCAGGTATAATCATTTTCTTGAGTGCAAGCTCTACGCACTCAGCACGAAGCGAATTCCACTCCTGTACAACTTTAGAGAACTCGTCACGTTGGTAGAGTTGCCTTGCCTCGTCAATATAAGAACTAGTAGTGTTTCCTTCTATTTCATCGGCAATATTTATGACGATAAGATTATCGTCTTCAGCCATAAGAAGACGCAGAAATTGATCGCCCAAAAGTTCCCTTACCGGTTTATTGGACAAGTACTTCATGGGATAACACGCATGATTTTCATCTATTTCTTTCATACCTTGTTTAGTTGGGCGTACATTCAGTTTTGCTCTTTCAAAATATACTTCTCGAATTGTTTTTCTCAATAAAGGCTCTCTGGACAATTGTCTTGCAACTACAAATTTAGCAGCGTGTATTAGTTCATCTATTGTCATAAATTTTGGGCACAAATACTGTTTGGCTAGATCTGTTGGACTTATAACTTGTTGGTCGACTTCATGGCGCTGATAACTGTCACGAACATTTTCAGCAAACTGCTCTGGAAGTAAGCCAAAGTGTTTTGCATATCCACAAATGCCAGCTTTACGGCACATAGAATAAGGACCAGAATCTTTGGCTTGCTTTAAGTGATCGTCTGGTATATCGACCTCGTCTGCACTGTCTTGGTCCGAATTATTTTCACCAGATTGCTGTTCATCGTTACTTTCCGCATCTAGACGTCTTTGCTCTTTTCTTTGTTGCCTTTTTAACTCCCTTTCTTTTTTTCTATCTTCTTCTTGCATCTTTGGTATTTCATGCGAATAATATAGAAGAAATTGCATATGGACATCCTTCAATTCCTCCATAGATTGAACATCCCGCAAACGTTCTAGATCATCATCTTTAATCAAACGAATATCTTCTGGAAGATCTGTTTCGGTTTTTTTCATTATTTCAGATAGTTGATAGTTGCGCATTTTTTCAAAAAGAATTAAAAGTTTGTTTTTTCTACTAAGTAATTGACACCAACGTTCATCATAGTAGTATATTTTCCACAAGTCGTCTGTGTTTAACTCTGGTTTTACATACTCTTTGCGATAAAATGATATAAAGGGAATTTCTAGTTGTTGGTTTCTTATAAATTCTAATGCTTGCTTAACTTTCCCTATTGCACTAGAAGGTTTTCTATTTTTTCCTGGATTCATTTCATTTGGATCATTCTGAGATACTGAACGTTTACAAAAAGCGTGCTTATATATCCATTCTGCTTCGTTATCTAATTCAGAAGATCCTTCTGGAACGGATGTCACCGGGATTTGTCTAAGCTGCATACGTTCAGGAATATCAGTCTTCCTAATTTCATTATCAAGATCGGTAAAATGACCACGCTTCAATTCGCTAGGTTCATATAGATCAAAAATGGTTTTCTTCGGTAATTTCTTTGTTGATTTCTTTTTAACTCTTCCACGATCATCTTCTCCAGTTTCCTCATCGAATTCTTCTCCCTCTGAGTCATCCTCATATTCGTCTTCTTCATATTTTGAAAAGTCATCATAATCAAAATCGACTCCAAAGATGTCTTGGCCTTCTTGAAGATGCCTAAAAGTAAACAGATTTTTTATGATTTTTAAGGGGAAAATTTTACGTTTGAGAATATTATTTATGAAGATTTTTGCATGGAGATTTTTCAAAATGTGATTTTTGGGAAAGGATGAAACGCTAATAAATATGAAATTAAAATAAGAAAAGTCGTACCGGAAATCGATTGAAAATTAAAACTTTTTTTTCAGTTTCTATAAAAAATGATTAATGTCGTAATAATTTTTATTTGAAATAACCGCTAAAAAGTTATTATGGTATCAATTTTGTAAAAAATAATAAAAATATTTTTTTAACACACACAATGAAAAAGTATTTTATTTGAGCTAATCTACAAAAAATGCTACACACACTTTCGAGATATCGCGGCTTGTTAATTTGTCGTAAATCAATAAAATATTACATTTTGATAAAGACAACATTTTGAAAACTAAATAACTTTTTGATGGGTAACCATAAGGCAAAAATTTTTGCGCAATTTTTCTCAGATGAATATGGTTTTTGATTGTGTGTAATAAATAAATACTTTTATAAGTTTTAAGAAAATTTTTTCCGACTACTCTATTTCCTAAATGGTACATTTTAAAAACAGGAAAAAAATTTTTTTTTTAATAATTTTTGGTGTATAATCAAAAGGTAAATTAAAATACAAGTTTGATACAATTTTTATTAAAAATAAAAATTATGTTTTTTCGACCTTTAATTGTGCAATGAAAATTATTCAAGTTCGAAGCCATACTATATATTTCTTTATTAGGATATTGTCCTAACAAATAATCTATAGAGTTTTTGTTTTCAAATTTATTAATTGACCACTTTCAGGAATGTGTTTATAGATCTTTACGGGAATTTTTTCTAGGTTACCATCATCAGAACACGCTTTGAGCTCATATATTAGTTCTCATTTAGTGGAAAAACTAGTTTATATGAATGTTTGATGTGAACGTGTTCTGATGATGGGAACCTAGAAAATTCCCGAAATAGATCTATCAACGCATTCCTGAAAGTGGTCAATTAATAAATTTGAAAACAAAAACTCTGTAGATTATTTGTTAGGACATCTCTTTACAGCTTTTTTTAATGTGTGGGAAAAGGAACCTTAAATCTCGTTTTTGGTCTCCGCGCTTGTGAAAGGAGTTGGCATTTAAAAAAATAATAACGCCATTATTTTTATTGATGCAAAAAGATTTTAAAAAAGTATGATATCCCAAAAAACAAAGAAATTTTTTGCTTTTCTGACGAACTCTAATCATTATATATAGTAGACATTGAAAGTATGTCAATGGTAACGTAAATAAAGATTTACCAGTTAACAAAGCATGGGCTGCCAATAACAACGATTAAAAATCATTGGCAACTAATATATTAGGTGTGAAGTCACACTTATAAATTATATTATAAATATAAGCTAACTGATAAATTTCAAAAGGTATCGTTAAACAAAAAGATATTGAATTTGAATATGAATGATAGTAAGAATATTCCAGATTACTTGTATACATTTTTCGATGTAAGCGAAAAATTGCCGGATATTGGTATTCAAGATGAATTGCACGTGATTATTCTTCTGTCAAGCCTTAAAAACACATATGAAAACTTTTGTCGGTACTGAAACTCAAACTCTTAGAAGAATCAGAACGTCGTGTTCTACAACGAGACTTACAGGTATATACGAGTCAGCTAGCTTTTGGGGTTATAAAAAAAGAGGATGGTAAGATCGTGTGTCAAAATAAAATTGGAAATTGCTTCAAATGATAATAAATGTAATCCAAAACAGTACAACAGGACTTATTCATTGGTACTTACGCATCAGAAAAAATTGGTCTTCTTTTCTTTTTCTTCTCCGCTATTGGTCGTCCTTCATCATCAACAATAAAATCATCAGCATCTGAGTCTGAATCTTCTTCTTCATCTTCAAAGTTTTCTGGTTCTCTATGACTGTGTTCAGAACGCCTTTCAGCGTTCTATTAAAAATATATGTTTAAAGTTTAAATTTTTAAAACTAATAACATTTATGCATACCTCATCATCATCAAATAATTGTTCAGCTATAGCTTCTCTAGCCAAGCCTTCATCAACGTTGTCAACTTCCCCATCACTTTCCTCATCCTGAATCCTTCGCAAGCGTTTAAATCGCTTCTAAAATGTATTTAAATTACACGGTGTTACAAAATAGAAAAATATGAATATACTTTTAAAATGAATTAGATCTAGTTTTTTTTTAATGTCAATTGATTTTTTTTTTAACTTGGATGTTAAGTTAATCTCAAAAGAAAATTAAACTTAATTTAACTGCCAAGGAAACTACACAGTGATGAAGCCGCAGATTTAAATAAAACTTGGATATATTGTAAAGGACAAATATTGGACACGTATATTGGGGTAAAAAATTACCCAACGTTTTTTAATATATTCCCTATATTAATTATGAAAATGTAGGCATATTGGGTATCAGATCCAAACCAATACAAAATAGTCACTAGACTTGGGAGATATTTTCTCTATATAAATAATTTTCATATTGCTGATTGGTGAAAAGTTGTGTGGTGTGGTTGATTACAAGTGAAATCAAAATTTCTGATTTTAAAAATGTCACAGTTTTTTTTCATAGGACTTGTGGGACGTTTTGAGAACAGTATTTAAACAAGAGTGTAATTTTTTACAGTTTATTTGATATACATTAAACATTTTTAGTAGAAAATTAAGTTTTTGGAACATCAGTAAGTTTTTGGTAACTGTATGTTTTTCGCGTCTGACATTTACAATCATATTTGAAATTGGTTAACGTATTGCGTGAAATGAGTTTCTTAGTAAACTGCGCCCC
Source organism: Delia radicum (assembly GCA_021234595.1). Classification (NCBI taxonomy): domain Eukaryota; kingdom Metazoa; phylum Arthropoda; class Insecta; order Diptera; family Anthomyiidae; genus Delia; species Delia radicum. The sequence continues at coordinate 45,866,455 of CM037852.1, forward strand.
TAGTCAAAAGGCATTCACAAATTTTTATACGGAAAAATTTTAGGAAATTTCTAAGAATTTGTCATATAGTTTTGTATTTATTTTATTAAAAACATGACTAGAGAATATAGTTAAGTATCGAGAGTAAATCCTCATGGCGGACGCAATTGATATGTTAAAAAATCAAACACATATCGCATTGTGACAATTAAAGCGCTGAATCAAAAAGCATCCTTAAATAAAATGTTTAATTTTACGAATTCTAAAGTATTTAATATGTTTTATGCAAATCCAAATAAATAATTAAAACTAGAAAAAAAAAATAAGTGTTTTCCAAAATAATAGCGGCTTTATTTTTAAGTTTTAATAAATTAAATTTTTTTTGGTGTATTTTAATTTTTTTTGTTGTAATTAGAGATGTCACGAATAGTAGAGATGTCACGAATAGTCTATTCAGCACTTTACCGAATACCGAGTAATTGCCAACTAGTTTTTTTCATTTATTTTTGAAAAACTAAAATTGACATTTCGAAAAAAAAATTGGTAAAAAATTTACTTTCTGAATTTTTTAAATAAAAAAATACAAGTTTTTTACGTATTTTCTTTTGACCGAATAATTTTGCCGAATAGTGCTATTATTTGGTATTCAGCCAATTAGTAAAAACATGCCGAATACCGAATAGTAAACGAAAATTCGCGACATCTCTAGTTGTAATACATATATAATTAAATCTAAGCAAAAACTGTAATTTTAATATTTTTAATTTAAATTTCGCATTTTTCACTAAACTAATGAAGTTCTCTTCACAATGTAAATTAAAAATTTCTTAAACATCGTTAAAAACATTCATAGTTTTAATGAAACGACTTTTAATGAAACATATTCATTAGTCTTATGAAATTTGTAATAAATAATATGAAATTTTTCCTTAAATTCTATGACAAACTGCATTAATTTAATGAAAAGTTTTAAAGCACGAGTTTCAATGACATTTTTTTTTTTTTTTTTTTTTTTTTATTTATTATTCTTTTAAATAACCGAGCCCAGAGGGCCATGTATGGCTAAAAATAACTACTACACAAGACTACTGTATTATATAAATAAAAAAAACTATAAATTTAACAAATAATTAAAAAAAGATAATTAATATAAAATAGTATATTATTACAAAAGAATAAAAACTTTAGAAGTTAAAAGAAAGAATAGAAAAACTATATATGTATTATATTTAAATGAATAAATTTTAAATTAGAGTTTTTAAAAGTAACAAAAAAAAATATGTATAATAATAGACACAAACGTATATAATATTCCTCATTTATCCTTCTTAAAAAATGTCCCTTATGAATAGTGTTCGACCGAACTCATTTTTTTCGGCCGAAGCCGGATTTTTAAGTTGATATAGAAAAAAAACTTAAACTTTAATATTTAAAATTAAAAAGTTTGATATTGTAATGACAGAAAAGCAATTTTTCAAACCATGTGAATTGCTTCGTCTATCAGAATACAGCTGTCCGGCAGCGCTAAAAAGCTGTTCGCTAGCTACACTAGTTGGTGGGGCTGATTAATATTTTATTGCTACAGCTTTTATATTTGTAAATGGACTTGAATTCCAATACTCAAATATATTTATATTTCGGGACTTAAAGGCTCCGTAATAAACATTTTAATTTCTTTTTCAATAAAATTTTCGTTTGGTTCTGCTACTTCTAAGTCTGGTACTGCATCATGTCTATCCCAAATTAATGAACCTGTTATTCTCTTTTCAGGATTACTTACCACTCGAATTTTTTTTTTTATATTAAATTATATCGCATTAAATTTGATTATTTGCTTATAAGTCTTGTAGGTATATTTCTGAAAATTTTTTTTTTAACTTTTGGCTTTTTGCAATTTTTTCACACACATTGATATTTAAATATCGTTGTTTTTTTTTTGGTATTCTATCATATTCAACGTTGTATTTTTTATGTGGTTTTTTTTGTAAATTCTGAAAAGTAAATATAACCACAGTGGTTATTTATTTGTGCTTTTTATAAATAATCATAAAAAGTTCGGTAGTTCGGCCAAAATTTGGCCGAACACCGAACTTGGCCGAACTTCACTTTTTGGCCGAACTCCGAAGCCGAATACTCGGTCGGACACTACTAATGAATATAGTTGCGTTCAAATATCAGATGTACACTAACAAATTTAATAAATTTGTGAATAAAAAGGTTTAAACATTGTTATAGCAGGCATATTCTCTTAGCTTGGCAATAAATACATTGACAGAAAAGTCAAATTTTCTAAGTAATAGGGGCAACGAATTCCAAATTTCAGCTACCCTGTACTGAAAAGATCGTTTAAGAATTGATGTATTATGTATAGGATACTTCAATTGAGGGTTTCTTAAAGATCTTGAAAATACAAAATGTTCTAGTAAATATTCCGGACATTTAGACCTAAAAACTTTATAAAAATGTATCAACAATCGCGTATGTATAAAACTTTTGAAACTGCATCCTAGAAAGTCTACCACATAATCTGAAACATGATCGCGATATTTAAGGTTGTACACAAATCGAATTATTCGATTGAAAAGAAGGTTGTATCTACGCATTACCCGACCCTTGACACCTGTAAAAACTTCAGCACAATACAACATATTGGACATCAATAGTGCATGCGCAACGCGCTTTTTTACATAAATTGGTAGATAAAGATTCAAAGAATATAATCGACGTAAAGTACAATTTATAGTAGAACACAACCAGTTTATATGTTGATCAAAATTAAGACGAGTCAATAAAGACTCCCAGACATTTAATACAATCTACAAACTCAATATGAACACCATTTAACACGATATCAAAATTTACGTCAGACCTAGGAGATTTAAAAATCATTGCCTTAGTTTTCCTAGGATTAATACAAAGATTACAATTAGACATCCAATCTGAGACATCTGACATTATATAATTTATCACCTGCTCCAATACATCAGAAAACTGACGCTCACCAGAAAAAAGAAGCTGAATATCATCTGCAAAAACAAAAGCCTCGCAAGAAAACCCTTCAACAATACTCATCATATCATTCATATAGAGTAAAAATAGCAAAGGTCCAATCACAGATCCCTGTGGAACACAGCTTGTCACTGTCGACCAATCAGAAACAGACCCCCTACAATGAACATATTGACGTCTTTCTGTCAAATAAGAAAAAATCAGCATACAAGCCGATTGGGAAAATTTAAAGAAATTGCATAGTTTACTAATTAAAATTGTGTGACTAACTCGATCAAAAGCTTTTGATAAATCGAGTGATAACAAAACTCCTATATCATTTTTATCCAAAATTCTTCTAATTGAGTCTGTAAGACCTACTAGTAGATCTAATGCAACAATTCATTGATACCATGCAGATAATTCTCTCCGTGTACGTTTTTGTTTTTAATAAAATTAAACAAAAATGAAATGCATATTTTTTTAATTTTTAGTGCATATTTTAAGATTTTGTATGCATATTATAGGCGAATAAAACACACTTTTTAAGTGCTAAAGTTCCAGTCCCTGGTCATAAGTAAGAACATAAATTTGAGCTGTCTTTTTTGCCAGTAGACATTTAAAATAAAAAATTATTAAAATCGCTCCATGCATTAAAAAATATGTGTACAAATGTGGGACTTTAATGTGTTTTCAAACATTTTCGGAAATGATTTTATTGTTTTAACATTATTGTCTTAAGACGATCGTATTAATAACTCTTCTTAAGATAAAAATTATGCGTTTAGTTTAAAAATGCAACATCTAATAAATGCATAGATCGATCTTGTTAATTTTCCATAATTCGATTCGAAAAGAAAACTCTTTCGAACAGAATTTTAACATTGAAAATAAAGTAGGAAAAACAACTTTTTATTTGTAAAAATTTTGAAAACGTGAAGGCGGCAATGGTCTAGTAATTGTGAAAAGTCTAAAAGAGTTAAACGTTAGTGAACGGATATCTTTTTACAAGATTTTTAAAATTTCCGAATTCTAACAAAAATGTTTGAATCAGATTACAAAATAACCCCCCCAAGTAGTAAGCAATATTTAGAAATAGTTAACCAAGTGTATTTTCAATTAACTTTATATGTCTATACAAACTGTATTTATTTCGCCCAAATTAAGGTGACAAATAAAATTTTCTATTCACATTAAAAAATTTCAGCTATTTACATAAATAAACAAAGAAGTTATGGAACCGTATATTACCACTCTGCAGTTGCATAACCCTCAGTTCTTAATGAAACTTCGGTATGTAGTATGTATTGTATGCAAAGTATTAAACAAATTATTTTAAACAATTACTTTAAATTTTGAGACTGAGAATTTCTAAAAGTTGTTATGTGGTATACTCAACCACTTGACAATTATATAATCACTGTCACACAGTGTTAATAAACAAATTCAATTGATCACCATTACTTACCCTTCTTTCAACTTTTACTCCTAAGTTTTCCTCTATCAAATCATAATCATCGTCCTCTAATCGATCGTCCAAATCATCATCTTCATGTTTTTTTCTTTTTTTAGATGAGTTTGATGCATCAGAATCTTCGCCATCGCTACCTTCTTCTTCAATGGGATTATCATCTATTAAATCTTTGAGTTCTTCGCGCAATCTTTCATCGTCATCTTAAAAGAAAATAATTAAATTTAAGTGCAAAACATTAAATTATTTTGATCATTTTCAAAATATATATTTAATAATATTTCTTCATAAGATGAATTTCATATCAAAACCTATAAAAAACGCACATTTTGAACCCAACCCTCTCAGAATTTGATGAAATTTTGCATACAGCTACATTTTATCTATACAAACACAACCTCATATTTAGAAATTGCATTTTTGAAAATATGTGGGCGTGGCAAGGTATCGAAGTTTTTGAAAAATGACGATAATATGTACTTTCAAGCTGTGATTACTACATAATGGCTGAACCGATTTCAAAGATTTTGGTACCATTATAGAATGGTATTTAAATTATAATTATATTACACTGAAAAATTAGTTTTGCCAAAAATAAAACTTTAAACTGGGAAAACACTTCAAAGGCCAAGTGTTTTTTTCCAAAAAAAAAATTTTTAGAAGGGTCTATTTAATACATATAACATATCTAAAAACTAAAATGGCGTTTTTTTTTCTTTTTTTTAAATTTTTTTTTAAGTAAATGCATCTCTTGTTAACTTCCTTATATTTTGATATCATTGTGTGACAAAAAAAAAAATAAAGTAGCTATACTTTGAAAGTTATACAGCTTTTTTTGTAATTCTAATAGATTAGAACAAGAATCGTATTATCAAATTTTTTACACACCCCCCAAATATGGACTTACCCTTGGTAAGTTTTTTTTTTTATTTTTTTAGATTTAATTTATAATTTTGCGCAGCTCATACTGGTGACTTTCGGAATATTTGCTAACTTTTAGTGAAGTTTCATCTAAACGTATAAAAGAATGGAAGCTTTGAGTTTCTGTAATAGATTTAGCATTTTTATACCTTGAAAATAGTTCTTCTTTTGTTTTGTTATAGTCGCCAGCGTCTGCATAAGCAACTTCTATGGAGGTCTTATAAGTTTGTGAAGCCCAATGATAAAGGTCTTTCGGCGTTTGAATTTGGTTTATATTTGCAATGCTATAATTCCATATTTTGGGGGTGTGTAAAAAATTTGATAATACGATTCTTGTTCTAATCTATTAGAATTACAAAAAAATCTGTATAACTTTCAAAGTATAGCTACTTTATTTTTTTTTGTCACACAATGATATCAAAATATAAGGAAGTTAACAAGAGATGCATTTACTTAAAAAAAATTAAAAAAAAAGAAAAAAAAACGCCGTTTTAGTTTTTAGATATGTTATATATATTAAATAGACCCTTCCAAAATAAATTTTTTTTGGAAAAAAAACACGGCCTTTGAAGTGTTTTCCCAGTTTAAAGTTTTATTTTTGGCAAAACTATTTTTTCAGTGTAATATAAAATTTTTACAATGTAAATTAAATACTTTTCTAATGGTACCAAAATCTTTAAAATCGGTTCAGCCATTCCGTAGTAATCACAGCTTGAAAGTACATATTATCGTCATTTTTCAAAAACTTCGATACCTTGCCACGCCCACATGTTTTCAAAAATGCAGTTTCTAAATATGAGGTTGTGTTTGTATAGGTAAAATGTAGCTGTATGCAAAATTTCATCAAATTCTGAGAGTGTCGGGTTCAACGCATATCGGTTTTGATATGAAATTCATCATAAGTAAAACTAAATTTATCTTTTTTGAGGTAATAAATTAATAATTGAAATCAATCCTTTGGTACTTGCATAGTCGGTGTCCCGAATAGGGCACTTTTTCGAATTGGTTGAAGGATTACCACTTAATCGATGCATGTTAAAGAGCTTAATATAAGAAAAATATGTAAACAAATTTGGAAGTGGATCTGTAGTTCCCTATCAGCGATTGAAGTTACCGGTTGTGGTGCATTTTTAAATTTTCTGTAGAATAATTTTGGTCCACCAGAGAATTTTTTAATGTATACCAAGTACAATTTCAACTCTTTATATTTTTTTTTAATTTGTACTTGTACAATTGTACTTGCTCAAAACTAAAAAATTAATGGTGAACCAAAATTACTCTACAGAAAATTAAAAAATATTTTTCCAGTAATAAGCCAAAATTGACGGAACTTATGAGCCCTATTTCGAAAAAACAATTTTAAAATTTTTTGGTAAAAATGTTTTACAACTTCCCTTTGCCAGTACCAAAACCATAATTTTAAAACGTTGGCAAATCATTGGGAGAACAACTAATAAAGTGCTTGTTTAATGATAAAATAAGTGCTTTGCCAACGCCAAAATGATAACACCGGGCAGGGCTAAGCCGTTTCTTTTTTAAAACGTTGCCAAAGCACTGGCAATGAGTTGTTCGCTAGTACCAAAATCATAATTTTAAAAATTTTGGCAAAGCATTGGTAAAACAACTAATAAATTAATAAAAAAAACTTTGGTTTTATTATTGTTATCATATGGGGCACCAATTTCTCAATATTCCGCTTTGACTTTGAAAACAGCCTTGGTTTTATAAAATCTATAATAAATTGTCCTACAAATCCAATTGCTCAAATACACAGAAAAATGTATATTTTTCATACCAATAATAATAAGAATATTCCATTGGTATATCCCTATCCCCTAAACAGAATTATGAAATATTCTTTTGGAAATGTTCAAGAAACCTTGGAATCGAGAAAAGTTTTTTACTATGTTAACATTTCTGGTTTCCAAATTACATCCATTCATCCTGACAATGTTTGTTTACTCGACAATGGCAACATTATGATAGAAAACGAAATTTTTAGCACAAAACTTTCCAAATACAAAGTTTATGAATACAAAGGCAATATTGTTACTGAAGTTAGCGATTCGTTTAATTATTCTGTATCGTCAAAAGAAATTGAAATAATCACAGTTAAAAATATGATTCAAAATAATATTGAAATATATAATAAATATGGTAGAATTTAAGTGTTTTCAATAATGAAACTGTAAATAATTAAACATTTGCCATAACTCTTTTACATAAATAATAGCAATAAAGTGTGCAAAATAAATTTAAAAATACTATTTATTTGTTATTTTATTAAAGCCTGCTAACTTATTTAAAAACAAGTACATGGTTGTAAATTTATTAAATCGAGCACTGGCAAAGCACTTTTGGCCAGCGTTGTGAAAGCGTTTGTTAATTAAGTACGGGAAAATCACTCTTTACTAACGTTGGCAGAGCGTTGTTAATCATTGCTTTGCCAGCACTTTATTTGTTGGACCATTGGCAAACAGTACTCTGCCAGTGCTTCATTTTTCAGACCATTAGCAATTTCTGGCTATGTTGTAACTTAAATCGCTGGTAGGGAACAGAAGATCAACTTCAATTTTTTTTACTTATTTTTCTCATATTCAGCTCTTGTATACATATGCAGCGATTGAATGGTATTTATAATGTTTTTTATTCGGGATACCCTAATGTATTGTTAACATTACAACGAATATTTCTACATCATAAAATCAAAAACTTAGATAATTGGCACAGTTGGCACATGGGTGGAAATATTTTCCAAAATATTTAAAATTTTCAACTTTTTTATATTTTTTTAAATTTGGCGCTTTTTTCTAATGATTTATTTTTAAAACCCAATTTGTTTGTTATTTTTTCTTGAAAGAACGTTTAATACTGAGTAAAATGAGTCCTTGTTTGTTAAAATCGGTTGAAAATTGTTAAAGTTAAAATTTTTTCTTTAGAATACAAATATAATGTTTACTAGTTAAGACGCAAAAATTTTTACTGGTACTTTAATGTTTTGGCTTGGAAAATTTGTTTTATATAGTTTTTTTTTAATAATAAATAAAATTAAAAAATAATGAAATACTTTGCGGAATCGGAAATATGTGATTAAATTGTTAATTTTAGCGTTACACTCGTGTTTTAATTAAATATGAGTGTTAGTAATAAAATTATGATTTTTCAAAATTATCATTAAAATGGTTTTAGAGAATTGCTATCAAGTATGCCTTGGCTTTAGATAAGTCATGAGGTTCTATTGAATTTAAAACCGTTGTAAAGGATCAGGGCTTCGGCAAATTTAAAAAGATTATTCAAAAAAGTAAGGTATTTTTGCAAATATATATTAAAAACTACATTCAAAAGAAAAGCTTTATCACACTCAAAAAAGTTTTACAGTATAATCTACTTAAATGACAGGTTAAACAAGTGTAAATTCAGTTAAAAAAGCGACAAAATTACCAAAGCAGTTACTTTAATGCACTAAAAAATCGAAAATATGCTGTTAAAAATACAAAATATGAGCTTGAAATATACACTTAACCGAAATATGCACTAAAAATCTAGAAACATGCAATACCAATTAAAAAATTATGCACATTCAATTTCCAGATTTTAAAAATCGATGTATTACACGAGAACTTTGGTTTAAAAATTAAATCCAATATACATTCCTATCAACTGACAACTAGATAATATGTTAAGGGCTACAAACAAAATATGCAAGACCATTGAAAAAATGCAAAATATACATTAAAATATGCAAGTCAATTGAAAAAATGCAAAATATGCATTTATAGCAAAATATGCATTTGTAACAAATTATGGAAAAACTAATCGAAACCATTTTGCTGCAAATTCTTTGATTTGGGCTACTGACTGCAAACATGCATTTGCATGAAAGTCGCCACCTAAGTAATTTCCATTAAAATAACTAAAAATGTAGTTATTTTTAACTGTCGCAAAAACATCTAACAAATACTGTAAAAAAACTAACAATGTCGTAAAAATAAAGTTTTCCGACCCCAGCTGCCGCCACACATCCTCAAACTAAGACCGTACCACCACCGCATTTTACAATACCAGTCATATTCTTTGGTTTATCTCATAAAATTTCATAACTACGAGAAGTGTAGTTATTTTTGTTGTTAATATTTAATACTATACTTATTATTAATGAACTAAAATAAATTGTTTCATTTTAAAAAACTTAAAGGCTAATTTTTTATTAAAATATATAGTTTATACAGATGTATACTTATTTTTGTGATACACTGTATAATGAAAAGTATAGATTAAAGATAACAAATCTTGAAAATTATATGTCAAACGATTAATTTTTCAAAAGTTCAAAGGAAACTTTTAGTGACTTAAAGTTCTTGGGCGAATATATCAAAAAAAAAAAATAGAATTTTTAAAAAATTTAAATAAATATATGTAAATGATAATCCTTTCTCAATACTGTCCGTAAGTGTCGTGGTGGATATTTATGATTTATTGAGAAAAATTTCAAACCAAGTACAAAAAAAAAATAAATTTTATTTTTTTACGTTACACTGTGTGACTTAAGAAATATAAGAAGAGTAGCGATCATAGGTCCTATATATTTCGGGCATCTAGTTTTAATGTCGTACTCCATTTCTTCACTAATGTGCCAAATTTTGCAAAAAAAAATTGTATTAAAGTTTCGCCGGATTTAACGAATTTTTTTATACATAAAATATTAAAAAGTAAAGATTTTATTAAAAATGTTAAGTTTTCTTTGATCTTCTTTTATTTAAGAAGAAGTAAAGATTTTATTTTATCTTATTTTTTTTTTTTTTTTTTTGGTAAATACAAACAATACCTTCATATTTTTCAGAATTGACAATATTTTATTAATTTTGGACAATTTTACATTCCATTTCGCAATTGTTTGAAAAAATGTTTTTACATAAGCAAAAAGACGAATTTAAAGAATTATTTTCTGTAAAAAAGAAAAATACATAAAGTCCGTTCAATGGAAAACCACGCGAAATGTACTAAACAGACAGACAGATAAGGTTGAGTCATTTTGATTAAATTTTTATGTGCATAAACCCTTTCGGTAATGCTTTTGTACATTTACGTATCATATATTACATTTTTCCATAGGTAGCAAACCGTTCAAAATTCAAGGAAACAATCAACTACAAAAATTTACCTAAGATCTCAATAATCAAATTTCAAGAACATATAAACTTCCTGGGAATTGGGTTTGCTACCTATGCACCTGAACAGGAGAAAAAAGGAAAAAAAAATTAAATTAAAAAATTTTTCAATTTTGCGCGTTATCTAAACAGTGTTAAGAATCATCTCTAGGAAGTTTATATGTTCTAGAAATTTGTTTATTGAGATCTTAGGTAAATTTTTGTAGTTGATTGTTTCCTTGAATTTTGAACGGTTTGCTACCTATGGACCTGAACACGGGAAAAAAGGTAAAAAAAAAATCGAATTTTTTTAAATTTTTTGCGATTTTGATCTGGAAGGTGAAGTTTTTTTGATTTTATATGTTCGCAATTTTTGTTCTTTATGACAAGAGCTACAACTTTGCCATAGAGAGTAAATCGAAATTCTGAACGGTTTGCAAGATATGAGCCTGAGAAAATGATCACTTTTTTGCGAAAATGATACCGAGGCCCCAAATCTTTGGCGGCCCATAAACAAAAAAGGATATGACTTTGGGAAAAATTGGGAGACACGGGTCTTTTTTTTTAGTCTTTTATCACGTAGTGGTGTCCGTATATGGTTATTTTGCCATGACTTAAAAAATTACACAAAGTGTAACTTACTTTATAAATGTCTACGAAAATTGAAAAAAAAACAAATGATGCAGTTTAAAAGGTTGGTAGGTTCTAAATAATTACGTAAACAAAAATTTGAATTTGCTATTACTGTTCCAGAGTTATACCCATTTGAAACTTTGTACCCATTGTATAAAACTAATACTATTATACCGACACGCCGACATTTAAAGCAGGTGACAATTATAGAACTTTTACGTATTTTGATAATGTTACTAACGTTTGCGGAATGAAATTGCAAAAGAACGGAAAACGCTGTAGTTTTTTCTAACTTAAACTTAGAAGTCAATTTTACTTTTTAAAAAAAAAAAACAATGCACTACATTAATTTAATGTAAAAAAAAAATTGGCACAATTCATCCAATTTTGAGGTAGTTTGGAAGTACTTTGTCCACTGCTATTCGATATTTCAATGTTGGGATTTTTCTGACCTTCTTTTTAAAATTATTGATTGTATTTTTGGATATTTGTAAATGGTGTTTTTTAAAGAGGTATAAAACTTTGAAATAGAATAAAACAAAAATGAATTTTTTAAATTGACATGAAATTTACTTTATTGGAAAGATAATCTTCAGGCATTATAATTTAAATATGACTTCTGGCATATGACCGGCACAGCTGGCTCGGACGTAGTCTAATCTGGAGGTCCAATTTTCGATGACTTTTTCCAACATTTGTGGCCGTATATTGGCAATAACGCGGCGAAGGTTGTCCTCCAAGTGATCAATCGTTTCGGGCTTATCTAGTTGTTCAATTGATGAACGAAAAAGTCAGTAATCATGGCTCTAAAGCGGTCACCATTGAATGTAACGTTCTGACCAGCATCGTTTTTAAAGAAGTACGGACCAATGATTCCACCAGCCCATAAAGCACACCAAACATTCAGTTTTTCTGGATGTAACGGTGTCTCAACATACACTTAAGGATTATCATCACTCCAAATACGGCAGTTTTAGTTAATCGAATTAATTGCTCTGATAGACGATTATGTTGACCGTAAAATGGAAGTAGTGCGCGATAGGTATTTCGAACAGAACCATGATTTTCAAAATAATTTTTCACAATTTGGAAGTGTTGTTCAGGCGTCGTCTATTCATGTTGAAACTCCAACCAAACTAAACATCACATCACTTGACAGCTGACAAAATGGCAGCCAGTTAAAAAAGTGTTGCCAACTTAAAGTTATATACATGTATAAAAAACACCCTTTATACTTGTGTGGTCAAAATTTTCAATTTTATCAATAGTAAAGTTATCTCCCTCGAAAAAGTGTTTTCCCTGCCCTATATCTAAGATTAGATATGACTAATCGTCCATGTTGCAAATAATGACGTTTTTGACTAGTTTTTGTAAATTGAAGAATTAAGATTACTTCTTACGTTTTAGAAATAGCTCGATTATTCTTTCGTTGTGTTTAAGGGACATTTTAAATATTTTTCATTTCAATAAACACATTTTTCAAGCTGCTTATACGATTTAGCGATTTTTAGCGATGGATAAGTCGGCCAAATTGCACTTTTTACAGGAGCAAGGAATACTTTAGTACTTTTTCTTGTTACTTATGGTGTTTTTTTTTCTGACATAAATGTCACATTTTTTCACTTTGTCCTCAAAATTTTCATTTTTCCGTTCTTTTCTAAAATAATGTTAACACTATCGTATCGTGCTTCTTTCCAAAAAAGGCAAAAAGTACAATTTTAAAGCCCTCAAAAAATGTACAGGGTTGGGTTTTGTATATTTTTCGATTTATCAATCTCATGTGTTTATACTCCTTAGTTGTTTGCGAGAAAATTCTCACCTTGGTAGCCGAGGGATAGTGTCCTGGCTTCTGATGCAGAAGGTCCCAGGTTCAAACCCTCATTGGACCACGAGTTTATTTTTTATTTTTATTATATTTAATTTTATGTTATTTTATGAACTCCAAATTTATTAAATACTTGCAAAAATAAATTATTTTTATTTTTTTTTTTTTAAATATTTATTTAGCACGAGTGCTATTAATTTTACAATTTTATAAATTTACATTTATGGATTTTTTTTACATTAATTATTATTTTTTTATACCCTCCATCTCGGTGTTTTCATAAGCCAGGGAAAGTGCAAACAATATTAATATCTATGTATATTCTTTGTAAAAATAACAAAAATAATGTTATTTTTATAAGTAAAACAAAATATGACTGATTGATTAATGTATTTGGGATGTTACAAAAGCAAAAATGTTTAATTAAAGTTTACTAAAATGAATCTGAAATTCTGCATGCTTATAACAGCGGGTATTCAAAGGTTATTCTGATTACCTAAAGAAGAATGTGTAGTGAAAAATATATATATTTTTATAGTTCCTTATGATGTTAAAAAAACTGTTGTAAAATTCGCCTGTTGTTTGTCTCTCTGCCTATATAATAATGAAAGTAATAAGGATTATTAAAATATATTTTTGGATCGTTAAAAGAGATGCATCAAAACAGTTTAGAATAATCAGAATTTTAGATAAATTTAAGGGAACAAAAATACGCTTGCGGAGACATACATAATGAAATTATTATGAAATGCCAGTTTACATTACAACACATGTGTTTATACTATACATCACATAAGTAAAACGGAAAGTGTGATGAAACTAAGTTTGTCAAAAATTATAAAAGAAAATCTTTCGAGTGTTTAGGGTGTTTTCGAGACACAAAAAATTAAAGAAACTGTTATTTCAAATTATTGTTTTTCAGCTCAGTTGCTTGTGCAATTCTCGTTTACGACTCCTAGAATAAGAATCCTAAGAAATTTTCCCAAAATTCGATTGGTTTTTTACACATCAATACTTTAATTTAGATTATTTTTGTATGTATCAAATAAAAATTAGGGCTTTTAAGGAAAACAAATGCATATAATCAAAAGATTTTAAGATGAAGTATGCACCTTATATGTTTTAAATAAAAAAGTTCTGAAAGTGAATGTACTTTAAATTTAATGGGGTTTTTATAAATGTAATTAGAGTGTAAGAGTTTCCTTGCAAATTTATTAAAGGTTGAGAATGAAAATAAGTAAAAATAGTGTACGAAAAAAAGTTATGAATTTACATTGTTGGATTCGGGGATTTTGTTCCTGGATATTTTTTTGATCTGATAACGATTAATGTGTCTGGCAACTCCGGTTAATGCAGTCAAATAAATAAAGAATTTTAACTAAACTATTTTGTTCTACCTTTTTTCTAATTGGTGATTTTTTGATTTGTTGGGGTTAACAAAAAAAGGTATATGGCAAGCCTGGTATATGGAAAACAAAAAAATACTTTATAAATTAGTTTAGACCTGGTTCACACACGGCAATTATAATTGCGCAATTCTTGAGTTTATAGAAGAGGGAGGGAAAGAGAATGATAGGGGGTACAGAATTGCCCGTACTCCAATTCCGTTTTGTTTTGTCATTCGCAATTTTCAATACTGCAGGTTGATATACGAAAATTGCTGAAACAAACTTTTCCTGTGTGAACACAAGAGCAAGTTCAAAGGAGAATTGAAGAAGAATTGGGCAATTATAATTGCCGTGTGTGAACCAGGAATTAACAATTTTTCGAGGGCTTCTCACATTTGCACTCATAACCAGTGTTGCCAGGTTTGCAGAGCATAAAAACGACAAATTTTCTAGAAAAAATCGTCATCATATTTTGAAAAATCGTCAAAATAAAATATATTTGTTAAGAGAGGGATACAGTTTTAATAAAAAATAAAATACAATAATGTTATTCACATTTCAAATATTAACGTGTTATCGTTGTAATATAACACGATTTTTGACACTTCTCTTTGGTTTAAACTTCGAAAATCATTATATTTTACAACGATATTCATATTTATAAAATGTTGAAACAGTGTGCCCCAGTAGGCTAGTTGGTAGCGTGCTGGCTTATCAGTGCGGGGGTCGTGGGTTCGATTCCCACCAAAGGCACTGATCTGTTTTCGCTATAACGCGCCGAAGGCCATAGTTGCTAGTGCTCGGTTAGGGTAATAGTATATAACTTGTAATTATATGATTATTAATTAATAAAATAACAAAAATATAATGTTGAAAGATCAAATAAATACAATTTTAAATCAAACAAATTTTACCACTTGAACTGTTAAATCATTTATATCTGCATAATTCTGTGAACAACATTTCAGTGGCACAACTTTTTAAATATTAAATTCTTTTACAAAATTTGGAAATTCTTTAACAATAAGTCTGTTCAATTACTTTTCCTGTAAAGTTCAGTAAAAACTACTCAGTAACAAAATTACAAATAGTAAGACAAATTTACAAAAAAGTAAACGAACAGAAAATTTGTAGGAAATATTAAATTAGATAAAATAGCTTGTTTTAAATATTAAAAAAAAAATCAACTGGTCATTATGGAAAAGGAAAAAGTTAATTGAAATTATCGACCAAAAATAATTTTAATGTTTTTTAACTTCTTCCATAGTTAGTTATTTAATAATTTTCACTTTCAATCCATAAACAATTAAAATTTAATTTTTGTTTTTGTTTACTAAAAATGTAAGCATATTTTTTTAGTCATATGTTTTTTTCATCTTACAAATTCTTACTGGCAAAAATGTATCCAGTAAAAACTTGTAAGTTCTTTGGCATCAAACTGTCACTTTACTCTCTCTTTTTACCAGTTTTTACTGCGTATTTGTCTAAACGAACACCTTCCAGTAAAAACTTGTACAAATTTTTGTGTTATCGAACAAACTTAATGTTATATTTTTTAATTATTAAATATTGGCACTTTATTTATATTATTAGGCCTGTTTTTTAAGCACCGGATTTATTTTTGGATTTATTTTGTTTCATTTAAAGTTGTATATATATCATCTTTCAATATGAATTATATTCGGGCTAGAGATCTGTTTGTTTCGCAAAAAAAGTCCATGCCTTGTGTTTTAACATGAAAATTTTTTTATTTTTATTTAAATCTAACTCCAATTAAATTTTATAAAAATTTAAAAATATGTTCTAAGCATATAAACACAGAAACTAAATTAAGCTAAACCCGTAATGAATTTATAAAAAAATAAATGCGGTTTGGATTAAGTTTTATTCAATTCTAGGATTTGCATTTTTGCAAAATTGTATTTCACATCATATTAGCATATAAAGGCTAGCTATCGATCAAAAAACAATGTTTTTGCTTTCAATTTTTGGGTATTAAATATCATCAAAATGACGACAAATCGTCAAACCTGGCAACTCTGCATGCGATTGCTACTAATTCATACGTACATACATACTGTATACAAAACAAAACAAAAAAACAACAACAATATTTTGTGGGTTTTTTTTGTTTTTAAGTGTTGATCATGACCATGGATGGTAACCGATTCTATGTGGTTATTGGCCGTAGTAACGTTATTTTCTTTTATTTCGGTATCGGTATTTTAGGGGAAACTATACTTCAGTTATTTCGGTAACGGGATTTTAGTGTTAACGGTATTTTATTTATTTCGCTAACGGTATTTTAGCGGTAACGATATTTTAGATATTTCGGTAACTTTATTTTAGGGAAAAAGATTTTTCAATTATTTTGGTAACGGCATTTTAAGGATAACGTTATTTTAGTTATTCAGGTAATGTTAATGCACACCACAATTTTTAACCGCATTATGCCCGAGTTTAAATGACTGTTTAGTTTGTGATCATACTTTGGGAAAATATATCTATTTACAGAAGTTTTTTTGTTCAGATTTTGTTAGATTATTTCGGTAACGGTATTTTAAGGTAACGGTATTTTACGGATAACGGTATTTCAAGAATATCTTTAACGGTATTTAAGCGATAACGATAGTCAGTTGGAAGGTGTTAGAATCGGGGACGGTATTTCAGCGATATTGACAGCCATCCCTGCTTGCGTATATTCTTGTGTATAAGCATAGAATGTACGTATGTATGTATGTATGTATGATGAAAAAAATAGTATAATTTAAAATTTGCTTCAAAATTTTTAGAGGTCTTCCCACATTTTCACTCATAACTTTTGAACACGTTAACCGATTTTGATCATTTTCACTAGAAAACTGCTCATGATACCAACAAACAATTTGACTGAAAATTAGCAGTACCTCTTCTGTATTGTCGGAGTATTTTGTGTTTCCACAGACAGACGGACGGACAGACGGACATGGCTATATCGACTTCTCTATTCATGCTGATCAAGAATATATATAGTTTATGGGGTCCCAGAATTTTTTTAAAAGAATTACAAACATTTGACAAAGTGAATATACCCTCCTGCACTATGGGATGGAGGGTTAAAAATATATAAAAAAATATATAAAAAATATATATAAAAAATGTATATTTAAAAATATATAAAAACAAATAATTCACGTTGTCTGAGATTCGAACCAGCACGTAGTACATGTATGTATTAATGGTCGGCGTTAAAAATATTGTTCAAACACTCATGTTTAAAAAAATACAATATGTGATCAAATTGTGTTCTATTCTGATTATAAAAATTAAGCATTTTAATGAGGCGAAGGAGAAAATTTAACAAGGCAATACTTTTTTCCAGAAAAGAAAACACCATTAGATATCCAATATTCAATATACTACACATGGGCTTTCTAGCTGTTTAGCAAACAGAGAAACTGTTTTAGATTTCTTCCAATAAGACAAATTACCAAAAAAAAAAAAAATTTTAATTTTTTTAAATGAAAATGAAAATGATTCAAGTTCGAGGCCACACTCTATATTTCTTTATTAGGATATTGTCCTAACTTATAATCTATAGTTTTTGTTTTCAAATTAATTAATTGACCACTTTCAGGAATGTGTTGATAGATCTACAGTGCACTTGCGAAAATATGAATGCCCTAATATATGAACAGCCCAAAATATGAAAATTTTTTTTCTTCCATTGACTACTCTAAAATATGAACTTAGTGCCAAAGCTTTAAAATATGAACAGCTTATTTTTGTATTTTTAACGGATTTTATCAACCTACGCAGTGTTTAAATCTAAATCAACAGGGTAGTGGTTAAATTTTTATTCAACTGCATTATAATTTGGGGATTTCCCTAGCTGTTTGCATTTAAATTGTCTTCACCTGTCAATCAAAATTTCTAACATACACGTTTTACTTAGTGCTCAGATTCAGCTAGAATTTCTTCGTTTTGTGAATATAAATTTAACGTGAAAGTTCTTAAATATGCATGAAAAAAGCATAAGTTTTTAACTTTAAAAGAAAAAGCAGAAATTTTAGAACATTTGGGAAAAGGTGCAAGTGTAACTTTTAAACTGTAACTTTTTTAAACAAGTAACTTTTAAACTTTGTTTTTTAATTGTTTTTTTAATCCAATAAACAATAAATAAAAAATTTAACATAAGAAACTTATTTTTATTGTAAAACCGTTTTTAAAGATAAAAAATTAGATGCCATTCGCAAATATGAACAATCTTGTGAACTGGCTTGGTTTTAATTAGTTCATATAATCGCGAGTGCACTGTATTTCGAAAGTGGTCAATTAATAAATTTGAAAACAAAAACTCTATAGATTATTTGTTAGGACAATATCCTAAGAAATAAATATAGAGTATGGCCTCGAACTTGAATAATTTTCATTTTCATTGCACAATTAAAGGTCGAAAAAACATAATTTTTATTTTTAATAAAAATTATATCAAACTTGTATTTTAATTTTTTTTTTTTAAGATACTTTTCTTTTTTGACTTTATTTTCATAAAGTGCATACAGTAATATTTGAAAATATGTGGTCAACATTTTGATAGCATAATTACTTTTTTTTAATCAGCTACTCAAAATATGTTGCAATTTCCTTCCGCATACATTAATGTATTAGAATGTAAATTTAAGTTTTCTTTATATAATAAGCCATATTTGTTTTCCATGAACTGCTTTCCTGTACTTTAACTATAAGATTTAATCTTGTTATACAGGATATTAGAATATAATATAAATAAACTCATAAACTGCAAAAACAAATAAATTACAACATGAGAATGGAGTTGCATTTAGTTCACGAACAGCCTAAATTACATAATTGATACTAAAAACATACCTTCTTCCTCTTCACTGCTGTCTGCCATTGCTTTCAATTTCTTTAATTTTCTTTTTTCATGCATTTCAAGTTCCTCCTCCTCCTCCTAAAAATAAAAATATTTTAATTAGTTGTCATTATTTTTTAAAAGTTCTTAATTTTATTATTAGTTAATATTAGAAGAGCATTACCATATAAGTGGTTATATAAGTACATATTTGGTAATGCCAAGTACTTTTTCATTACAATAATACAATTACAAATCTCATTACTGGCAGTAATTCCATTTAATATAACCGTGAAATTAATCGATGTTTTCCGATTTTGATAAAATGTTGTGAGTGTGTGCGGTAGTGAACGCGAGTATTAAAAAAAAATTTTTTTTTCTCACTATTTGAAGCTATAGGGTTGCCAGAGTTTTCCAAAAAAAAATAATTTTTTTTTAATACTTGCGTTCACTACCGCACACACTCACAAAATTTTATCAAAATCGGAAAACATCGATTAATTTCACCGTGATATTAAAGGGAAATGCTCATGGGTTGAAAAAATCACAGTAAAAAAAAATGCCAATGTAGCACACAAACATGAATTACGTCTAAACTAGTGGTTCGATCTTAAAAAAATTTGGTGGGTGATTACTCAAAATTATCAAGGCTTCCACGAAAATGTTTTCAAGATCATGGTAGAGATACACAGGATGAACCACAGGGAGCCAATGTACTCCATTTTTTGTAAAAAAAAAAATGTTTATGGGGTGTACCTTTATTCCAGAACTGATTTCTCATATGTCGTTGGCAATAAAAGAGTTTGGTTTTTTGATATACGAGGGTGGCTCAATAAGTCCGTGACAGCACCGCTCCCATCAAGTACCACCTGTTAATAGACTACTGTCAAATTTTGAGCAAGTTCCGTCATTCACTTTGCGTTAAACAGCTGTTCAAAACATACAACCTCGTGGATATTTTTAAAAATGGAAAAAGTGAATTTCGAGTGCTCATTAAACATTATTTTTTACGAAAAGCGAAAAGCTTGATAAATACTATGGGAGCTCTGCACCAACGATTTCAATGGGAAAAAGTTGTTTACTGAATTTCGTTGTGGTCGCACAAGTACAAATGAAGCTGAACGTTCTGGACGGGCAATTGAGGTCAATACCCCATGAAAATGTCGAAAAAATCCCAATATGGTGTTGGCCGATCGAAGAGTAAAAGTGCGTGAGATTGTTGATGACATAGGTATTTCATATGGCAGGGCAGTGTGGTTTCGATTTGAAATGATCAGTTGGGTTTAAGAAAGCTGTCTGCAAGATGGGTGCCGCGTTTGCTTTCAATTGACCATAAACGTAATCTTGTGACAACTTCAAAGGATTGTTTGGAGTTGTTTAACCGCAATTCGAATGAGTTTTTACGGCGTTTTGTAACTGTGGATGAAACATGGATCCATTACAACACTCCGGAGACCAAGCAGCAGTCTAAACAATGGGTTTCTTCGGGTGAACCGGCTCCGAAGAAGGCCAAGGTAAGTTTGACGGCCAATAAGGTGATGGCAACGGTTTTTTGGGATGCACGCGGGATAATCCACATTGATTACCTTCAAAAGGAAAAAAACAATAAACGGCGAATATTATGACCGATTTAACGAGGATTTAAAAATAAAACGACCCCATATGGTCAAGAAAAAAGGTCTTTTTCATCAAGATAATGAACGGGTGCACACGTGTACTGTCTCAATGGCAAAATTCCATGAACTGGGCTACGAATTGGTACTATGGTGACTATTTCCTATTTCCAAACCTAAAGAAATGGCGCGGTGGAAAGAGATTTAGCTCCAACGATGAAATTATTGAGCAAACAAATGCCTATTTTATGGACCTCGAAACATCATATTTTTGAAAGGGATACAAAAATTGTAGAAACGTTGATACAATTTTCAAAATGCTAACAAAATTTTTAAAAAAAATTGTGATCATCTGAGGCCTAGTTTTGTAAGTAAATAAAACTACATTTATTCTAATACCCAAAAAAAAGTTTTCCGAAGTCTACCTTCTGTATGTGATTTTATTGCATTTTTACTGAAAATGTCGATTTTATGGTCATACTAAAAATAATAAAAATAAATAAATATTTTTACTTTTTAATACTTAAAATAATATGAAAAAAACGTTTTCACTAAAAATGCAATTAAATTGCGTGCCGTATTATGAATTCAATAATTTTCTTTTGATTGTAAATGGAAAAAGAGGTAGAAATTGCCCATTGCGCAAATAAAATAGTTCTGGGACAACACTGTTGTTCTCAATATGCCCACGGTACAAGAAAAAAGTACTGGGCAACACCATTTTTATCAATCTGCCAGTACAACTGTGCTGTTTTCTGCAAATTTTTGACGGTTAAATTAGCAATTCCATTCAAATTAACGAATAATCGGTTTATCGATTATTCGAAAAAGTAAGAATATGACCAATGTTCAGAAGTCTCGCGTCATATAAAAGCTGCGATTTTTATTTTAAGTGAAAATAAATTTAAATTTAAAAAACATTTAATAAATTATACAAATTTTCATTTATTAATATAGACTTATCTCATCTTCTGAACTGGCGTTTCCAGGTCACTACAGTCGATACTTGAACTACTAATATATCGTTAGGGGTGATGCAAAAACACGGCAAAACTGTGATAAAAATTGCGGTTTATGAACAAAATTCAAATAAAACCGTTTTAAATTTTTCACGCTTTTGTTTACTGTGAAAAATAAAAATGGCGTTGAGCTATTATAAGAAATTGCATTTTTAGAAAATTTTAGTTCTTTAATCAAAACTACTAATTACATAAAATAATACGCTAAAATAGTTATCGTCAATCTGACGAGTAAAACAAAAATTGTATCTGAAAATCATAATAATTTATAATTTTTAATGATCTGAGGTGGTTTTTGCACGCACTAAAATTTTTAAATAGAATTTTAAAAATTGTTATTTTTCATTTGCACTGACTTCAAGTCAGAAAAAATTACCGACCTATATATAGCAGATATACAAATCAGGGATGCCAACCGGGATTGATATTTGAAAATCCCGGGATTGTTTGAAATGCCGGGTTTTTCAGAATTTTTCAGGATTCTGGTATTTGTTTATCTTAACAAAAGAAACCGGCAGCCACACCAAAACCATTCAATTTGCAACAAATTCGATTGTCAGTGCTAATATGTTTTCTCTGTTCACCTTTCGCAGAAGAAGTTTTGTTGTGGTAAAAATGTTCTGAAAAAACTACTAGTTGTGTTCGGTAATTTAAACATCTAAAATTTGTGTTCATCGACCGATTTAGTTGTGTTTAAAGTTCACATTTTTACAAACGATATTGTTTTTTCATAAAATTATGATACCGTTTTCGCTATCGCAATTCCCTGGAATAATGATAATAAATTCGCCCTAGTCCAGCCTGGTATCGATATTGAAAATGATATCGCTAATGATATCATAATTTATGACAGTCGTTATATCGGATTGTATATTTAATAAATACGTAAAAATAACGAACCACAATTTTACAATGAACACATGGGGACTATTACGAGTGTACCAAAAAGAAAATTTAAAAATAAGCGGTAAGTGATAAAAATTTTGGGTAAAAATCATTCTTGATTAAAGAAAATTTTTATTTATTTGATTTGATTGTAGTTTTGGTTCAGTTTGTGCCATAAAAATGTATTTTATTGCAAAATAAGTATTTATAGAAAATTTTTCTTAAATTAAACCAAATTAAAGTATAGACCTAATTTTTTCTCAATAATCCTCCTTTTAATTCGCAGCGACAAATATATCACATTATGGTGGTTTCGTCCGAATTCGATTCGGTTGTTTAAGCTATAAATTCAAAAAAAAAAAACTTAATTTTCTTAGTTAACGCAGTGAAATTTGTCGGTCGGGTTTCACTTTCGTATGGTCTCAGGACCGGTCATTGTTCTGTCAGGGCTTTCACAAGCAGATGGGACAGGGACATACCGGATTTTGCAGGTTGTGCGAGGACGTTGAGGAACTGGAGACAGTTGAGCCACTGTCCTAGGTTGCAGGGTCTCAGACAGAAACGGCTAGGAGATAGATTTCACGATGAACTTGGATGCAATCCAGTAGATTTGCTGTTCTGGGGAGTATATATCCTTTCTATCTTTCTTTATATCTATCTTTCAATATATCTTGCTGTCTTTTTCTATTCTTTCTTTCTGTTTTTCACTGAAGGGATTCGCAATGGACCGTATTGGTCTCCGAGTGGAGATGTGCCCTTGGGCACATAACCCGTCCTAACCTAACCTTCACTTTCATAGGGAAATTGTCATACGTACTGGGAGCTTTTACGACGTATTTTATATGTAAACTTTGATAGCTAAAGCCACTTTACGACAATAGAAACAAAATAAAGACCTGATTGACCAAGGATTTTGAAGCAGTTTCTCTAATTAAGGCCCTTGTAGCCCAAGGAACCAAATCGAATTTTGCCTAAAAAACGGTAATATGGTATATTTGTCGCTGCGAATTAACTTTTTTCTATCACAATTGTTTGTCTTTCATTTAACAAGGAAGATGCCACAAACTGGACTTAATATAAAATCAAATGTAATAAAAGTTTTTATCAATTACTGATTATTTTTAAAATTTTCTTAAAATTTCGTTATAATTATGAACCACTACACCTTTTACAATTGTAATTCAAAACATATCAATTGAAATTCAAAATTTCCATTTGAAATTCAAAAACTCCATTTAAAATTCAAAAATTCCATTTGAAATTCAAAAAACATCAATTGAAATTCAAAATTTCCATTTGAAATTCAAAAAATATCAATTGAAATTCAAAATTTCCATTTGAAATTCAAAAAATATCAATTGAAATTCAAAATACATCAATTGAAATTCAAAATACATCAATTGAAATTCAAAAATTTCTATTTGAAATTCAAAAGTTTCTATTTGAAATTCAAAAATTATTCCATTTGAAATTCAAAACATATCAATTGAAATTCAAAAGTTCTATTTGAAATTCAAAAATTTCCATTTGAAATTCAAAAATTTCCATTTGAAATTCAAAAGTTTCTATTTGAAATTCAAAAAATTCCAATTGAAATTCAAAAAATATTCCATTTGAAATTCAAAAAATTCCAATTGAAATTCAAAATACATCAATTGAAATTCAAAAAATATCAATTGAAATTCAAAAAATATCAATTGAAATTCAAAACACATCAATTGAAATTCAAAATATGTCAATTGAAATTCAAAAATTTCCATTTGAAATTCAAAAAATTCTAATTGAAATTCAAAAAATATTCCATTTGAAATTCAAAAAATTCCAATTGAAATTCAAAAAATGTAAACAAATCAATTTAAGAAATTAATACATTAGGCCAACACTTTTTTTGAGTATTTTGGTTTGTCATGGGTGATAAAAACATTATTAAAACTTTTAATGCATTTATTGCAGGAGAGTATACAAGATTTTGTTGGAAAATATTTGTAATAACCTGTCATAAAGCCATAAAATATTTATGCATGCAACTATTGATGTATAAACTAGTGACGTTCAGAGTAAGTGTTTGGATGGATTACTCACTCACGTACTCGCTTGTCATTAATAAAGAGAAACCGCTGAAGTGGGAAACCATTAATTTGAAAAATTAGTTTAACTCTATCATAAAGATCCTGTGGAATGTCATTTTAAAATGGTAGTAAATGCAAGAAAATACCGAGTGAAAGTGGAACCCCTCAGAACTATATTTTACCGGCCCAACAACAAAAACAACAAGAACAATACATAAAAAAATAATATTTCTCTCTTGTTGTTATATAATTTGTTGTTGGGCCGGTAAAAAATTGTTCTGGCTACGTGGCTGCCTCATTTCATCTTAATTAAAGATCCCAGAGACATGAAATTCTGGAATAATAAATTTGACTTTGATGAAACTTTTTTAGCCTCCACAATGTAATATATATTGAAAACAAAAATAGGAGTCCCAAAAGATTTTTTAAAATTTAATTTCAAAAATAACTTTTATAGTTCGGTTTTCAAAATAATATTGTGAAAACGTCATTTGAATTTTTTCACATTTTCTTTAGAATTAAATTTAAAAATTTTTTTTTAAAAAGACTTTTATTTATTGATGAATCAAAAAACTTCATTTAAACATAATTTCAAATATGTTTTTCGTTTTTAGTTGGCTGTTTAAAGGCATATTTTAATTTGTTCAATTAAACGTGTCAAAAATTTATAAGAATTTTTATATTTTTTGTTCAAATATTTAAATTTGTTCGAATTATAATAGCTATACAAAATTTCCACTGAAATTAAATTCAAATATACAAATTTTTCAAGTTGGCTATGGAAAACAATTCTTTAAATTTGTTAGAAAAATTTTATTTCTGTTTTAAATTTAAAGCACGATGGAAGTGAAAGATTTATGCGCAATCTGTCAAAAAATATGGTTCGTGGTGATATAAAACGAATGAATCCTTGCAGACATTTGCATTTAATTTGCTTAGTTGTTTTTATATTATTATATGTTATAGCTTTTTTTGTTGCTATTTTTTTAATCGATTACTTTTAAAACATATAATTTTATATTTAGTTCTAATTGTTATTAACACTAAATATTTATTTTAAGTACTTTAAATAAATAAATAAATTAATAAATGGCTTAAAAGTTTTCGTAATGTTTTTATCACCCATGATAAACCAAAATACTTAAAAAAGTGTTGGCCTAATGTTTACATTTTGATTTGTTTACATTTTTTGAATTTCAATTGGAATTCTTTGAATTTCAAATGGAATTCTTTTTGAATTTCAATTAGAATTTTTTGAATTTCAAATGGAAATTTTTTAATTTCAATTGACATATTTTGAATTTCAATTGATGTGTTTTGAATTTCAATTGATATTTTTTGAATTTCAATTGATGTATTTTGAATTTCAATTGGAATTTTTTGAATTTCAAATGGAATATTTTTTGAATTTCAATTGGAATTTTTTGAATTTCAAATGGAAATTTTTGAATTTCAAATAGAAATTTTTGAATTTCAAATGGAAATTTTTGAATTTCAAATGGAAACTTTTGAATTTCAAATGGAAATTTTTGAATTTCAATTGATATGTTTTGAATTCCAAATGGAATAATTTTTGAATTTCAAATACAAACTTTTGAATTTCAAATAGAAATTTTTGAATTTCAATTGATGTATTTTGAATTTCAATTGATGTATTTTGAATTTCAATTGATATTTTTTGAATTTCAATTGATATTTTTTGAATTTCAAATGGAAATTTTGAATTTCAATTGATATTTTTTGAATTACAAATGGAATTTTTGAATTTCAATTGATATTTTTTGAATTTCAAATGGAAATTTTGAATTTCAAATGGAAATTTTGAATTTCAATTGATATTTTTTGAATTACAGTTGTAAAAGGTGTAGACAACTATATAATTTAACATATTTAACGAAACAACAATTATGTTTCATCAATCAAAAAATAAGACACAGCTGAGCAAATCTTCTAAAGATACCTAAGCGATCGGTTCAGTAGTTAAAGAAATAATTAGAAAGCTAAATTTACATTATAGCACTGTATAAGATATATCAAAAACCAAACTCTGGTATTGCCACCGACTACTGAGAAATCAGTTTTGGAATAAAGGTACTTTTTCGGAAAATGTGGGTATTATTGAGGTTAAATAAGGTTGAATATATTAATATATATTGATATATTGAGGTTAAATAAGGTTGAATATATTGCTTGTTCACGTATCCATTCAACCAGAAATGAGCTTGGTAGCTGAACGCATTTTCCGATAAAAAAAAAATGGATCTTTATCCAACTTTGATAGCGCCCATTTACTAAAAGTTAGCCGTTGTGGTAGGTCGTGTGGCTTCAATTCTTGCACCAGCTGTTTTTTAAAAGGTTTTACATCCAAATCCTTCTACAAAATTTTCCCGTTTTAATCTGTTGCCAAAAAATCACCCTTTATAAAATACATTTTCTCTTCAAACGGCTATGTTAAATTCAAATATAATCTCTAAAACAAATGATCATTTTTAAATATCGCGTAAACCGCACAAAATAAGAGAGTAAATTTCAATGAAAAATTCAAAACGTATAAAACAATCGTATGTATTTATTTAAAAAAAATAAATAAAAAGAATGTACTTTTTTCGAATATATAAATACTTATACATATTAATATAATAATACCAGCAGAAATGTCAAAACACTTCAATTCAAATTTGTAAACAGTTTTAAACTTTCAACTCGGTATAATGGTTTCAATTAAAGCAATGAAACTTCGTGAATTTAACATTTTTTAAGGTAAATAAAATGGCGTTATGCAATTAAATTTTTATCAAATTTTAATTTTAACAATTGTTTTCTATTTTAAAATTAGTTTAAAAAATTATTTTAATAAAAAAACAATTTTTTAGTGAATTTTAATGTTCATATGTTATAAATGCTTTATATTTTTTTTTTTAAACAACCAAAAAATGTAATTTAGAGAATTTTTAGAAATTTTGATCTTTAAACCGCCATAACTCTTATGCCCCTTGCGACAGTGATTCGCGCAAACAGATTTAAAGTCCCTAAATAGTGAGCCATTACCGTGTGAAATACAGACCTAGGCGATGTCAATTACATTTTGCAACCTATGCTCACACTTGTTGGCTTAAACGCTTCCTCGGAAAATTTGCTAACACCAGACATGGGGTGTAACAACAATAGTTGTTTATTTAATTACAGGGCAATTACTTTATTACGCCTAATTACATGTAATTGGATGTAATTTAGAAATTTACCAGTATAAAACACCTATATGGAGATACTAATCCCCATGTCTGGTACCAAAAATTATAAAGAATTATCCAAGAAAGCGTTTAAGCTCACAAATATGAGGGTGGTAGGTATAAAAGGGTTAATGATATAGAAAAATTACACATATGAACGATTGATAAATGTAATTGACATCTTTCAGGTCTGGTAAAATCCTATTAATAAGGCAGTTCACAAGGGATGTACTAAATGTTGTATGTATTGTATAGTCGTATAGTAAACTATACAACAATAAATGATGATAGCACGTTACAATATTTGTAGCTATGTTTAGTGTAATATCTTCAAGTGTGAAAACAGAGTGAAACCCCAACCCAAAAATTGTCGTCAAATTGAAAATAAAACTCTACCATTACTATTTTTACAACACTTAGTACACCTTGTGCAAACCCTTAATGTATCATAAAATTAAAAAAAAAAAAATTAACTCAATTTTAAATATCTTTGGTTCAACATAAAAGTACAGTGGGAAGCAAGTACTTTTTACACAAAAAGATTCAGACCGAAAAATATTTGAAACTAGAACTAAAGTTTAGTTTGCTAAAGGCTTTTCGATTTTTTATATTGATTATATATTTTTTTTTTTTGCACACTAGAGTAACAGCTTTTTTTTTTTTTTTTTTTTTTGTTTGCTAAATTTTGGCAATCATGTATTAATAATAGAAATCGCTTTCTCTCTTAAAATCCTTAAAATGCTTTTTTTAATTTTTTACTTATTGTGTTCATTATTTTGCGAATTTTGATGTCTATATCGCGAAACAACGTTTTAATCTGTTTGATCACAATCCGCGAAACACGTCAAATTTGAAAACGTTTGTGTACTTCAAGTTGGATATGCATCGTTATTGTCTAATTACGTTAAATTTTTAGCTAAATATTAATTTTTAGTTTAATTAAATAAAAAAAGGATTATGCGGAATTTTTTTTGAAAACCGCGAAAAATAAAATTACTTTATATTTGTATGTGCTAGTATACGTCTAGGGTAGCTAAAACTTGATAAATGTAAAAAAAGTATAAAAGTTAGTGTCCGACCGAACAGTTCGGCCAGAAAATGCATTTGGTCTGTATTCTTTATTTTAAAACATTATGGACAAATTTGGCGAATGAAAAAATGTTTCTTGGGCTAATAAGAGATGATTTTGAGTGACAAATTTAAAGAAAAGTCCGTAGTTAAGCAATAAATTCATTGTTCGGCCTTCAAAAGTTCGGCCAAATCGAAAATAGTTCGGCGGCCGAACTTTTAATTTTATAGCTTAACTTCGGCTTTTTTCTTAAATTTTATACACAAAATCGAATTAAATTGGCTCAACAAACATGTTTCCAATACAAAAATTTATAATCATTGCCTCTAGATACCCAAAAACCGACCAAATATAGTTTTTTGGCCGAACTGTTCGGTCGGACACTAATAAAAGTTTCAACTTCTAATAACCCGATTAAAATTAATATGATGCTTTATATAATCATACGAAATTTAATATAATTCTTAATACAGTTTTGTCCGAGAAATGGGCATAATAATTAAATAACATCCGAATAATGACGCGATACAATTTAATACGATTTTATATAGCGGTATAAATTTCCAGTTTTTGATTTTAAAACGTCATGAAAATTCGAAATATCTATTAATCCTTTTAGACTTTAGCCGCTTGCAAAATGTTTACAACTTTATAATTTGTAACAAATTCCATAGCAGTTGGAAATTTTATTTAAAATAATGTTTTTTTTTAAATATGATATAATATCAAAATATATATTATTTTGCAATGTCTAGGTATAAAAATATAACGTAATTATTAATTAATTAATATATATAATTATGACCGGTTAAATGCACTGGCAGACAAAACCTTATAAGTGTATATAAAATGATGAATTATTTTATGCAAAAGTTTTAACTCGGGAAATTAAAGATTTATAACCGTCCAAAAAACAAATTAAAAGCAAATATCCTATATAATTTGCCTGACACTTACAAGGAAGCTTTTCCGATGGGTTCCCTTTGAAATTAATGAAATTCGGATAGATGATAAAGCAGCAAAAATATATGAAAAACGTATCTATTTTTAAAATTGGTGGTGAAATTTAACACATCTTTGTATGAAAATATGTTTAAAAATTAGGAAATTTAGACTTATTTAAAAACAGCGTTAAAATGCTCGAGAAAACACATATTTTGAAAACCATTTTGACACTATGTCGTGGACCCCGGCTGCCACTTATTTGAATTATTTTAACAAATTATTCACTATTTTTTCCCCCTTTGTCATATATCCGACTTTTTTTAAGATTGGGGCTATACTTCATGTCTTGTATTAAAAAAATCGTAAATTTTCCAAGCAAGCGTGATTGTAGTCTGAAAGAAATAATAATAAAGAAAAAATATAAAATTGGAAAATTTAAAAATATACCTGACATCGCCTAGGTCTTAATTAAACTAAATTTATTTCGAATTGAATTTGATTTATATTTTGGACAATTTCAAACGCTTTTCAAATTGTCTTTAATCAATTTTTTAAATAAAAACCCTTTAAAATGTCTAAAAAAAAAAACTACATCGTTATAACACAAATACTGGTTTAGCAGCTTAATTTTAAAATGTCGCATTTCAAGGAGCGCCGATAGAAATTTGTTTACATTTAGTCTAAAAAAAAATTGAGAAAATTTGAGTCACATTGGACCACGTTAACACATTATGCATATCGATCAAAGTTTGAAGCTAAAATTTGGTTCAAAAAATTAAAAAATATATGAGATATCGTAATATACATATATCGTAAAAAAATACTGAAAACTATGTTACTAGATGCGTGCGTAGCAAACCAAAAGATTGCACTGTAAGTAAAGTAACGACTTTTACGGCACAAGTAAACTTAATTTTGAGCCTTAGTGGTATCTCCATACCGAATTCAGTTAAACTTTTACTGAATCAACAAATATTTTAATTAAAACTAAATTTTAGTTTTTTCTGTGTAAACATATTTAATTTTTAGTTTGCATTGTCTCAAACAATTTTTTGATTATATTTTAAGTCGAAGACTTCGAAATCTCTTATGAAATAATTTTATTTATTGCTTTTTGTCGAAAATCAACTCAAAAAATTATAACCGCCCATTTGCAGGTGATGTATCTAATCAAGAAGAAATTATACCAGATATACCTCAACCAACTCCTCCAAGAATACCTACTCGTAATCTGATGAATGAGGAAACAATACCTTTTCAAATCGATGCAGCTTCTTCATCAATCAAATTCCCTCCTTTTTGGCAAAAGAATCCAAAAGTGTGGTTTTTTCAAGTGGAAACAATTTATAGTTTACAACGGATCACATCAGACGAAACAAAATTCCGTTACTTGGTAGCCAATATTGATCCAGGTACGCTTGATCTAGTTAGCGATTTTCTAGATAATACCCAAACAGGAAACAGATATGAAATGCTAAAATTAAGAATTATTTCCTTGTTTTCCGAGTCTGATGAACGAAAACTAAAACGTATTTTGAGTGGCCAAGTCCTTGGCCATCAAAAACCAACACAGTTTTTGCGCACAATTCAAAATTTGGGACAAGGTCAAGTTGGAGAAAAGGTAATCAGATCATTGTTTCTTGATCAATTACCTGAAAACAATTTAATGTAGCAATTCTTGCTATAAGCGAGAAGCAAGATGTAAACAAATTGGGAGCTCAAGCCGACAAAATAATGGACATGACACAACCAACAACAATTTCAAGTGTGGATACTGATAATTTTTCAAGGATATCAGCAAGAATAGATGCTTTGGAGAGAGGTTTTAAAGATTTGAATCCCAGCCGAAGTCGAAACAAGACGCCACGGAGAAGACAATCAAGGTCTCGTTCAAGAGAAAATAATCCCGGCTATTGCTGGTACCACAACAGGTTTGGCAAAAAAGCAAGTGTGTCGAGCCGTGTTCTTATTCAAAAAACTAAGTACGTCATCGGAATGCGCAGCTACCGATGTCTGTAATATAGCCAAGTCATGCCGCTTATTCATCACAGATCCATTATCAAAGAAGTCATTCCTTATAGAAACTGGAGCAGAGTCTCTGTTATTCCAAAAGATCATCGTATAACAGGTAACAATTTTGCATTTTCTAATACACTTTTTGCCGCAAATGGCACACCAATTAAATCGTTTGGCACAGTAGTGCTACAATTATCTCTTGGTCTAAGAAGAACTTTTACTTGGTTATTCATCATTGCTGATGTCACCAAATGCATAATTGGTTCGGACTTTCTTGCACATTTTAATTTACTTCCTGATTTAAAGAATAAAAGATTAGTTGACGACACAACACTTTTATTTTCCAACGCACGTTTGACAAATGAACCTTCTTTGGGTATTTCTACCATCTGTAAAAATCAATCTCAATATCAAAAACTTTTACAAGAATTTCCAGAAATCCACAATGTTTCAATGTCGTTTGGGGGCAATAAACATGGAGTTTATCACCATATCGATACAGTTGGTTCTCCTGTTTGTTCAAAAGCTAGATC
Source organism: Delia radicum (assembly GCA_021234595.1). Taxonomy (NCBI): domain Eukaryota; kingdom Metazoa; phylum Arthropoda; class Insecta; order Diptera; family Anthomyiidae; genus Delia; species Delia radicum. The sequence continues at coordinate 45,899,041 of CM037852.1, forward strand.
ATTAGATAAACAACGTCTTAATATCGCTAAAAAAGAATTTCAATTCATGCTTGACAACAACATTATCCGACCTTCAAAAAGTAAATGGTCGAACCCCTTACATATGGTTTCGAAGAAAAACGGTGACTGGAGACCCTGTGGGGATTATAGATTTTTGAACAAAATTACAATCCCTGACAGATATCCCATTCTCTTTATTACAAATTATGCAGCTGCACTCCATGGTTGCAAATATTACACAAAACTTGATTTGACAAGAGCATATCATCAGATTTCTATGCATCCTGATGATGTTTGCAAAACAGCAATTATCACCCCATTTGGCCTCTACGAATTCCTCCGAATGCCTTTCGGACTTCGTAATGCGGCTCAAAGTTTTCAACGCTTAATGGATGAAGTACTTCGGGGGTTAGACTTCGTGTTTATATATATCGATGATGTCTTAATTGCATCACACTCTCAAGAGCAACATATCGAACATCTCAGAACAGTATTCTCTCGTTTTCGTGAATACGGTATTATTATTAATCCTGCTAAATGTGAATTTGGCTCCTCTGAAATTGATTTTCTGGGATTCCATATCAACGAATTTGGCAGTACACCCACACCAGCTAAAGTTCAAGCAGTTTTGGACTATGGAAAACCACAAACCATAATGGACTTGCGTAGGTTTATTTGCATGCTTAACTTCTATCGTCGATTCATACCGAATGCTGCACATCACCAAGCTCCTTTGAATACTTATATGAAAGGCGCTAAAAAGAAAGATAGACGTCCTGTTATCTAGACAAAGGAAGCAGAAGAGTCTTTTGATAAATGTAAAGAACTTATCATAAATGCTACTCTCTTGGCTCATCCAATTGAAAATGCTGAAGTTGCCCTTAAAGTTGATGCTTCTGATTTTGCAATTGGTGCAGTTATTGAACAAAAAATAGCAAACAAATGGCAACCACTTGCATTTTTTTCTAGAAAATTGAGTCTTGCAGAAAAAAAATATAGCGCATACGACCGCGAACTTCTAGCAGCATATTCAGCAGTTAAACATTTTCGATACAAGCTTGAAGGTCGCGATTTTACTCTTTACACTGATCATAAGCCATTAACTTATGCAATCAATCAAAATCCAAATAAAGCATCACCACGTCAATTTACAATTGGACAATTTATAACCAAGATCGTACATATATCAGTTGATAATACTGTCGCTGACGCTTTGTCTAAAATAGAAGAAATTGATGCTATTGATTACTTAAAACTGGCTGAAGCCCAAAATTCAGATGAAGAACTTAAACGTCTTCTATCCACAATTTCTGGACTTCAATTACAGCAAACGCCTCTTCCAGGTTCCAACGTCAAGATATATTGTGATATATCCCAAGGTAAAGCAAGACCTTATCTACCAAAACCTTTTAGAAAATCAACGTTTAATCTACTGCATAGTCTTTCCCACCCTGGAGCTCGAGCCTCAAGAAAACTTGTTTCAGATCGATTTGTTTGGCCTTCCATGAACAAAGATTGTAAAACTGGTCAAAATTATGTCAATGTGTCAAAAATCAAACACAACACGTCGCACCAATTCTCCAATTGGTAAATATAAACTAACGTCAAACCGATTTTCAGAAGTACATATAGATATAGTAGGTCCTTTGCAGCCGGAGGATACCGCTACATACCGCAGAAGGATACCGCTACATTCTCACAATGATTGACCGCTTTTCAAAATGGTCTGAAGCTTATCCTATACAAGATACTACTTCAGAATCGATATGTAGAGCTTTTTACGATTGTTGGGTATCAAGGTATGGATGTCCCAACAATTTTATTTGCGATCGAGGTCGACAATTCACATCAAAACTATTTCACGATTTTTGTACATTTATTGGAGCAAAATGTCAACATACAACATCATTCCACCCTCAAGCCTATGGGATGATTGAATGTCTACATCGCACTCTAAAAGCTGCCATTGCTTGTCAAAACAATATTCAATGGACAAAAGTCTTGTCATCAGTTTTACTTGGTATTCGATCGTCATACAAAGAAGATATACAGGCCTCAGCAGCAGAAATGCTATATGGTGAATCATTACATCTTCCTGGTGAATTTTTCCAATTAACGCCTACAACACAAGATAGTAACGAGTTTTTACAATGCTTAAAAGAAATTGTTCGCAGTTATCAACCTCAACAATCTTCTAATCATAGTCTTCAAAAACACTTCGTAAATAAGGATTTACTAACATCTAATTATGTTTGGTTAAGAAATGATGCAACTCATTCTCCATTATCTTATAAATATAATGGACCTTTCAAAGTAATCGATCGAAAAGATAAATTCTTTAAAATTTTATTCAACAACAAGGAAGATACAGTTTCTATAGACCGTCTTAAACCAGCCTACATTGAAAATGAAAACATTGAAATTGATTTCACTTCACCTTTGGAAAAACTTGATGCTATCCCCAAAAAATTCGCTTTTCGCTAGAAAGGGGGAAGTGTGGTGATACACTTGTTTAATTAAATTTTTAAAAAATTTATTAACTTGTATTTTTGTTTCAAATTAAAATTGTCAAATTTTTTCATTTTTTATGTTTCATTCAAAAAAAAAATATTTTTTTCAATTTAATCATACTTGTAATTTTTGTTATAATATTTTTTTAATAAATTTTATAAAAAATATAATTTGATTCTGTGTCCAGTTAATTTGAAACAAAAATATGCAACATTGGGCATGATATGGTTATAGATACAACCATAAAAACATTTTTTATTGTTTGTACATCGTCTAAATTCTACACAAAGAAACATTTTTAGCAATTTCCATCTAAAATTCGGTTTCTTAAAATAGTATGATCAAAAACTTATTAGCAACTTATTGTGGTCAGTTGCATTCAAAATCTCTTTTGCTTTACTTTTTCAAAACAATCTTCTAAATGTTTTTGAAACGGGTCAGAAATAAATCTGGAAAAATCAATTTTACTAGCCAATTAGTGTTAGCTTTAAAAATGCCAGCTTATTTCTGTCTGACTTGTTTCAAAAATACTGATATGTCCTAAAATAATATTTAAAACATTACCACATTTTTTATTGTTTTCTGCTAGAACCGAAACATTGAAAATTTGTTGCCGCGACATCAGGATACTCACAATAAAAAAGTGAATTATGAAATACCTCACTACAATACCTGTTCAATATTGAACAACTTTATTACGGGCACCAACTAGTACTAGTGAAGTGTCGTCATTTTCTTACTGTTTGCATTTATGGGTTACTGGAAGTGTTATTTATGATTCCCATTTAAAATTTTATTAAAAAAACAATTTTTTTTTGGACGGAAAACCATAAAATGGGAGGTCTTAAAATAGATTTTCCAAAATAAAACACACAAAATTCATAATTTTATTGGCCCTTCCGGGACTTGAACCCTGGCCGCCAGATTGGTAGCCGACAGCTCTACCCACTGAGCTAACAATTTATAATGATTGATAGCTTAAAACATAAGTGAATGATAACTGATTGCTAAAAACTGCTAGGGAAAACAAAAATAAATGGTCTGAAAGAGGTTTTCCGGAAACAAACAAATATTATTTATTTATTTATTTATAATTCATCTATAATACTAAAGCCCAATAACAGTATTGCATAGTAAAAAAAAACTGAGTATTAATCTTAAAAGTACAAAATTAAAATATACTTTATAGCCTAACTTATTGGCTCCCCAGCCATAATATTTATAAAAAGTTTATTAACAAATAAAATAAAAATGCTCGAGCTCGAGGCCAGTTGTAGTTAATATAAAATTAATTTATTTCTCAATATTTCGACATTCGTCGAATGTCATCTTCAGGAGAAGTATTTAGAAGATTTAACAAAAAACAATAGAACAACATTTAGTACAATAATTTAAGTAAAAATCTTCAACAAAATACACATGATAACACAAAATACAAAAATCAGTCACTCGAAGTATTTACATATATGTACACACAAACTTACATTTAATGTTTACATAAAAAACACAGCTTAGAACTATCGTTGTTTGTTTGTCACCATCTGATATTGCACTGAATTTACTTAAATCTAATTATTGCACTCTATCCTTTATTCTTGTTTACCAAATGACGGTAGCTTTGAGCGCAACTTTCTACGTCACTTTTAAAGTTCATCCTTCTGTTTGTTGGTATATTTATAATATTTAGCATCTCTAATATGTAACGGCGTCTATAATTACTCTCATTTTGTAATACTCTCACATTCTCAAAATCTGGTGTGTGTTTGTGATTCACGCAATGATTTGTCAGTGCAGTTTTCAGCTTATTGCTATTTCTTAACCTTTGGTCTGACATGTGGCCCGAAATGCGCGTTTTTAATTTATTCTTCGTTGTACCAACATAAACTTGTTCACATTTTCCATTTTCATTGCCATCACAAGGTATCTTGTAAATAACGTTCGATCTTTCCATCTTATCTATTTTGTCCTTTGTTTTACTATATATCTTAGCCAAGCTGTTGTCCGTTTTATGTGCAATTTTGTAATTTTCATCGTCAAATAGTTTGGATTTTTCAAATCTTTCCGACAATTCAGGTACGTAAGTGAAGGATTTATATGTTCTTAAGTTGTCGTTGGCGTTGAACTTTCGGCTTATTATAATCACGAATTAATTTATTGGTGAGTTTTATCGGAAAATTATTTTCCAGAAGAATATTTTTAATTTTAGAAATATTAGTTCTATAAAAATCCCGATCACTAAGGTTCAGCACTCTTCTTATTAAATTATTAGCTGTGTTAATAATAATTCGCTTAGGGTGCTTTGAAAATAAGTTAATTATTCGGCCTGAGGACGTTGGTTTCTGGTACCAGTCTATTTTTAAAGTATTACTGTCTCTTATTACCATTGTGTCCAGATATGGTAATTTACATTTATCTTCTCTTTCAACTGTGAATGTTATGCTATGGTGAAAATCGTTCAACTTCGTCAAAATGGTCTCTATTGCATCTTCCCGTACTATAGTAAAAATATCATCCACGTATTTCGTCAGTATTTGGGGTTTATCGGTTAAATTGAAAATCACCGTGTCCAAAAGATTCTCCATCACAATATCAGCCACTATAGGTGATGCTGGTGACCCCATTGGTAAACCTTTTTTCTGTATATATGTCTTATTATCAAATTGGAAATATCGGTTATCTTTAATACAGAACTTCAAAATTCTTAAAAATAATCCCTTTTCCATATTTGTATGTTTTGAAATTTCTTCCCATTTTTCTTCTATAATTACTAACGCTAAATCGATACAATAGTATTCACCAGACGTCTGACTCTTGTAACATTAATACCAATAGTGCCAGAAAATATATCGAGGCCATAAAGAACCTGAGACATCAAGAGAGCATGCGACAACTTACGTTTAACGGAAAGGGGTAAGTACATGTTCGACGAATAAATCCTACGTAATGCCCCCCATACTCTACCACATAGGGCATCAATATGTGGTTTAAATGACAGTTTACTATCAATTTTATCATTGGCTAAATATATATCAATATCCACTGTAAAACGATTTGAAACCCCAAACATAATAGCCTTAGATTTAGTAGAATTAACAGCAAGTGAATTGTCTGCAGCCCACTGTAAGACACGATCCAGAGAAGCATTAATGCTACTCTCCAATGACTCAGAAAACCTTTGACTACCACTGAAAAGTAAAAAAAACATCGTCTGCAAATATAAAAGATTTAAAACCACAGGTAGGTCATTGATTTAAAGAATAATCAAAAGGGGCCCTAATACAGACCCCTGAGGTACCCCAGAATAAAGAGGTAGTAAACCAGACTCCAATCCATTTACAGAAACAAATTGTAACCTGTCACTTATGTATGACATAATAAGGCTGCAAGCAGATCTAGAGAAGTTAAAATTACTTTTCAGTTTAAGAACCATTTTAAAATAATCAATGGAATTGAAAGCCTTAGAGAGATCAAGGGACACAAGAACACTTAACTTATTACAATTACAATCGTTTCTAATAGCATCAGTTAGTTTTAGCAGCAATGAATTAGTACTATGTCCTTGACGAAATGCATATTGAGACTCATAAATACTCATCTGGGTAGACTCAAGAATTTGATCTTTAAGAAGGTGTTCAACAACCTTTGAAAGCACAGGCAGTATTGAAATATTCCTGAAATCATCGACCCCATGAACCACACTCGTCTTATTAATAGGCACAACACGAGCTGTTTTCCAAGCCTTTGGAAATCTAGAAGAAGTTAAAATAGTATTAACCAAATTTAAGACAAGATTTGAAATGTGAGGAAAAATAAGTTTCATAAAATTGACTGAAATACTATCAATCCCTACTGACCTGGACTTAACTCTTTTCAAGGCATTAAATAATTTAAACTCACTAACACAGTGAAATGAAAAGCAATCTTCAGAGTCATCAAAATAATTAAAATCAAAACTGTCATTAGTATCATTAGTAGTTTCACCAACAAAGAAGCTATTTAAACTATTGACATCAACCTCGCAGACTACAGTGTCCTCACCAACACAACCAGAACCCCTAAGAACTCTCCATAATCCGGTAGAATCTAAACCACCGAAATATATATATTTCATATATAAATAAATAAAAACCATTAAAAAATACAAAAAAATGTATGCCTGGAAAATCAAGCAATCATACAACTGGCTAACGGAGAAATTGTAAATAAATCACTTGCAGAACACTTGTTAGAGACGATTTAACAAAGCGTTTGGCCACTATTTGTTTTACAATAATATTAGTGGTCTAGAAAAAAAAAATAATGACAGAATTGGCTGAGACCTCTATCCAGTCAGAAATTGCCAAACTGCTCAAAAGTATAGCATTTAATTTATAAAAATGTTAATGCGTTCTTTAAAAAAAAATTGTAGTCAGAAACGACGCAAATCGAAACGACGCAAATCGAATCACCTTTTTCTATATAAATGCACTGAAATCTAATTTATTGGGGTAAATATTCAAAACAAAGCAAACATTTTTGTATTTTTGATAAAAAACAAGTATGAATACATTTTTATTTATTTCATTTACTTCAACAAATGTTTATAATTATTATAAAGAAATAACAAAACAATAAATTAAGAAAAAAGACCTGTTTCGTCCGCATTCAAAATCTACTTAGCAGAATACCCTCCTTTTTCAATTATGGCTTTCAGCTCAAGCTTAAACTTTTCTGAAGCTACTGAATATTCACTGACTGACTCTCCTTTTAATGCCACATTATGTAAATTTTCCCGTGTTTTAAAGCGGTTTAAACCAATCGTTGCTGGCTTCGAAATAATCAGAATTACCGTTACTACTAGATGCAGTATTTTTCTTAAGGTCGGAGTATATAGAAAGAGCTTTTTTTATTACGTCCTTGCTCAGTGGCATTCTTCGCTTATTTTGATCAAGCATCCAAATTGAAGTAAGGGACTCCATCTTAACCAATAAGGGATTTCTTGCTATAGTATCTTGTTTAGATTGGAGTGTTGTGACAATTTCAGCTAATTGATTTATTTTATCACTGTCTTTGTTGCAAATTGTTCTTACTGTTGTAGGTGCTAGTCCAAGAGCTCTTCCTATATTAACAGCCTTTTCTCCCGATTTAAAAGTTTTATTATGTCCAATTTTAATTCCAAACGTATTACTTTTCTTTTACTTTGACTCATTTTTTACGTCCTTAAGGTATTTTGGTGAATCACACACTAAATTCTTACCATAACCAGACAGTTGTTCTTAGCACCACTTATATAACAAAGAAAAGGGAATTCCCCTTATTTCACGCAATTTGAAAACTTATTAACTTACAGGTGACGATCAGTGTGGCCAGAAGTTGTAAAAATGCTAAAAGACAGAAAAGATGCTAAATCAGGCACTACAAATGCTAAAAATGGTCATCCGCAATGGTGCAGTAAAAAATTTAACCGTTTTTAGCGACGCAAATCGAAATCAAAACGACGCAAATCGGAAACAAAACGACGCAAATCGAAATCAAAACTATGCAAATCGAACCGACGCAAATCGGGGTCAAAGCGACGCAACTCGGTCCGACGCAACTTAAAATTGCAACGATGCAAATCGAATTTTTCCAGTTTTTAAAAAGCGACGCTAATCGAAACGACGCAAATCGGGAAGACGCAAGTCGGGGCTCTAGTGTACATAATTTTACAAGTTTAATATAATATTTATTAAAAATAAAAGTTATGTTTTTTCGACCTTTAATTGTGCAATGAAAATTAATCAAGTTCGAGGCCATACTCTATATTTCTTTATAAGGATATTGTAATAACAAATAATCTATAGTTTTTGTTTTCAAATTTATTAATTGACCACTTTCAGGAATGTGTTAATAGATCTATTTCGGGAATTTTCTAGGTTCCCATCATCAGAACACGTTTTGAAAGAAGTGACAATCCCATGCAAACATCAAACATTCATACAACATAGTTATCCCACTAAATGAGAACTAATATATGAGCTCGAAGTTAAAGATTATCACCATTGATCAAAAATAAATTGAAAACTTGTTTGTTTATGGGCAAGCTCTACATTTAGTAGAGCTTTTATTTAAAAATAAAAATTATATTTTTTCAACCTTTGATTGTGCAATGAAAATAAAAATTAATCAAGTTCGAGGCCATACTCTATATTTCTTTAGGACAATATCCTAATAAAAAAAAATATATAGTATGGCCTCGAACTTGAATAATTTTCATTTTCATACATAATTTTAGTTAAACCAACTATAATTCGTAAACAAACGTCAGTTTTAATGTCACTTAAAACACATTTTTTTTTTTAATAAAAATATGTATACTTGAAAGTTATCCATTACCAATTAATGTCTTCCAAAACACTCATTTGGTGCATCACATGTCTAAAATTTCTTTCAAATAATAATAAAAAATTACCTAATTTTGACCACACTTTTTAAACCCTGATCATGAGATTTGGCCTCAAAAAAATACGTGTCACTTATATTTTTGTTCTCCATCATATATCTGAATTTCATTGAGATCGGGAGAACCCAACGGGAGAATCTCCTTGTCAGTGGTTAAAGCTGTCGGCTGCCAATCGGGCGACCGGGGTTCATATCCCGGCAGGACCAAAAAAAATTGTAAATGAACTTTCATAGAATTTTATTTTGAAAAATCACTTGTACCACCTCTTAAAGTGCCTTGTCAGCGACAGGAAACGAAGCTGATATTAAATCGCGGCAGGCGGCGTTTAAAGAAAACAATCGGAGGCGGAAGACTCGACTAAAGTCAAACAATTTTCGGTGGTCTTTGCGTCCCGTGACGTTTCTGTAACGTGCCGTTCCGTATGACCGTTTTGTGTGGTTAGACTTTTCCGTTATAACATAGCAGCTGCTGTGGCTAAATTGTTTCACCAGTTGCAAATATTGTGGTCATTTCGTTATCATAATGTGTTACAAACCCTTTTTTATACTATTTTGTGCAATTTAGTTTATAAAATTTAAAAAAAAAAAAATCTTCTGTTGGTTGTTTAGTTTTTTTTTATGTGAGAGCAATCAGCTGTTTTGACCGTCACTTAACGTAGTACAGAAAATTCTGTTTGAACATGTTCATTCGGCGTTCAACGTTACATTACAAACTAAGCACTCATTTTCATACATCACGGAACGTAACGTATAAACTAATTCAGCCTTAACAGGTTCGTCCACACACTTATTTTCATACATCTAAAACAAATCAGCTGATTCGTCTCGAATGTAACGTAGAGAACGAAGCCGAGCGGCTAAGAATCGGCTAACAGCAGCCGTCGAACTGTTTGCGGATACTTTAGCCGCCGATGTATGCGGCTAACGTCGGCTACAAGACGATTAAAGGCTCAATTAGAATTGCCGTTCCGTGCCGTAACGAATCAGCTGTTCTGTTTTCGGCTTATAAACATGTACGAAACAGCTGATTCGTCACGGCACGGAACGGCAAGACTAATAGGAGCCCATTGCAAACCTAAAGCAACAAGCCTGGTTTCTTCATCAACAAAATGTACTGTTTGAAGGTGATATAAACTTTGCGTCCCGGAAAATTCCTTTCATTAGAGTACCAACATTAAGTTGATATAAACGTTGCGTTCCGGAAATTTCATTTCATTAGAGTACCTGAAGAAATTTCCTTTATATGTTACCACTCGTGCCGGTATTTGGTCCCCGGCCCCCTTAAAAGAAGATAGAAGAAAAATTTCTTTTTTAATTATGGAGAGGACCACCTACTTTATTTTTTTTTTTTTTTAGGAACGCCCTATAAAGTGCCGTTCAGCCAATTGTTTTTAATTACATGTAATTTGGAAATTTTTGTGTAATTTTGACAGCTATCATGTGTAATTTTGGTTTTCATTTGTGGCAACACTGCTTTAACTTTAACCATTAAAAAAATTTATGCTTTAACAATTTTAGTAAATCGCCTTGGCCTTTTTTATATATATTTCACCTAGGTGAGGTGCTGAGTTTTTCTATGTAAATTGTTTTTTTTCACTTCAGAAACAGAATATGACACTTTAAAACAATTTTTGACAAGCCGTATTGAAAATGCGTTTTCATAGTTTTGTCTTAACGCAAAATTAATTGATTTAGCAACAGTTTTAATCAGAATACACTCAATTCGTTTTCTTTTTACCTCAGATTCTTCTGCTTCAGAATCTAAGAAGTCAGCCATTTTTCAAGATCTATTTAAATACAAAATAAAAATATTAACACGATGAAAAATTAAACACACTTATTGACAGATATTTTATAACCCAGCCTTTTTTGAACAGGTCTTAGGTAATCGGTATTGCAAGAAACCCATATACTCGATAAACTAGTCAGCGATTCTATAAAAAGTTAACGATTTTTGTCTATTTTTTAAAGTTAAATTGCTATCATTTTACAAACTCTATTTATAAAAATTTATACCATAAGATACAAAATTTATATCTCATACCGAATTTGTAAAAATATCTTCATAGTTTTCTGGTTTATGGTAGATATAAAACTTTAAAAAGCTGGCGATAATCGTCAATCGTCTTATAGAATGCCACCCATAAATTAATCGGAACATAGTACACACAAAAAAATCTATGAAGACTTTTATCAAATAAGGGTATAAAAATACCAAGTACAGTAGGAGGTGGTAGGAGTATTTCAACTACAATAAGAAAAAATATTAAAATCTAGAAGACACATATATGTTTACTATATATATATATCTATGCCCGTATTCATAAAAAATCTTAATTCATATTTCAAATACATTTTAGTTAGAACACATTTTAAGCCTTAAAACTGTTTTCATAAACGAATATTAGCTTAAATTAACTATTTTAGACTTTGTGTAATAGTTAATATTCATTTACGAATTTGTGTTTTAACTAAGAGCGAATTTATATTAGCGTCCAAATCGACTTAAAATGGAATTTCGGTAGATTTCGACCTCAATCTAATAAAAACTTAAAATTTCAAATAAAAATTTAGGATACAAAATGAAATCCGAACTTAATTGAGATTTCGGCGAAATCTAACTATTTGTGCAGAAATGCAGAACTGTGCTTTCCTCCTATTTGCGGAAAATTAGGGTTTTTGCATTAAATTATTTATATGAGATAAAATATAATGAAAACATACATTTTTATAAATTTTAAAAACTAAAAAATAACAAATTTAAAAGGCTTTTTTCTGTGAAAGATGTATTACAAGCTGAATTTTTGAGTATTGAGTATTTTGCATTAAACTGATCATCCTATATAAAAACACTTCATTAGCGAAAATAATATTGTATATTTCATAATGAACTTACATTTTGTGTTCTGCCAGTGAATAAAATGTATTTTTTAGTTTCGGGTTTTTTTAAGGTTAGTTTGTTTACAAAAAAATTTTTGTTTTACAATCAAAATCCAATCAGCTGTAAAATTTGCTAATGTAAACGATTCTGATTTCGAATTAAATTTCATACTGAAATCGGATATGTTGTAGAAAATAATACTAATTGGTGTCAAAAATTACCCCATTTAACCTTTTGTTCGGTTTATGTCGTTCTATTTAAAGTAACTGTAGACAAATTTGGTATCAAATTAAAGCTTTTTTAAAGACACACTCACTGGTGTACCAATTATGTCTAAAGACTAAAAAATGTGTTTTGAGTAACATTAAATCTGGCGTTTTATTAAGGAATTTTAGTTGTATTAAGCTAAAAATAATGCATAGTAATACCTATTTAATTTAATCGGGGGGATGTCTGAACTTTTAAGATATTCGAGATCGTTCGGTTTTTATGCGACTTTTCCCTAGAGCCTGTTTCCACTATATTTCAAATTATTAAAATGTGGGAACTCTAGGCAATATCGGTATCGAAATTTTTGTTTTTTGAGTACTTTAACCCTGCATACAAATAAATCTAGTTTTCATAAATTGAGGCAAGTTTTCATACAACATCAAATGCATTTTTAACCCCCAGTTTTTAACCCATAAACGTGAGATTGGGCAACTAAACAGAATGCACATGTCCATATTTTTGCTCCTCTGCAACATATCCATAGCTCATTAAAATCTTCGATTTCGGGTCGGGATACCTCCCTTGTAAAGTTCAATTTTGACGGCGATATTTTAACAAGATTCTTTTACATGCAATTCGTTGTTTGTGGATGAACGGGGTAGAGAAGCAAGCGGGCTACACGCAAAAAATACACTTTTGAACATGTTTGCAGGTAATTATATATAGCGTCAGTTTACTATTGGTAATTATATTTGCAAGCAAACATGTTATATTAGAAACATGGGAAAAGAAAATGTTTTTCAAACAAAAAATTTCCAGAGGGAATACGATGCGATACGATGAAAGCATTTGTTTTTCATTAAACTTTTGTGAATTTTATCTAGTTTTGTTTAAATTATGTACTCCATTGTGTTAATTTTCTCTATGCGTTTACACAATTTTCCTAAAATACTTTCCGTGCGACACGCAAAAAATAAACTAGTGTAATAATATCGAAGTCAACTTTGTAATTTTTGTTATATAAAGTTGATAGAAATTATATAAGTCAAGTATAAACAACCGCAGTCTAAGTATAAATTACTACATCATTAATTTTGTAATATTACAAAATATTTTACCTTGTTTGTTTTCCAATTTATACGGTAAGCTACCAATTACCCATGTTTATTTTGTAACTTTCCAAAGTGGAATATTAAAACTATAAAAGCATCAGTTAAATAAGATACCAAATGGGTTACTTGACTGACATACAAAAGAAAACTATAAAAGTTGACTGTGAACTGCTTACCAAAAAGTAAAACGGAAAGCAAAATATGTGTTTTTTTTCATACGTCATAAAGTCTACATTTTTGAAATGAAAAACTTATTATTAAGAATTAAAATTGTTCATTAAATTACACTGTTAAAAGGCGTATTAGCTATTTGAAATTGGTGTGTATTTGTTTAAAAAATAATTACCAATGATGTTAATAAATTTTTATTGTACTGGTTTTCCTCTTAGGGTTTTCTGGAAAACGTAGTCTGGTACTTCACAGTGGAGTGAATCTAAAAAAAGTGGTAATAAATATAGAACTTCTTAACTACTGGAACGATTAAGACCAAATGTATATGTAATCGTTAAGGAGGAGTATAGCTTTCAGAAAATAAATTTTTAAGTCACCCTGTGTTAACACAGGGTGAGCACTAATGTGCCAAAGTAGACCACCTCGAGTACAAAAAACTTTTAAAATGCTGTAACTTCTACAATTATGAACCGATTTCTATGATTTTAGACTTTTTTAATCCGCTTGATGAGATTATTTCTCCGTACGTACAGCCAAATCGGGAACATTTTCCCGAATAACTTTACATAAGGAATGGTACTTCAATGTAATCTTCATTGCAAAGGTAAGTAAGGCAATTGTTAAATTGTTATAAAACTGCATTTATGACAATCATAAATATTGGAAATATTTCTATGTAACTGTTTTTATTCAAAGAGTGATTGAAGATATGCAAATTTAGCCTGTAGCCATAAACTATTGCGGTCAAGTGGTAAACATTAGGACCCGTGGATAAACTCATACATAATCCTAAATTACCTGGAAATATTTCTATGGACCTGTTTTTATTGAAAGAGGGATTGAAGATATGCAAATTTAGCCTGTAGCCATAAAATATTGCGGTCAATTGGTAAACATTAGGACCCGTGGATAAACCCATACAATTCTGATAAAATACATTTATACATAAATGAATGAAAAATAGGAAGTTTACCTGATTTTGCTGTTGTAGGTTTATTAGTACCATGATTTTCATACAAAGGAATTTTCATATAAATAAATTTTTGGTCGAGTTGATACATTTTAAAAAAGTTTTCAGACGTTTGTAAACGTATTCACCAGACGTGTTATACATCGTTGAACAGGTGAAAACCTCTACTTTAAAAAAAAAAATAATTTATTGTAAATTTTAAAAAAATTCTAGAACAAATAAGTAAAAAAAAAAAATATATATATAATAGTGTTTTTTGTATTATAACAACTTAACTTTGATAAATAATATCTAAATAGGTATTTATGCTATGTTAACAATTTTAATGTGTATTAAAGATTATATTGTCGTTAATTAATAAAAAATAAATGAAAGTAAAAAAAATTGGATGTAAATATGATTTTTTTAAAAGCGTAAAAAAATAATTTCAAAATTTTACTTTTTTTACAAAAACACCTCCCAGGACCCCACTTTTCATTTTCCGGCGGCAAACTTGATGAAGAATAATTAACATTTTATTAGTCTATAATATTACGTTTTAAAAAGTTAATAAATGGGCGTTAAATTTTTTGCCCACGTGTGTAAACTTGAAATTTTGCTTGAAAATTGGTAATTTTCGATCAATGCTGGGTGTAGGGTTCATGTCCCAAATTAATAATACTTTCATTTAAAACTATTCTCAAAGGCTGTTCTTTCCGAATATTTAAAAAAATATTTACTTTTCTTCTACTAGATTATAAAAAAAACGTATGAGTGAAGCTACTTTTTCCCAAAAATTTTACAATGTTTTGACCTATTTCAAAAAATTGACTTTGCAGATTTTTCTTTACTCAACGGTTACAGATAATTAAATGAAACTTTAAGCACAACATTAATGATAAAAGTGTCAATACACAATTTTTTTTTAATGTGTTACCACTTATTATAAAGGAGTTATTAACTTAAAACCTAAAAAAAATTGTCAAAAAATTTAAATTTTAATGTTCAACATCACACAACTTTTAAACTTTAAGAGGTAACATATTACCGTAAGCATGTTTTTTATTAATCTCATCAAGCGGATTCAAAAAATATAAAATATAAAAATTGATAAAATAAACAAAATAGAATTGTTAAACCTAATAAAGTAGTACAATGAATTTTCACATAAAGCCAACTTATGCAAAGTTTTTAAAGTATAAATGTCAGTGGTTTTATTGTTTGTATAACATGTCGAAAAACTTAGTTTTATTCTATACAACTTATACGCTATTTTTAGTTGTAGGCACCTAAAAGATTAACTTTGTGCTTACGCAAAAAAACAAATAAATTTTCATCGTTTAGTTTTCGTAAGTAAAATCGTAAAAACGTTAGCAATTTAGATATCGTTTTGAACAAAACGATAACTTTTTTCTTAGAGAATCTGTCGGCTGACTTTGTATGTGTGTTTTGTTAGCGTTGTCAACCGAACTTAAAAACACAGAGTAGTACACAATTAGTAGTATGATACAGGGTCGCTTAGAAATGGTAGTCAGACAAACAGTTAGATCACATGAAGAAAAAATCTCGGGGAATATTATCGAGACACAAAAAATTTCCAAAGGGAATACGATGAACACACCCAGCAAACAATCCGGTCCGTTTATGTGCCGTTTTCGGTACAACATATACGGATCCCAAGTCCGTTTCCGTACCGTTTTCCGGATCAGTATACGGACCAGAAAACGGATTAAAAGGAACATCGAATACGGATTCGAATCCGTTGCAAGTCCGTCAATGACGGACCGTTTACGGACCGTTGGGTCGTGTTAAAAACTGACTCAAATCCGTTTAAAGTCCGTCAAATACGGACCGTTTCCGGACCGTTTTGTCGTGCTGAAAACGGATGATTCCGTTTTTTACGGATATAAAACTGACAATAAACGGATCGTTGAAAATACTTATTTGGTCCGTATTCTAACCATTTTTTTACAAAAAACTCAATGGATTTTATTTTTTTTTATACATTTATTAATTTATTTGAAAAAATATTAAAATATACTTCATTTAACTTTAATTAAATACGAAATTCGCCACAGCTACTTTTTGTATCCAGCTTAGCAGCATCACGGAACATTTGTGGTCGATAATATTCAAAATCTAAAAGGAAAAAAGAATTTATTATTTTAGTTTCAAGAGATAGTAAGAGTTTTCTTGGAATATATTTTTTTTATTTAAAAAAAAAAAAATGATACTTACTTTTTCGATGCAGTTTTTTGTTTCCACCAAGAGCATCATTGTTAGTTTGTGGCCCATTATTGAATCAGATATCTACATGTAAAAAATATTAAGTGGGGTTTAAAAACGATGGATTCTATGATCAAATATATTTTTGTTTGCAATCTCATTTGAGCGTTTTAAGTTATATAAATACTTACCAGCTAACGTATGCAATGCGTATTATGCATGCTATCTGAATTTATTTGGCGCCCCGATCTTTTATATTATTTACTTAATTTTATTTTAATAAAACAAATTGAAAAAAATTGTTACTGATTGTGACTGACTTGAAACGGATGAAAATCGGTGAAGTCCGTATTAAACGGCACGAAAACTGATATCCCCAAACGGACTAAAAATGTGTTTTCGAAAATCCGATTAAACGGTCCGAAAACGTACCGTAAACCCCGGATTCAAGAATCCGTACATGCCGGAGAGTCCGTAAAAATGTTTCTTGGGCATACTAAGTAAAATTTTGTTGTTTAAAATTCTGTGAATATTATCAAGTTTTGTATAACTTATTTAACCCATTGTATTAATTTAGTATTTGCAGTTGCACAATTTTGCTAAACTACTTTCCACGTAATAAGACATTTCATCTGACATTTTATCTGTTTATACAACTGTTGTTATTATGCTAAATCTTTACAAAGTGTCGAACTAATATTGCATACTTCTAGCATTTTGTGTACATATTTTAATCAAGCATTACTTGGTAAAATGTAACAACATAAATATGGACGAACATAACAGATAATAGGAAATTTCTTGAACATAAGTGTTAAAATACAATATATTTTTTTCGTGAACAAAAAAAAAAAAATACAACAGAAAATCGTAGTGAAACTGTATTTAACTGTATTTAAATCACACCCGGCCAGAAGCAAAGTTCAGTTTGAAAAAAATTACGACAAAAAGTGACTATGCCATGAAATCTTAGCTGATCCTGTTTCAAAAATATCAACATTTCAATTTCATGATCCAGAATCTTCGAGTGTTCAAATTTGAGTCTTACTAAAAAGTCCATAATTTTTAAACGACTTAAAATAATTTGATTCTGTGTTGATAGAAAATTCTTCAAAGCTTTCTTATGCTATATAATATTGTATAAAATTCATAATTTTTGTTCAAGGTGAAAAAATATTTAACTGCAAATTTAAATAACAGAGTTGATATCATTTCCACACCATCATTGGGATAGAAACCTCGATGCTTTTTTTAAGTGGTATCTCCAATAGACCTAATCCACTAATAAACAATGTTTTTTATAAATGCTGAGAAGAAAAAGTAGCTACCGCGTTTTATAATTGTGCCGAAAAAGTTGGATCATTGATAATATTTATCTTGAATCTATCCCAAAATTTGAGAAATTCTCTATGAATAGATTCGCCAGCTTGTTCGGACCATAACTCCAAACCATCATAATTCAAATGTATAAGACCCTGCTCTAAATGATCAAGAATTACATTAATTTTAAGAGTTTGGGAAACATTCGTACTTTGAAAAGATCTACGGAGTTCAGTTAAGTGCTTATTTATGTTAGTAATATTGACTATGTTCGTTGTCAGGTAATTGTCAACAATAGTATTCATAGCTTTATATGATGCAATGAAAGGCTGAATTTTAAATATTTCAACTTCATCATAAATTTCTGGATCCTACAATTTATCCGCTTCTTTTAAAAGTTTTCTGCAAGCGTTCCTT
This sequence comes from Delia radicum, assembly GCA_021234595.1. NCBI lineage: Eukaryota > Metazoa > Arthropoda > Insecta > Diptera > Anthomyiidae > Delia > Delia radicum. Next base: position 45,917,258 of record CM037852.1, read on the forward strand.
TTAAAAATATCGTGATAGTTTTTCGGAATTTGCTTAAACTTCTTTGGAAATAATATTGCATTTTCCCGTCCTACAATTGGAAGTATGCCATTCCAAAAGAGATGATTGACCAATCCTGGAAAAATATGGAGTTCAAGTAAAATACATTTCTCAATTACATGGATGTTATCATCTTCGTCGTCATCTTCTTTCACAAATAGGGGGTGATTAACTACACTATGGCATTGTGGAGCATTCTTTTTGTCCTTACCAGAAGACTTAAATTTTGTAGAATCCTGTTTCAAGTGTTTAAAGGTCTTTTGCTCTATACTTTGGACATCATGGTTCTGTAATTGATTTAACTAAAGCAATAAGGGCATGTGTATGTTGCAGTTGTAGTCTGTTGGCCAATAGCAATTAATAAAAGTTTGAAATCCGAAACAAATTTAAATGGTATGTCATTGAGTTGTGTTAAATCCACTATTTTTTTTTACATTTTCGTAAGTTTCTTTTATATGTGGTTCTATACATAATAGTATTAGAATATTATAGTCGAGGTGTCTATCCCAAGGATGGTGTGCAAATGATATCAACTCTGCTAATTAAACGTGCTGTTAAATATTTTTTCACCTTGAACAAAAATTATGAATTTTTTCGGGAAGTTAACCACACAATATTATAAGAAAGCTTGAAGAATATTTACGAAATTTCACAAAATCAAATTGTTTTAAGTTGTTTAAAAATTATGGACTTTTTAAGACTCAAATTTGAAAACTCGAAGATTCTGGATTTAAAATTGAAATGTTGATATTTCTGAAACAGGATCAGCTAGGATTTCATGGAATACGGTTTCTGGAATTGCAGATCGCTCACAAAAAGATGGCATAGTCACTTTTTGTCGTCATTTTTTTCAAACTGAACTTTGCTTCTGGCTGGGTGTGAAATAAAAATAAAATCTGATAAATAGTTCACCTAAATATCTAACTGAAACAAAAATCTGAAAAATGGTAAGTTTATTTTAAATATTTAGTAAATAAATGAATTCTAACCCCAGTTTTATTTTTTCTAGATTGCATTGCAGTGGTGAAATTGGATAGCATATCTTTTATTGGTGCTAATTCAAAGGAAGTGGTAATATTAATTCGAAAAGGTATTATTTAAAATTAATGTCGTGTTTATTTTATATTTTATAAATAAAATAATTTTTAATAAAAGAACTGTATATTCTGGCATTTTGTTAATGAATTATATATGTATTAATCTAAAAATTAAGCATAGTAATGTCTATGTAATGCAATCGAGGGAGCGTCTGAGTTTTTTTCCGATATTACAAATCGTTCAGTTTTTATGCGACTTTTTCCGGGTGGAGCCTTTTTCCCCTATATTTCTAATAATTTAAAAATGTGGCCACTCTGGTTTCAATATGACAATATGGGAATCAAAATGTTTGTTTTCTTGACTTATTTAACCTATGTACACATAAAAATCTAGGGGGGATATTTATAAAAAAGGGTGTAATATTACCAAGGACAGTAGGAGCATTTCAACTAATTATTTTTAGGAAAGTTTGTCAATCAACTTAGTAAAATGATTAGGATAAAAATATTAGGACATTTAACTACAAAAACTTGGTAATTCTTTTATTTTTTTTCTGTGACAATTAAGTAGAAAATCGTAATAAAAATATCCACTTATTTTATAAATATTCCTAGGTAGTTTAATATAATGTTCCATTTTTTAGATTAAAAATGCAGTTCTTTTTGTTAAAATATGTAAAATTATTTTTATTCATAAAATATAAAACAGATGCATGACATTAATGTTTAATATTACCTTTACTAGTCAATGTTAAACCTCGGTCTCATTTGCACTAATAAAAAAAAAAATAACTGCCAATTTCACCACTTCAATAACTGGGAACAAGAAAAAAATATAATTAGTTTATTTAGTTGGTTAATAAATAAAACGAACTTACGTTTTTTCACAGAATTTTGTTTCGGCTACTCTTTTATATGTACTTTTTATGCGATTTATTTACGTTACAATAAAGATTAATTTATCAGTCAAACTATTTTGCTTAGAAAGGTTGAGGTTAAGAGGAAAATAAACGTTTTTCTCTAAAAATTATAAACACTATTAATTTTTAAATCAGACTAGCCTAGTTTATGTATTTTTATGGACAGGCGTCATCAGTGATTTTCCATTTAAATTGTATTATTATTTGTGTCTTATAATTATCAGATTGTCTCTATATGATAAATTTTTCAACAACCTGCGGCTGTAAGAACCAAACCTGCTCTCATCTTACATTACAAACGTAACAATACCAAGTTATGACTGTTTAGCGATCACACCCAAGTATGGCCTAGAATGCAATGCAGCTAAATTGCAGTTTTCTTTCCTATTAGCTTTTCTGTTATTGTATATTATATTCAGAAGTGACAATACCAACAACACAATTATTCTATTTTTAGATTTTTGTTTATTTTTCTAATCTTCTCCGTCTCTATTTTTTTTTGCGTTGTATTTTTTTCTTTTGTTCTCGAAAACAAGTATGTACATGAAATGTCCTTATTATTTGTTATGTTCGTCCAAATTTATTTTGTTACATTTTACCAAGTAATGCTTGATTAAAATATGTACACGAAATGTTAGAGGTATGCAGCATAAGTTTGACAGTTTGTTGCGGTTGTCCCCCCCCCACTCCCTTTCCTTGAGAAGGGATAGAAATTTTGGCGTGGACGCCCCTAGGCCGAATATGTTTTGTCACTGTGGCGGGCATAACTTTTTATTTCGGGGCCGGCCGTGTCTCATTAAAAATTTATGTTTATCGGAAGGGGTATATTTGCCTATGGGTGCGAACTAGTCGTAATTAAATCCCCACCCCTTCCGTATATTGAACGTTGTGATGACCCACAAAATTGTATTGCAGGTGGCTGACCTGCAGTGGAGTCATCGCCAACCTAAAGGAGACCTTGCGTATGTGGAATTAATACTACCACAGTCAACTCTAGGTTTCCAACCTGAAATGGAAAAAGGAGAATAGAAATATTAATAAAAATGTTACACATTGAAAATGCAACGATACTTACTCTACCATGCGTTGGTGTACTAGGGCCCATAAGAATACTAGTACACATTGGCCAAGTCCGGGAGTAGCTGAAAAGAGAGAAGAAAAGTTTAAGGAAGGATTAGTAAAGTCTAAAAGGTTATCTTTAATGTATTTAAGCTGAAAATGAAAGGAAAATTAAAAGAATTAGCAAAAATGTGTTTACCTTACCAGTTTTGGTGAAATGTGTCAAATAACATCATGGCTGTATGAAGGCGTAGTAGAAAATGGTTAATGTAGTCAAACCGGATAAGTAGAAACGTTTTTAGCAAGTTTACATAGTGTAAACAATGGTAAAACGTCTGTAAAGTAATTTTGTCGTTATTTTAGAGTTTTTGAATTTTGAGATTGAGAATAGTACAATAGGTTTGTGTAATTATGAGAATGTGTTAGTATACAGAAAAGGAGAAAAATATATTACTTGTAATACATGTACAAGAGTTTATATATTTTGTTTTTTTTTTTTGATGGAACATATAGTTCGAGCTGGGTTCAGCCATCTTTTTGCAATCATTGCTGAGAAAAGCGCGAACGTATGCAGTCAATATTAAAAGAATAAGCTGTAGAACTTTTGTCGGTGTAATAAAATTTTTTTTAACCTAAAATTTTTTTTTGTGAAAATATTTAAATTTTTTTAAAGAAGTTGATCAAAAAGTGATTTTCGAGCAGTGATAAGGGCGCAGAATAAGAGGAAAATTAAATAAAAGTATGTAATCCTTAAATTAAAAAAAAATATGCAATTATGAAAAATATAGATTTTTTTTATAAATGTTCATAGATTTGAAATATAATTACCGGAGAATTAAAGTTAAATCCAGACAGAATATTCCCTGCTATACCTGAGTATAATAAGCAGAACGTAAGTTTTTTTTATGAATTTTTTTTATAGAAAGTTAAATAATTGAGTTTTTTTGTGAAAATTTTATTAGTTGGGAACTGGCCTCCACCTGGAGCAGGGCCAGACGTATAATAACACCTTAAGTGGAGACCAGACTCTTCTTGGAAGCCCCGTAAGTTCTCCTATAGAATTACGTAATTGGACAAAAAATTTATATGAAGAACAATCGCCAAAAGTATAATTTAACCCTAAATAAGATGATTTTATGATTCCCGGGGTAATAGAAATTTCTGCATAATGATCTGAGTGCCATAAAACATATGTGAAGATCAAGATTGTCAGCTCATCAAAAATCAAGATAAAAGAGGATTTTTTAAAGTCAAACTTTGCTTTTGTATCAGCAATTTTAAAAATTTTAATTATTGTTAAGTTTATGTATTTGTGTTTTATGTGATTTAATATTTAAGTACGGACATCTACTAGTGTAGTAAGAATTTTGAAAGGAAAAAGTTAGTATTTTAATAGGGTTATATGTTGGAAAATTCTGCTTAGGAGTATATGGTTGTTTTTTTTTTCTTTTTATGCAAAATTTATAAAAATTTTAAGTTTGGACCGCAATATTTTGCGAAAGAGGTTTTAGGGAGCTCTCTCAGGCCTATAATATTTTTATGGTTTTCTAGCATCCGGTTACCGAAAATTTTGAGGTTAGAAAAATTTTAGTAATCATATACCACTAATTAGAGGGAAAGTATTGCCAGCTACTTACTAAACCCAATGAGTCAATAGCAACGTCGACGCGTGCCAACGCATATATGAATCTTTAACTTTTTCTTTTCAACTAACTAATTTAGAAATGTTAATGACATAAATTAATTCAGGTTATTTATGAATTTTAGATAAATACACAGATTCTAATACACGTTTTTTTTATTTTTTATGTTTTAGGCTACTTATATGTTAATTGTATTTTTATAAAATTTAAGTCTAGTATAAATTTAAAGTACATATTAATTAATTATTTGATGTGTTCAGGCCGACACTAAAAAGCAAAAAAAAAAATAGTGATTTTTGTTGAAATTTATTGACCATATTCATTTAAGAGATTTTTTGATGAATTTTCATAATTCCTGTTGTACAGAGTTCGTTTGATCCAAGTGATCTATCTGATTGACCAAAAATTTCCGTCAGAATATATGTTTTTTTTTGTTAAGGGAAAACCTAGAAATAGAAAATTTAGAAATTAATAGTATTATATTGTTTATAGAATATTATTATTTAATTAATACTTTTAAGAAACATTTTTTTATAATAAATTATGATTTAAAAGAAAAGATTAATTATGTAAGGTTAAAGTAGTTTATAGGGGAAAGTTGATGTAGAAAGGTAAATGTGGGGTGAGCGGTTTTATGGGGCCATGAAAATGAATATATGGGATTTATGAGTGGCCATGGTTGGGAAGGGCAATTGGGGTAATAACACCTACCTCCTACTTTTGATGTGTTGCATTTTTGTGAATAGATTCTTTGTGTAGAGTATATTATTGGAACGGTCCTTAAGGCCAAGATGGAGGGATGGGATTCACACCCTAATGGGGAAGCCGCTCCTGAGCTAATCGGCCCAATTCATCTTGGTGCTAACGGTCACCGTAACAAGTTTGTAAAGATTTAGCATAAATATATACAAATGTTAAGTAATATTTTATAATGCATGAAATGACTTGTTACGTGGAAAGTAGTTTAGAAAAATTGTGCAAATGCAAATAAAAAATAAACAGAATGGAATGCCTAACTTATAAAATTTGAATAATCCACAGAATGTTAATAAAAAAAATTGTTTAAGTATGCTTTCATCGTATTCTCTTTGGAATCTTTTTTGTGTACAAATACATCTAATTTTCTTAAATCAAAGACAAGTTTCCGTTCAAAAACATATGCATTTGTAACCGTTAAATATCTGTAACTGTGTTTTTTCTCATCTACACTATATCCAAGTTCATTATCAAATCTGCGAGTTCCCTTTATACAAAAAAATTGTTGCCAATTACCTAGGAGCATTTCAACTAATAAAGTTTTTCGCATAATTTATTAAATAATTAAGTAGAAAAAAGTAAAAAATTGATAAAATGAAAATGAAAATTATTCAAGTTCGAGGCCATACTCTATATAACTTTATTAGGATATTGTCCTAACAAATAATCTATAGAGTTTTTTGTTTTCAAATTTATTATTTGACCCTTTCAGGATGTGTTGATAGATCTATTTCGGGAATTTTCTAGGTTCCCATCATCAGAACACGTTTTGAAAGAGGTAACAATCCCATGCCAAACATCAAACATTCATATAAACTAGTTTACTCTCAACATAAGAACTAATATATATATGAGCTCGAAGTAAAAGATTATTACCATTGATCAAAAAATAAATTTAAAACTTGTTTGTTATGTGGAAGGTCCACCTCTGATGGATATTCAATACACGTTTTTTCCTCCTTATTATTTTTTGTTTCGTTTATAAACAAAACAGATGAAGTAAATTGATAAAATGTTACTAGTTCTCGTATAACTTGTATAATACTATACATTTTTTTAGAGTGTACTAGGCAACGTTTTTTTTGAGCATGAAACAATTTTCCGTCTGGCATCTCTTTTCGTAACAGCTGACGGCATTAGTGGAGGTATTAAACGCGCATTTAGACCGGCGCAATTTTCCAGTATCTACTACACTTTTTTACTAATTTCTTTTCCTTTCATGACTGCATATTTAGGTACTTTCGCTTCTTCGTTGGTATTAAAACCTATTTTATTTATACATTTTAAGTATTGAATACATTCAAAAACTGTATAGATCAATAGATTGTATTATTTTATTTATATAAATTTATATCAGGGCCTTTATTCGATTCTTGCAAATTTCTTAATAGGGCACGGTAACACTGACTGGAATGGCTGGGCAACTCTGTTCAATAGTGTAGAAAAATTACTACTGCAGAGACAAAAAATTTTTTCACACTACAGCACTTGAGTTGATTTTTGTCTGCCATTCATTTTTTTGTGAAAATATCTTATAATGGCACAGGTAAGTTTAATCTTTCCATGAATTTGTAATTTATTACCTATTTACGTGTAATTAACTGAAATTATGCAAAAATATTTATAACTTTTGCATGAAAAAGTGTTTTAAAAAGTTTTTAGTGCAAAGAAGAAAAAATTCTATACTCTACCACGAGCTCGCAATCTAGTGGACGAAAGAAAAAAAAATGTGTGTGTGTGTTTGTTATAAATAAAATAATGTTCTTTTGTGTGCCGAAGTAGGAAAAAATTTTAAAAATAATTTTTTAATTGTTAATACCAGTAAAATTTACGAGTTAACAAAAACAAATTGGTAAAAATGTAAAAAAGTTTTTGTATAATTTGCCTTATGAAGGGCATGGGAAAGCGTCGTTGCAATGAGAGAAGGTGGAAAAATTTTTGTTCAAGGACACAATTGGCCCCAGCAAAGTGTGTGTGCCTCTTTTTTTTCTTCTTGCATGTGTGTTTTTTTCTGTGTTCGTTTTGTGTCTACTGCTCAGAGATTTCATGTTAGATTTGTGTTGTGTTGTAGAAAGAACTCTCATCCTCGGTAAATTCGAGATTCGTTAAAAAACACGAGAATTTATGTTCTATTTGCACTGGATGCAAAAGCACTGGCGGTTGATGAAGGGCGGACGGGAAACCGGTGGTTTGTCTATCGGTCGTTTGTTAATTCGTAAGAGGTGTTAAAGCTGCTCCCCTTTGGTAAATTAGGGTAAATCTGTTCTGTTTTGTTGTATATACATATATATAAAAAAAAAACTTAATTTTTTCCCCATAGACTGAAAGACGCGACTGCATCCATATTTTATAATTGTATTGTAGTTACTCTAGTTGTACGCATTCGGCTTGGACAGGAAAAAAGGGGGTCAGGTGGTTATGACAAGGTGATGGAGGTGGAAGTGGATCATTATGTGTTGTAGTAGTTATTATATTTATGGTCACTGTTATATGATTTTTGTTTTAAATCTAGAATATTTCAGTGTTCGTTTGCAATTTTTTCTTGGTGTTTGTAATACACGCAGAAAAAAAAAACTGGGGGAATATTATCTAAGTGCTTAGTAATTATACAACTCCATAAGTTTCAAGTTAGTCTTACAAAGTTTTTGTAAAATATATACAAGTCATATATCGTTAGCTGAAATGCAAAACCACGTAACTAACAAAAAATACAAAATTGTTTTTTTGATTGATTATGATGCATATCAAGGAGGTCCATGTGTTCTATAATTTTTACTGTCATATAAAAGCGAAAATCGAAATCACTTAACTACAAGTGCAAGTACAGTAGAATCGCGATTATTTTTGCACCGATAATTCGAAATTCTTGATAATTCGTAACAAACTGTCGGTCCCTTGAAAAAACTCTAATAATTCGTAATACATATTTCCATACATTTTGGTAACCTCCATATTTCGTATTATTTTGACAACAAGAAATGCAAGACCTCTTACAAATCGTAGTTGAAATGCTTAAAACATCTTATAATTCGTAATGCACAAGCGCAATTCTTTAAAATAAAGTTTGAAAAAATCATTAGCTGCATATCGAGCCCTATCCGACAGAAAGACGTAAGTAACAATTTTTGCATATTCGGGTTTTTGATGAAAATATTTGTTTTGCGACCATTTGCATCATTGGTCAAAACTTCATAGCTCTAGGAAGTACCGTTACAAAGTTAGACAAAAACAAAAAAGGCGTAAGTGCTTATTCCTATATGACAAACAATAGTTTGTTTACATATTTCCTGACGGCAAAGTGTTACTTACGTCCTTTTTTATTTTACAAATAACTCAAAATCTAGGACACGCTCGATCAGGTTTTATTCGTCGTTGGATTCGTAATTCAAAAGACTTTAATTTGTTTATCATATGTTTATACTCTTCTTAAACCAAGCAAGAAATAAATCAAAAAAAGTAAAATTGGGTCAAATTAGACCCCCCTTGTTTAACCCCTTAAAGTGAGATTTGGTACCAAAAAACAGTTTAGTTTTCTTTATATTTTGGTCTTTTATAACATATTTTAATTTCATTAAAATCCGATAAGCCAAAGAAAACTTAGAAAAAAACAAAAATGCCTTTCCTGTAAAGTTATGAAATTGTTACTTACGTCTTTTCGGCGGATAGGGCTCGATATAGTTACCGTTACTTTTAATAGTGGAATTTTTGTGCTTTTGTTTATCAGTTTATTCGTTAACGTCGCGTAAAAATGTTTATGTTTTTCTATTTCTTAATAAAATAAGAATAATAAGTAAGTAAATATGTACAGTTGGCCAATAAAGTCTACATACACTTAACAAAACTGCGTTATTTCAATAAAACGACTCTATTACCTAGTAAACTTCATTAATTTATATTTGATTAAATATAAGCGCTTAAATACATACAAAAATTTCTGACTTTTTCACTTAAACCCTAGATATAAACGAAAAATAGAATTCAAATACGAAAAAAAAACTCAAAAAAGTGTACATACATTTCAATTTCAATATTTTAATGTCTTCCTTGTTAGATATTTTATTTTTTCGAACACGCCGGTCTAATTCGTTCCACAGATTTTTAATTGGATTTATATCCGGTGATTGAGGAGGTGAATGCAACTGTTTTGCGACATTGTAAAGTAGCCACTCTTATACAATGTGAGCTGTATGTTTCGGATGGTTGTCCTGCTGGAAAATCCAATTGGATAAAAGGCACATTTTAGCAACAGAACACTTCAGATTGGCTTTCAAAAGGTTCAAATAAACATGACGATCCATTATAATCCCAATAAAGACCAAATTTTCCACTCCAGCTGCTGACATGCACCCATACCATGACAGACCCTCCTCCATTCTTTACTGTTGGTAACAAATTCTGTATATCCATCGTCTCCAAATATATTGTACTTTCACTCATCACTGAAAATAACGTTTTTCCAGTAATCGAGATCGTCATTTTTCTGCAGTTTTACTAACTCGAGTCGTTTTTTCATATTGACTTGGTTTATGAATGGCTTTTCCGTGGGATTCGGCTATGGAAATCGTTTTCTCTTAAAACATTGCGAATGGTTTCGGGATGAATACTAGTTTCGATTTTGCGAGGTCTCTTGCTATGTCAACTGCGCTAAGTTTTGGTTCAGCGGTGACAATTCGGACCTCATCTCGTTTTTCGCGCTTACTCGGTCTACTAGAACGATGATCATTTTCATTTGTTTTATATCTATTATAATTTTTTATAACAGTTTGTATAGTAGAACGACTTTTTGTTTTTAACAATTTTTGATATTTCTCCATATGACTTATTATCATTTCGTAGACTTATAATCAATTTTCTAATGTCTTGTGAAATTTCTGTGCGTTTTGGTAAGTTTTGTGACGTTTTTTCAAACAAAAACAATAATTTTACTTTAATTACTATTTTAATAGTAACTACACAACAAACTGACAAAATATACAAAATACCGTTAACTAGTGTTGGTATTATTTTGAAATTCTAGTGATGTGTATTGCTGTATGTGCACTTTTTTGTGTACCAAATCTAACATATTATCAATTTAACTGCATAATATAAATTAGTATATCATTTTTTGATTATTATTTCTATTACTTTTTAAAATGCTATAAATTACATAAATAAAAACTTTTTAAACTGCTGTAGTTTCATCAATACTGCATTTTTCATGACTGTACGTAGACTTTATTGGGATACTGTATGTATAAGAAGTTAATAATACCTTAATAAAACCCTTTAATTCGTAATTTTCTTTAATTTACCTCCTTTTTTCTTATTTAATAACAAAAAATTTTTCAAAACTTACAATTATTATCCAATTTTAAAATTTTGTTCTCCATAATTTACCGCAAACATTTTAGTTTCTTTTCATTTAAAATATCACTAAATGTGTTAAAATAATATCCAATTTAACAAAAATAATCAATTTATTTAATGATCAACATTTTGAAAGATTTATTTTAATAAAGGTTATTCAGTGAGAAAATTTCCGTCTAATGTAGATCTGGAGGGAGCCACATATTATGGATTTTAAAATAAAATAGGCCAGGGGTCTCTGTCCCCTTTACCGATAATATAAAAAAATATTTTTTAATTCCAGAGGGGGTCACATATTTTTTAGTTTTTAATTACATAAATTTTTACTTTTATGTAGTGTCACACCGAAGACTTCGGCCAATAAACGATATTTGATGGGGTTTTTGGTATTTGGAGACAATGTGGACAAATTTTGACATTGAAAAAATATTGGATTAGTCGTTTAAATTCGATTTTTAGTTAAACATTTAAGGAAAAAACCAAAGTTTAGCTGTATAGTTAGATAATCGACCGATGAACTTTTTCCGATTTGGCGGCCGAATACTGAATTCATTGCGGATTTTGACACTCAAAACCGCATCTAATAAGCCCAATAAAAATTTGTTTAGGAAAAAATGAGCAGTCTCTATTGCGTTTTCGGAATGATAAACTGATATATACATATCACCCACATCACATTTGGCGGAGGTATAAAAATATAAAAGGTCATAAACAAAAAAGTTTGGCCTGAGAACGTCGATTTTTACACCTTACCAGTGGTAAAAATTTACACTAGAAAGGGTATTAAGAAAACTAATTTGTTCTTCAAGTCGTTCTTTGAAACTCCCCAGTCAGAGATTGCCAACAAAATTTACGACTGTATATGAAAAAATAATACTGGCAAAACATTGAGTTACAGCGCTTAACCGACACTTGCTAAAATGGCTTTGCACATTTTTCATAAAATTTACTGTTGTATATGAAAAAATACTGCTGGCAAAACATTGTTTTAAAGTGCTCTAATAACGTTAAAAAAAATGCTTTACCAGCACTTGTTTCCCTTAATTCACTATTGTTTATGAAACAATTTTAAGTGAAAAATATCTTCCAAATCGGAAATTACGGCAATATAACTTTAAAAACAAAAAAAAAAAAAAAAAAAATTGGTTGGAATTTGTACAATTCGCAAATCCAGACTTTCATACAAAAAATTACATATTTGAAATAAAATTTTTGTGAAAAAATTTTTTATTTTACTTCTACAATTCTTAATTCAAACTATAAAAATACAAATTTCAGTTTTCTTTATCTTGTCAAAAAACTGTTCATTACATTTCATATTTATAAATATTAACAGAAATTATTTATTTGAATTTTCTTTCTAATTTTATAAATACAGTCCGAGGCATCAGACGATTTAAGTAATGATGAATTCCTTAAAATCAGGGAAAACAAATAAATATTAAAATTAATAAATTCCATTTTTCTTAAACCTCATTTAATATTCAATAGGAATTTATTCAAAATACATACCAAAATTGTATGTAAAGCCAAACATTGACGTTAAATCGGATGTACATATATCGATGACGGTTTTGACGATTTTGCAAATAAAAAAACAACTAATTGGGAACAAATGATGTTTCTTGCATTTTAAGCAATAATGTAACAATAAGATTGATAAAATTTTGACCTAAAGTACGTTTAACCAACCATCGATCGTAAGGTCTATCTTTTAGGACAGTAGAAACCTCACATAGTAGTCCGTACAAATGAAAAAGTGTTTAAATTTATTGGTTTTTAAACCTCATTTTGTATGAATTTAATAAAGGATGTTTCCGACACCCTATATCTTTTAATATAATCGAGACTTCCACGAATGTTTTATACATTTTTATGCTATATTGGTTTCGCTTTAAAATTATGGAAATATGTTTTGTTTACAGAAGAATCCAGAAATTAGTATGTTAAGATTATTAAGACCGTACTGAAGTTATTTTTCAAAACAAAAAATTGTGTTTAAATTTATTTTCATCGGGATAAACATTAATTGCATTTATAGTAATTAAATGTGCTAAAGTCCCAAAACTTATTTAACAAATTGTGAAAAGCAATCTGATGTAGGCGTGTCCCTATCCGGATTTCATTCCTGCCCAAGGAAATCTTCAGGGGACTTTGTTATTAGAATTTCTAGAGATATTTGTTATGTTAAATCACAAACTCAATGAGAATTTCTTCTCCTCGTCTAGGAGCGAGATTCAAAATTTAAAATATCAAAGAAAAAACAAAAACAACAACAAAAAATTGTCACAATTGGCTTTGTCATCTTCCAAATACTACTCTGTTTTTTTGACAGACCTAGCAATGTAGTGACGTTTATTCAAGTAAATCAACAATAGAAAATCATATGTTTTCTATTAGTGTCAGTTACATTTAAATTTGCACAAGCACCTGCATATTTGTTATTTAAATTTATTTTCATCGGGATAAACATTAATTGCATTTATAGTAATTAAATGTGCTAAAGTCCCAAAACTTATTTAACAAATTGTGAAAAGCAATCTGATGTAGGCGTGTAGGGTGTTGTTGCAGATAAATGTTACAACTTTTACACATTCACTACTGATCAAACCCACCTAAAATATTTACCAGGGAACATAATTTGGTTATCTTAGCATAAAGTATATATCAAAAATATCAAAAACAAATCCATTATATCATTAAATTTACAGTTTGAAGTTTATTTAAGCCAAGTGCACTCAAACCGAATGTCCCACCCAATTTTAAGATTTTTCCATATAAGTAACGCAAAAAAATAATTTTAATAAAACTGTTCTTTAAATAAGTAACTATGAAATAAACAAATAATGGTGTAAAGAGAAAATTAACCTTTTTGTTTTTTTTTTTAAATTACATAGGTGAAGCGGCCCCAAGATGGACAAGGGTTTGAAATAATGCGTTCAAACGGTTGTCTCAGACTGTATCAAAAAGAAAATTGTAAAATTTGGTCAATTTCAATTCGAAATTACTTAATATTACAAATGAAAATTACCAAATAATAATAATTTAGAATATGAATTGAATTTGTTGTTTCTCCATTTTATTTCATCATGCTTTACAGATTTTTTGATATGCCTAATTTTCAGCTGCCGATTGCTATTTTTATAACATAATACTACATGGAGTGAAAAGTACGTGGCCTCACATATTGATGGCGTGACAAGTGTCAATATTTTTTGTTTATTCAGAAAAAAAATACTGTCCAAAGAATGGATTGATAAACATCGCTGTCATATTCAATGGTTAAAAGTTTTTATTCCGAATTTAAACTTGGTTGTTCGAGCACAAATGATGCAGATCGTCCTGGTCGTCCAAATGAGGCAGTTACCGAAGAAAACGTAATAAAAGTGCGTCAGGTTTGATTTTGATGATCGAAAGATTAAAGTGAATGAGACTGCTGGCATCATAAAAATATTAACAGAGCGAGTTCGGGCACATATTACATGACCATTTAAATATTAAAAAGCTTCCCGCGTGATGGGTGCCGCGGTTTTTAACAGTTGAACAAAAACTGAAACGTGTTCATGTTATGCTTTGGAGATGTTTGAAGTAAATTCAACTGAATTTTTACGTCGATTTATAACAATAGATGAGATGTATTCATTAATATACACCGCAGTCCAATAGACATTCTGCGGAGTGGTTACAAGCGTGCGAAAGCCGACCAAAGCCCCGAAAGACTCAACATTCGGCTGGAAAAGTAATGGTCAGTGTTTTTTGGAATGCAAGTGGTATAATATTTATTGATAACTTGGAGAAAGGAAAAGCAATAACTGTCAAGGACTATGTTGAGTTATTGGACAGACTGGATACAGAAATTAAGAAAAAACGACCCCACTTAAGAAGAAAAAATATTGTACTATCATGATGCACCGTCGCATTCATCTCCTTTGGCTTCAGAAAAATTGAAGTCTTTACATTACGAGTTGCTTCCCCACCGCCAGTAATCTCCAGATCTGACCCCACCGGTTATTATTTGTTCCCAAACTTAAAAATATGGCTCCAGGGAAATATTTTTCACAAATGAAGAAATCATCAGAGACGGAAGCCTATTTTGAAGAGTTTGATAAATCGTATTTTTCCAAGTGTATCGAGATGTTAAGAGGATCGTTGCAAGAAGTTCATTTCACTTAACGGAGATTATGTTAAAGAAGAAAATTAATTTCAAATGCAAAACACTGTTTTTAGGCCACGGACTTTTCAATCCATGTAATAGTTATTAAAGAAAAAATAATAAATTGGAAAAATAATAATTCAAGTTTGTATTTGTAGCTACTCCTTTTCAGGACATTTTATGAAAATAGCGTATTTTGTCAAAAATTTAATTAAATTTGAATGTTTTTATCAAAGTTTGCATAATTTAAGTAAACACATGACTTCTTAAGACTATAGTTATCTTTACTTTTATTTAAAAAATCTTTAACACTTAGTGGCCTGGGGACAAAAAAGACAAATGAAACTTAATTTTAATTTTTTGACTACGCGATTGTAAAGCTTTAAAATTGATAAAAAAAAATCAAAACTAGATAAAACTAATTATTTTATGTAACTTGCTTCATATAGGGTTAATTTTTTGGCCAAAAAAGACCCACAAGGAAATTTACAGAATAACATCTATTATTTACTTTAATTGAAACAATATTTAACCCTTATTGACCGGGGGACAAAAAAGACCATTTAAACTTAATTTAAATTATGTATCATATACAGTACTTTGCCAAAGCTTTGCCGTTTGTATTTTTCTACCTGGGAACGGAGGACGGTCAATTGACGTAATTCTCGAGTGTTGGCAAAACGTTGACATTTGGTACATTCCCAGTACCTTAAAAACAAAACTTTTTGTACTGGCTGTAAATTAAATAAAAATTATTTAAATCTTTTACAAATAAATTTTAATATTCTCTAAAATAAGATAAACTATAAAAATTTATTGATTGAATTTATTAAGCATAATTGATTTGAGGTATAAATTGACTTGTGTTTCTAAATTAATATTTTTTATGTATTTTTTTACGTTTTTTTACGTAATAAAAAATATATTGTTTGAATGTACTGCAAATAACAGATTTTTCTGTATTTGTGGTACCAGAAAAGTACTAAATTTTTGAAATGCCTCCGTTTTTATCATTTCGACGTCAAGACAGTACTGTATGAGTGGAAAATTGGATGTTTTGCCAACACTTTACTACCCTCGCCGACGATCTGCCAACACTATGCCGTTCGCATTTCTGGCTAGGTAATTTTTAAGAAGAAACTTTAGTGAGCACTATGACTATAACTTTTTCGTTGATAGTATAATTACATACACTACAAAAAACTATGTAACTCGAAGCAAAATAAAAAAAAATTTAATCAAAACTTCAATGCGTTTGGTGCGGAAACTTTTTTTTATCGACCGCGAAATAGTAAGATCATGGATTTTAGTATATTTTCAAGGTCTACACGGCTATGCCATGTAATTTTTGACATTTGCAAAAAATTCAAAAAGTTGCAATCCTAGTGAGCTCTTACTTTTTGGAGCTTCAAAACGGATGTTTTTATTGTTTAAGGAGTGAGATCAGTGAAACTAGTGGACGCATTTCACCTTGTAAGTTGTTTTATCAAGTCAGCTTTGAAAGAAGTATATCTAAATTTTATGTAAGAAGTATCAATCAAAACGATTAGTTAGTTCGTCAAAAAATGAATAATCAACAAAAAGTAAGAGAAAATATTATTGAAATTTACAAAGAAAAACCAGATTGTACTCTTACAGCAATTGCTAAAAATTTAAAGGTTTTACATAATACGGGTTCAAGCGTTGTTAAAAAATGTAATGGCACTCGTATTGTTAATAGAAGTTTCAGCACCGATATTAAAAAGGGTATTTATGATCCAAATAATGCTAAGAAAATAGTGGGCCTTCTGAAGTAAAATTCTAGCCTGTAATACAGAAATCTCTGCTGTAAAGCACACTGATTAGAGGTTTTGGTCAGAAAATGTAAAAAAGTGAACGACTAAAACATATAAAGTTCAAAAAGTGAAAAGCTGAAGTTCCAGGAATAATGAGGAGAACGCGCCAAAAAACTATGTCGTAATTTCGTAACAAAATATGATTGTTGTATAATGGATGATGAAACCCACGTCTTTGGTGACTTTTCCCAGCCTTCTGTACAGGAATTTTATAAAGCAGATGCAAAAGATGTAGAGAAAAAAATGTTAACAAAAAAAAAACTAAATTTTTAGTTAGGCAAACAATGTGCAATTACGGCAAAAGTAGTATTTTTTACATAACAACAGGCATTAGAAAATCCCATATGTACATAAGACAGCGTTTGAAAAACGGCATTAGTCATTTATTTGGGAACATGAGGTACCTACTTGTCATTATAGCAAATCAGCGGAAGAGTGAATAATGTGGTTTTGGTGCCAAGCAGGCACGTAGCCATTACTATGTTTTACCGTCCCAACAACAAAAACAATTGTTGGGTTTTTAAGAAATTGTCTTTTCCAATACATGGGCCGGTAAAGCATAGTTCTGGCTACGTGCCTGGTACCAAGAGAGGCGAATGTACTTAACTGCCGAGAACTGATACCAATTGAAATATATTAGGCCCTGGTGAAAAGAATTATGATGAACACAAAACACGTCACCAAAGATGCTTAAACTTTTAAAACTAAATCGCCATTTCACAACATGAAAGTCAATTGCTGGAATTTTTGAAAAAGTAAAAATATTAATAAAAACAAGTTTTTGTTTAATGCTGCTTAAAAAATATCAATTTGTATGAAATACCAATTAATAAACCGTTATATTTTTTAATATTGATTGATTAGATCAAAAGTTAAATTGATTTATTCGTGCACTTGTTGACTGATATCACTCCTTATGTTAAAAAATAATATGAATCTTTCGGGACTTTTTATTCCATAATAATAAAGTAGATATTATGACAAATAAAAAAGTAGTGACTTTATTTTAATAAAAGTTAAAATATATGATAATTTAAATCATTTGAAATATAATTTTGTGTCGAGCACTCACTTTTTGGAGCGACTGTATATGTTTATTTTACTTAGTAAATTTACAACATTTCTAATGGCCATATATAATGGTCATACATATTGTTTAAATCTTCTTTATAATATTTACTAAAATCATACACAGAACAACAACATGTTTTATATACAAATTAAGATTTAAAAGTTTGTAAATACATACAATTAATTAGTTTGTCAATATGACAAAGTTTTAATTGAAAATGAAAACAAAAGATAAAATCTTGAGACGGTAAATAATGGTTATCATTTGGGTAGTTGTCACAACACTCTAAATTTGTAAACAAGAATGTTAACCCATTTTTTCTGAAAAAGCTTTTCAAAGTTTGTTTTTGCAACGCTTTGTGAACGGTATAAAATACCATTCTCACATCGTAAAACATGGTTATCATTTGGGTCCATTTGCTTTAAAACTGTACATCGGTATGTTCTGAAAACGCTTGTACCACCCTTTGAAGTGCTGTTAAAATGCCTTCACGATTGTATTTTCAACCATTGCCATTACCAGTAGCGGGTTATACATCCCATTTGCTGGTAAACTTTATATACCAGGTTCTGTGGAGCGTAAGGCATACCTAAACAAGAGCGGAAAGCGGAACGTTTTTACCGCCTAGCGTTAACGCTGAAATGTCATCCCTAAACAAGAGTGGCAACGCTAAGTCAAATCGATATATATATCAAAATAAAAAATATAACAACCCTGATTATTTTAACAATAAAGCACATTACGATATTGGTGCTTGTGATTTGTGTTTGTTTTGTATTATAACAAATATATGTATATAAATAATAACATAATATATAAAATTTCATAAATACATAAATAACAAATATATGGCATTTTTATAATTTTTCGTTATTTTTTCCTGCACAATAATTAGTTCAGTTCAGTGCTGTTAAACTCATTTTCTCGGCAAAGAAATTTCATACTTTTTGTTTCTGACTTTCGCGTTTTGCAACTTTATAGGATGCATTCGAATTAAAAATTTGTTATGAAGCATTCTTTTCAAAAAAAAGTTATGCACTAAAAAGAAACGTGATTTATCACCGTTATTGGAAGAAAAATTCCAAAAAATGTTTTTAGGGGAAGAACTATTGTAGTACCATTGTCCAATTTCAATTTCTATTTAAATGATCCGAGAAATAATGTGCTTTGTTGTGACTTTTAACCTACTCTATGGACTTTGACACTAATTCTACGACGAATATCGATCAAAAGCTGATATGTATTGTCTAGAAAATAATTTTGTTGTTGTTAAATTTAGGACCAGTTTAGAGTTCAAAAGTCGTCCAAACACGTGTGCGAAATTTTATTTGGCTAATATGATTATTTTTTAAGGAAGAAAAATTGTGCAATTTAAAAAAAGCTTTAAGGAGCTTTCAAAAATCTGCACGATAAAAAACATATTATTATTATTTTTCACTTTTCGCAATTGCCAATGTCAATTTTGGTCAAACTAAGACTTTACATGTTATGGTTCTTCAAACGAAACAAATTAAACTTGATCATCTCTAAAGCATTGGCATTTAAGTCTTTAGATGACACTTGTTGATGAATTTGGACTAAAATTGAAAGAAAAAACAATTACCCAGACGATACATTTCAGATTATGATAGATTTTTGTCAAAGAGGTGCGTTGGAGTCTTACCCCTGGTTTCTACAACAATACGTTCGCCTCTACACGAACGGGTGACTACATGTATTTTGTTTTTGCATTGCATGTATTTTGTTACTGTTTTTAGACGAACGTGAAGCAAAACGTGTTCTAGAAACAGGGCGTCAATGTACATATGTATTGTTTTATTTACCCGATGAGAAGTAAAAAACAAAATTGGAAGAATTGAATTAATTCAAATCAAAAATAAAACATTTTTAACTAATAAATTTTGTTTTTTACTTCTCATCGGGTAAATAAAGCAATACGGGTAAAGTGTTGATCTTTTTCTTTCAAAATTTGAGTAAAAACCTCTACCCCTTCTACATTGGTTCTCTGAAGATTTTCGGTGACGCGACATTAAACATATAAGAACCTATCAGTAGATTAAGTCTGCTTTAAATTAGCGGATAGAAAACCTTTTTAATTAATAAATAAACATTGCACGGTTTTTTGTTTAACAAAAAACAAATGATCTTGAACTTGAATAATCTTGCTCACATCATAATTTATGATAAAAGATCGAAAAATAAACTTCTGTTTTTAATTTTTTAAAATTTAAAAGTAAAACATTTGCAAAAAAAAAACTAAAATAAACTGAGCTTAAAATCATTATATTTATTTCCCTGGAAAAAAACAAAAAATTATGAAAATACAGAAAATACAGAAAAAAATAATAAAAACATCGCTAATTGGTTATTGACGTAAGAACTTCGAGAAAACGTAAAAGCACAACAAAAATCTATTCAAACCAGATTTTTGTTTAACGTTTATGTTTTTTATATGTTCAATGCATATGAATGAAACAACAAGCACTACACAACATCTTCTACGTTTACATTTACGTCTGTCTGATACGTTTACATTTACGTCTGGCTGATTCAGCCTTTACTCAAAAAAATTTTCCGTAGACTTTTGACAAAAGAAGTTTTTTTATTTAAACAATCTTTTAAAGACTCGTGGTTAAAAATAAATTTTTTGTGACAATTATGGCATTGAGGTTGAATGTGGTACGTTATCCTATAATATTGATAGGCTTGAAAGTGTGCTTAGGAGAATAGTAAGATTTGTGTTTGAAATTGCTCATTATGACCATGTTCGCATAATTGGTGCGGTTAATGAATTTTTGGGATGTTCCTTTAAGCAGTATCTTGAATTACGTATTATGATTTTCCTGTTTAAGATACTTAAATTTAATGTGCCGCAATATTTGGATTCTAAATTTTTATTTTTTAGATCTCCGAGGAATACCCATATTGTTGATCCGTTGTTTACTTGCTCAGTTTATGAACGATCATTTCTTGTCAGAACTGCGAGAATTTGGATTCAGTTACCCGAAATTTTACCTGATTTAAACCGATACTTTTAAAAATAGACTATTGCGTAATTTCCAAAGGAATCCATTTCTGAATAATCGGTGATTTTTTTTATTTTATTTTTAATGTCGCGGTTTGGGGCTACTTATTCATAATGATCATGTCATATTTGTGTACCTGTGTCATATCTTGCAAGTGTTTTTTTTTCTCTTTTCTCTATTATTAGGGTTGCTATTAATATTGTTTTCTTTATTTTTATTAATAATGTATTATATTATAATTTTTTTTCTTATAATTAGTGATGTATTTTGTACTACTTAGTAATGCGTTTTGGCTTTGTAGGCTTTTTGTATTACGAATAAAAAAAAATAAATAAAAATTGTCAAGATTAATCTTTTTGTAGATCTAAGAAACTGATGTACACTTTAAGGATCTCTTTAAAAAAATCATAAAACCAATTTGTCGAAATTTCCTTTTGACAAAACAACGTAAGTCAATTTTGTTCAAATTGTTCAATTAATCGAATAACCGTTATAGGGCTGGAAAACCTACAAAATACAAATCCCAGCAAATAAATAAAAACGTGTATGAAAATCAAATTAAGGCGTCAATGCAATCCACCACACGTCTTAGAATACTAGAATTATATATGTAAATTGCTATTTGTCATGGTTGCATGCTTTAGTTTTCTGTTGTTAGTTTATTTTGTTGCTTTATTTTGCTGCTGCTGCTGCTCATGCTGCACCGTTGTTGATTTTCATAAAATAAACGTCATGCAATGCAATAATAAGTTTACATTTCTCTTTATTTTGCAATGTACTAATTTTCATCGTTTAATTAACATCGCCAACAAGATCTTTAAAACAATTCATTCTTTATTATCACTTACCAAGGAATGTTTTTTGCGGAGTTTTTCAGAACAATAATATTATAAAATTCAGAAACATGACCATGGCCGACTTTTAATGTTCAGTACACAATTTAATTTACTTTGCCTCACTATACGATATTAGCCTATAAATTGAATTACAATTAAAGTTCTTGCAATAACAAAGTAAACTATTTAAATTAGTTTTTTCGTATTATAAACAACGAAAACATTGATGTGGCAACCCTTTGATGATTAAACCATAATTTTACATATCACTGAATTTTTTCTTGATTTGAGTTATTTTTTAAATACATAGTTGGTGTTTTTTTAAGCGTTGATCACAAATTATAAATTTTCGTACATTTTGTTTTTTTTTAAATTTTATAAAAAACCCTGATAAAGTGGCTTGTAAGAAGCAGCTGTTATATAGGCTTAATTTTATTTTTAGTAATCTTCAAAACTGAAAATTGAATTTAGGCCGAATTAGCTTATTTTGAAGACAATGAAAATGAATTTATTCTTTTAATTTCGTGTCTATTATATCCTATAATACGAAATTATTATGCTTAAGACTGAGGTATGTGTTGATTATGATGACGTTGATGTTATCATATGAATGTGTATAGTAATGATCAGGGACAGGAAGTTCATGCACTTAAAAAGTGTGGTTAAGGCGCGTATAAGATGCACTAAAAATCTTTAAATGTGCACTTTAAGTCAAAGAAATATGCACTTAATTTTTTTTTTCAAATTATCAAAACAAATTTGGTTTTGGTTTTTATATATATTTTCAAACATAAAATTTAATATATTTGTTCCTAAAAATGTTTTGAATATAGAAAATGACCGCTCAACGTCGAAGTTTGTAATCGGTGTATTTTGATGTATATTGATTTTCAAGTTTATATCACATCTCTATTCTAAAAAGCTGAACTGGAATTTCGAGTTAAAAAAATAATAAAAAACCGTGAAAGAAAAGCACATTAGTTTTATTATTATTTTTCATGTTTTTAAGCAATTTTAGTTTAATTATAAAAATAATTTGTATGGTTTAATATGTTCTCTGAATACGTCTTGCACAACTAACTAATTTTTTTTAATTATTTATATTGAAAAATACGAATTTCAAAATCAATTTAAAACTGTTTCTCTTAATCCCAACTTGAACATACAATTTAAATATAGCATAAAATTGAAGTTTTTACGAGAAACGAAAAAAGATTAAAAAAAAAAAAATATGAATTTAAAACAAGATAAGGAAAAATATGCATTTAAAGCAAAATATGCAAAAATATTCACTAACGAATCGATGTCATTTTAACGCAAATTCTTTGATTCGTAAAGATATTTTATTTTTCCCGTTCTCAGTCTTAAGGGAAAAACATAAACTTTCGGGCTCTGGTAATGATATTCTGAATTATAATGTTTCTTTTTCTTTTCAATTTTATATTTAAATTATCCATTCAACAAAACACTTTAAGAAAAAAAAAAAATGGTATAATTTTAAAACTATTTAAAACATATTTTTACGTAAATTACTAATCTGAATAAGTGTGGCTGATGTGATGTAGGCGGGTAATGTGGAACACCTCTTTATTTCTGTAAGTGTGGACTATTTGAGAAATTTTTGTTGGTTGAAACATTTTATATTCATATAAATTAATGTCACGCTTACATTTTTGAGACTAAACGTGCCCGTTGTTTTTAGTTATTTTAAAAATAAAACTTAGTATGCTTGAATTTTTTTACATGCCTTCAAAAAAATTATTTACTAAAACAAATTTTAAATATCCCAACAAAAAATACGTTCCGTTTATGACCGTTTACGGTACGGTTTTAACGGAATCTTACTCCGTTTACGCACCGTTTTTTGGATCCGCATACTGACCAGAAAACTAATTTTAAGGAGCATCGAAGCTGATTCACATTCGTTGAAAGTCCGTCATTGACGCACCGTTTACGGACTGTTATGTCGTGTATAAGAATTCAGTTTTCGGTCCATATCCGTACCGTTTTTTTTTTTTTTTTTACAAAAACGGACTTGTATGTCTACCAGATACTGACATTATGTACACATAAAAAAGTAACATATGTACATACTCAGATAAGTAAGTACATGTTTTACATGTTGTACATGTATTTTAAAAGGCCTGTATCTCCGAAACTAAACGAGATAGACCAAAACGGACAAAATTTTTGCTCCATAGGAGTATTAATTCACCTTGATAATACAAATAGGAAACAATCATTATGATTCTAAATTATGAAATTGTCAAAATACTTGAAGTATTCATATTCATACAAGTTGGATCACTAATACCTTAAAAGTACTCAAAATGATACGTTTGTCATTCTCTACCTATGTTAAATAATTTAATTTTGAGAATATTTATATCTTTTTTATATGTTTATTAATAATAATTATTGATTGCAACTTAAATTCACATTATATTTACATCCGGTTAATTTCACATCTTTAGTCAGAGCATCAATATCCAATTATGGCCCATAATAAATTATTATATCTGCACACAGAAGAAACATTTAATTAGTGAGGTTTTAATTGGTTATTTTCACGATGGAGTTTCGCACACGATGCAAATAAACACACCTTTTCAACAAAACATCTAAAGACGACTCAATTGCATCTAGTTACACAAACCATCGTGAAAAAAATTATTAAATTACATAAACACCTACCATCTAATACATGTTTGAGACTTCAAGTCCATTGGGCCATTATGGACCATATTTAAATAATTAAATAAATAAATTTTTCCAGAAAAACGGAGAAGTCCGTGTTTATCGGTACTGAAATTAATTTACCAAAACGTAGTTAAACGTATTTTAAAACGTTAAAGTGCCGTAGAATCTGGTTTCATGATTCCCTACGTGTCGCAAAGTTCGTAAACACGTTTCTTGGGATGTTCATATTTTGCAGTTGAGTCTGAAAGAATATGAATTAATTATTGTTTGTTAATATTACGTTTAATAATTTTTAATTAATTTTTAATTTTTTAAATTATTTAGTTGCAGATCGGCTAATGTGGTATACCTTAAGGCGGGGAATGTGGAACACTATTCCACATTACCCTCTCCGTATTTTATTAAAACAAAATATATCAATTTTAAATTGTCTTTTTACTATTACTACCCGGTTTAAAATTTTATCATATATTTTTTTTATATGATCATATACATATATTTGTACATACTATAATCAACATTTCCGTACATGGACAAATATGGTCATATATGTTCATATATTATTTTATATGGTCATCCATATACGTTCATACATTGTATATTTTTTTGTAATTTTTTTTAAGAAAATTTTTTATTTTACAAGTTTGATATAATTTTATTAAAAATAAAAATTATGTTTTTTTCCGACCTTTAATTGTGCAATGAAAATGAAAATTATTCAATTAGCTGACCAGGCAAACGTTGTTTTGCCTTCAAATTATAAGTGTAATTAATTCTTTAAATCAAGAAATTTCTTTTACGCAAATAATAATATAAAAATAATATATTTTTTTTTGTTAAGTATACCTGTTAAACATGAATTGTTACTTAAAACCATATCATAAAATTTATTGTTTACTTCTTTACCTTTTTTATTTATTCTAGGACTATGAAGAACGCTAAAACAATTTTTAAACAACATTATTAAATAACCTTGCAAAAAGTCTTGAATGTGATAATTTATTTTAATGCTTATTTGTTTTTTGCTTTTGGTACCACGCATTTTCACATTTTCAGTTCGACTACTAATATATGTAATTGATGGACTCGTACAAAATTTGAAGGCTATATAGCTTATATAGAACCCTAGATATTTAATATTAATTTTGTATATGAGCTAAATAATCACTTTGTATGGGAGCTGCCACTCCCACTGGTATGATCCCGCCCAATTTTCCCATGACTATTCAAAATTTCTAAGACTGGCTATTATAGAACTGTAGATATATGATATTAAATATTTACTTTGTATGGGAGCTGACACGCAAACTGGTCCGATCACGCCCATTTTTCCCATGACTATTCACATTAACAAATAATCAATGTGCACAAATTTCTAAGACTCTGGCTATTATAGAACTGTAGATATAGGATATTAAATATTTACTTTGTATGGGAGCTGACACGCCCACTGGTCCGATCACGCCCATTTTTCCCATGACTATTCACATTAACAAATAATCAACGTGCACAAATTTCTAAGACTATTTCTATTATAGAATTGCAGATATATGATATTAAATATTTACTTTGTATGGGAGCTGCCACTCCCACTGGTCCGATCCCGCCCATTTTTTTCCTGATTATTCAAATCAGTAACATATGGGATAGTGCAATGTTTCAAAACTCTTGCTATCACAATAGTCAAGATATATGATGTTATTCAATTTATGTGGGAGGGGCCACGCCCACTTGAAATATATATATCCGAAAACCTAATTTGGACTATAACCTTTCAAATGAAACCGGTTTGGGCCAAATCGGTTGGATAGTTTTAGAGTCTATAGAGGATATTAAATACACGTTTTTAGTTTTTTCCTCCTTTTTATTGTTTCGTTTATAAACAAAAACAGGAAGAGTAAACTAGATGTTGGTAGACCAACATTAACTTAATTATATTAATTAAAACTATAAAACCTTAAATATAATTTTTCTAACAATATAAAACAGTTTGTATATAGCAAGTTTAGCTTACAAAAATTAGAATAAAAACTTTAAAATAATTATTAAAGAATATGGCATAAACGCACATGAAAAAATGTATTGCAGTTTAAAAATAAATAGTTCCAACATTTAGCAACACGAACATGCAATGGTCGTTCATGAATAATATAAGCGGTATTCGCTCTTGGTAGCAAACTACCCTTGCAGACCTTTCAGAGCTTGCAGATCTTGTATAAATACAAGAGTATGCAAGACCACAACAACAAAATACATGAAATAAAAATATGCAAGACTTATTTATATGCAAGACGAAAACCTATTGCATATTCTGGGTCTTTCAAACCTTTCAAACTTACAATACTTAACATCTTTTAGTTTTGCCGGAAAACAAAAAAAGAACAGAAATATTTACAAAAAACATTTAATTTTCGTGTAAAAAAAAAACAACTGATTTTAACACAAATTTTTATCAAAAAACAAACTTAAATAAAAGAAAAATGCGATATTAATATAAAAATTGATTTCCTTAAAGTTGATATTCACACAAAATAACAACAGAGTTAAAAATCCACTGAGAACGAAGAATAATGCCAACCTTTTTTATTTAAAAAAATTGCTAAAGTCTACTTAAAAATCGCTAGAAAATATATTTTCGTTAGAAATTAGCTGTTTTGTCAACATTGAAATGCTTGGGTTGTAAACATACAATACACACAAAAAAAAGACGCTCACGCTTTGTAGCATAAAATCATAGTATTAATGCAACCGTTGCATAAATGCTATCAAGAATGAATACCGCTATAATTTCTAATGGGATATACAAGTTGAGGGTTTCTTTCAGAGTACAAAATGTCTACGTACATAGTTAGGGCATTTAGAGGCCATTACTTTGTAATAGCAATCGAATTCAAACAAAATGATTAAAATTGCATCCCAAAAAATGAGAAATATATCTCGAACTATGATCATACATGCACATATATGGCTTTAATTTGTAAACAAAACGTATTATTTCATTAAACAGTAAATTACATCCGTTGAAGTCATCAACACTAACTAAATCCAGAAAAATCTTCAATACAGTAAATTAAACATTAATAATGAATGTGCGTGCTATGCGTTTTCTAATAGAAAGTGGCAAATAAAGATTTAGGGAATATATTCTACGCAGGGTCTAATTTATTTTAGGACTTAAGCAGCTTATATGCCGACCGAATTCTAGATTGTTATCTGTTAAAAAACATAGACATCTAATAACTTCAACGAAAACGCATAAATAAATATTAGGGTGCTTTTTTCAAATGCCTTTTTCGTTAAGAAGTTATCGCTAATGGTTAAAAAGTTATAAAGGTTAAACATTTTATTAAGGGCAAAATAAATAATATTGTTTTTTTAAAAAAAGTTTACAAAATTTCTTTGTAAAAAATTAAAATAATTAAATTTCCACGGTAGAGGTAACAGCTAAACTATTCAATTCGTTTTTATTAAACATGAATCGTCCAATCACGATATTCGTCCAACCAATTGTTCAGTGTAAATGCAAGTTGATTTTATATTTTTCGCCATTTTGATTCCATTTACAAAACTTTACTGTCTTGGTCACTCAAATGCATTATATCGCATGAAAGAAATATTAATTCCAAAATTAACTAAAGTTCGAACATCTAAAGGATTTTTATACAATATTTCAATTACCGCGTTATTAAACAGAAAACTTCTAATAAAAAATGTTAAAGAAAAGCGTATATTTGCCTGAAATTCGTCTTGATTTTTTTTCTGCTAAATTTAAAATGCTCGACATTTTGGAAAAATAAAGTTTAAGATAATTTTGTAAAGTGACGTGAAATGAAAATATTAATAAAAATTTAATTTTTTATTATTAGAACTTTTTAACGACTGGCAGTAACTTTTTAACCATTAGCATTAAATACATAGTTTTTCCACAATTTTTCTCAGTTTGAGATACGTTTTAATTGTCGGCGGAAAAAAAAAAACAGTTTTTAAAATTTTTTGAAAAACATGAATTTTCGGCCCACTCTTGTGGCTATTTGGTGCGTCCTGGAAGTTAAAAAAAAAATGCTCACATTATTAATTTTTTGTGAGGAATCGATTGGTGAAGTAATATTTGCATTATATTCAATAGTCTTTGCTCTATAGAAACTAGGTCTGAAAATCGTGGTTTTTGGCAGCCTTGAAGGAGGGGAAGGAGTTAAAATTTTTCAAAAAAAATTGTGCCGTTTTTTTTTTTTTTAGTCAAAAAGAATCCAAAAAATGATGATATCTCAAAATCTAATTTTTGAAATTAACCCTAATAAATATCGTCGGTACTCTGACGTAACCTCGTAACTCAAAAAACACTACTTTACAGGAGAGACAAAAAACACTTTATTAGAAAATCTAATAACAAACTTTTGATTATTTGTTGTAAATTTTAAAGTTTTATTAACTTCTTATAGATATATATGTTAATTATGCTTAAGAAATTATTTTAAGTTTAAGTTTTTGGTTAAATGCTGAGATACGAGTTTACGATCCGCTAAGTTTCAAATAAAATGTCAGTTACGAGGTTTTACATGTATAAATAAATTCAGTATTTTATTTAAAATACTCACAAATTTTATTAACTTAAAACGTGGGATTTATTTCAAACTTATTTTTTATTCATATTCACATTGAAGATCTTTAAATTTTTGAGCTGTAATAGGTATAACTTCTTGGTACAAAGGATTTGGACGAACTTCGTTATACTTCTTAGTCAATCGTTGAGGTAGATCCTTCCACTTATCATTAAATGATAATTTATACATAATACTATCTTTACTGTACTTCAAGCCTCGTAACTGTAAAACAGTTAGAGATCCAGGCTTGTTACCTGGTCTAATAGATTTACAAGTTTTCACTTTTGAATAATTATAAAAAAAACGTATGATCAATATACTTAACTTTATAAGGATTTTTTAATCTTGCTTCTTGAATTATTTGCACAAAATTATTTGCGTGTGTCCTTTGACTAGATATTTTTGATATATAGTTATATTTTTTTGATTCGCAAATTGATACAAGGCGAGAATACACATCTTCAATAATGTTTTTATTTTTTTTAAAGAAAAACATGAGTCGCAAAAATCTTTCCGGGGTAAAAATACTAATATTCATTGATTCCATTTCCTTGCGTAAAAATTCATAGCTAGGCTATCTCATTTTTTGAAGCTTTTAGATCATTCATGTTTTTCACGAAATCTCGATAAACATCTTGAGCTGACTGATATATATTTTCCAAATACAATTTTGCAGGATTCTTTCTGCGATAATGAGATTCAAGTTTTGGCAAATCAGTCAAGTACTTTCGTACATGTGCTTTCTTCAATATATCTTTTTTACAGTTTTTTCGAGTATTTTTCAGTTTTGACTTTTTTTAAATCCGAGTATCGTTGTTTTTCTTGACCCAATTTAATACTTGCCACTCACCAATGCCAATTTTGTTTAAAAACATTTTTTTACATACTAGTAACCTCTGATTATTTATAAGTAAATGATATTTTAGACTACAGCTTCGCCGAGATTCAGAATTATTATCAGATCGAGATATTGTTTCCTTCTTTACTAATGAAACAACGTATTGTCGTCTTTGATCCGAGTTCAGATCATTCCAAATAGATTTGAAACATTTTTTCCTCTTGCCTTCTGTAATTTCATTACATTTTTTATTTACGCTCTTTTCACATTTTTTGGAATTACAACTTGATTTTATTTTTCGAGCGCTTTTTAGTAATAATTGTTGATCACTGTCTTTTTTTTTTTTGCTCACACTATAATTTGACTGACCTGTTTCCCGTGCCTTTTTCACTTTACTTCTTTCCCAAACTTGAACGGTTGCTTGATTTTTCCGAGCTCGCTGTCTTGATGACAATCCTGAACATTCATCTAAAACTGTTTTTTTAGGGTGATGTGAAACATCGTTTCCATTTGATTTTATACTCGTATTTAAACTTTCAGAAGATTTACAAGAAGTTTGCAACTCTAGCGAAGAAGTTGATTTGTCGAAATCCTCAACTAATAACCCTGTCGTTTCATCCAAACGCATATTAATAAATTCAGTTTCGTTATTATCATAATCATCATCCGTATTTTCAATTGATCCAGATTCAATTGGCACCAGTTGACCAGTTTTTTCATCAAGAATATATGATTGATGATTTATATTATCTGATGTACAAATTATTTGAACTTCAGATGCATCATTAATTTTTGCAGTAGGTACATTTGTAGGTAATTCCAGATCATTAGATGTATTCTCTCCTGTCTGAGTATCATTCCATTCCTTTTGTTTAGATTGTTTTAGGTGGTGCAAGTTCTTTTACTTATGGTAAATTTTCAATCATACGTTTTTTTTGGTGGCATATTCTGAAAAAATTTAGTGATTCTAAATAAATTGTAAAGATGTTATAACGAGTAAGTGAGGTAAGAAATTACATCAATCAAATAATTTAACTTACCAGATATTCAAATCTTAAATCGTTAAAGAATATTGATAAAAATATACAAGACACTTTATTTATGAATTCTTTTATAGAACACAAAGAAAGGTTGTATAACTTTCTCCACAGAAAATAAAATAGCAATTGAGATTTGCTGGTTCGTCAAAAATGCGTAAGTATTGTCTACTCACATTCACCTTTGCCTTAATAGGGGATTCCCAAAACTAAGAAATATTAAATCTAAACGATTTAACTTGAGTAAGAATTGTTCACGTTTTAGTGTTTTCTAACTTGTGCACTGTAGAAATATTGCACAAAAATATTGCAAAAAAAAATTGTATATTGAAGAAATATTGCACAAAATGACAAATAGGTTTTTATCAAGTATTATTTTAAGTTATCTAGTATACGTCCAGAGTACGTGAATGCATGACATCAGTTACGGGTTTTTAAAATTAAACGCTTGAGATACGAGGTTCTGTTTTTTTAAATAAATAATTAACGAGTGGGCATTTTTATTTAAAATTTTACACAGTTGTGTAGAAACATATTCCGAATATGAATCCGGGTTAAACTCAAAACCTTCAAATATTGAGTTACGAGGTTACGTCAGAGTACCGACGATATATATATATAATTATTTGACACAAGAATCAAATTATACTTTTCAAAAGGTATAATCCAAATCTGGTTTCAGAATCACACTCCGACAGGCTTTCAAGCTATACATTAAATTTTCCGATTTTTCACCTTCTGGAAAATATATTATAATACTTGTAGCAGCACCTGAATACTTAAAGGCGCAATGAAAAGTGTTTGTAATATTGAAACCAAGTTATTTTAGTTAAACAAACGCTAGTTCACGCTTAAAGTAAAATGCCACTAAAGTTAAAAATTATAGAAAAACGTGATTTTAGTATTTTAGCAAGACTCTTTTGCCCACAGATTAAAAGTTGTTTAGGAACTCATGTAGAGTTTATATTTTTCTGAAAGACTACTAGATATAGTTGAGTCGAGTTTCATGAAAATTTTATTTTCCAGTTGGTTATAATTCCTCCCCCACAGCCCTCCAAATTTGACCATTGTTTTGGTCAAATTTCAAATTTAAACCAATTTTTTCTCCTAGTGCACCACAGAAATTGGAAAACGAAAAACGTGTGTAGGAGCCCCAATTTGGCCCAAATAAGATAGCTTTATCCTTTTTCAATATCGTTTCAAATGTGGACAAGGCAGCAGTAAATGTAAAAATCATATTTTTTGAATTTTTTTACAGGTTTTTTTTTAGGGAATTGTGCTGGTTTTCTTTAGTCTTATATAAATTATTTTCTGTTTTAATAAAAACAATATGAAGGTAGGTACTTTATTTTGGAAATTAAGACTTCTTATATATACATGTTGAATTAAAATAAAATAATGGCCTGTTTCTCGATTTCGAAAGAAAATTGATTTGGGTTTCTCTAACTAAATTTCTATGCGAACGATGACTTGAAGTACAAGTCGAATGAAAACGTAACAGTTTTCATACAAAATTTGGTTTCTCTATTTCGAACGAGTTGTCAGCAGTGCGAACGTAAATGTCAAAACCAGTCACTTGCTTTTTTGATTTCGAGTAACAAAATATTTTCAAAAAAATATATCACTCATTCCATTAGAAAACGTAAAAAATCTGAACAGGGTCCTCTGATTTTGTTTAGTTTTTGTACATGAATACTCTATGGTCCCATGATATGAGTGACGAATCTTTTAAATAGTAATTGGGAATATAAGTTTTGACTGGGTTGCTGTACGTAAAATAATCTAAGTACGTTATATTTTTATTTTTGAATCTAAAATAACATTTTTGACATCATATCGAAAATTTAACTAGGTAAAAAAATATTGTAAAAAACGATACACAAATGTATAAAAATATTTCCATATTTTAGAATAAAAGAATAAACTTTGTTTAAAAAAATCATTACAAATAGAAGACATGTTTGTCCCATAAAAATCAGTAGTTGTATATGTAGGTAAGATTCCATATTTTAGTAAACGGCATTTTTTTCGTATGCACTTTTTTAACAATAATTTTGTTTAAAAACCTCCAGTTATAAAGTAGACAAGTGCATATTCCAAATATCGTTTAAATTCATAACATGCGATATGCAATTAAAAAGTTATGGCACTTTAAAGTGAAGCACTTTTAGCATTTTTATCAAATTTATGAAAATTAAAAACGTGCATAAAATCGCGAGTTTTTACAAATTTCGAGATCTGAAAAAGGCTATGTGCAAGTGGGAATATAGAGTATTCATGTACAAAATATAAAAAAAAAAACGGAGAACCTAAAAAAAAATCCTTATTTTTCAATGTTCTTTGCTGGAATGAATGATATAATAAAAAATTATAAATATTTTTTTAAAAAAAGGATGGATAAAAAAGGTAAAAATAAAATAACACGAATATTTGTAGTTTTTTAAGAACTTTAAATTTCAGCTTAATGAAATCCACAATGGAACAGCTGAAAACGCTGGTGTACTTTTTGATTTTCTTCTTTTGATTTATTAATTTTTCTTTTGTTTTATTTATTTATTTGTCATATACAGCTAATCACTGTTAAGTAATGTTGTATTTATCTTCAAACAATTTAGTAGTATTTTTGGTATTTTTAAAGGAAATTGTAATAGAAGTTTAAAATATCCGGTCTGGCACCTCTATGATTTGTAAATACGTAAAACACAAAAATTGACACACGTTAGTATAGGCGAACGATAGTTTTCGAAATAGAGAAACCCAAATTGATTCGAATTCGAGTGACTAGCTTGCGTTCGCCTAGGTTTTCGTTCGAGATCGTGGAACAGGTCATAAATAAATAAAAAAAAAGTATGTTCTAGTCCTACGGTCTTGACCTCTCTGAAATTTCGTAGGCATGTGTATCATAAATTTTAATTTTGTCTAAAGATGTTTTTGAAACATGTTTTCCTGAACCTATACTCACTTTCTGTGGAGTATTTTTTTTTTTTTTTGGTTAATACCTACATTATTCTAGACCACCCTTGAACATAGATTTGTAAAGCAATTTTTTTTTTTTTTTTTTTCAACAAAAACAAATAAATTACAATTTATCGCTTTATTTCCCAGGCAACAGAAAAATGTTGTAAATAAAACATTAATTGAAAACGGGTATTTCAGTTAATTTGAATTCGTTATATTTGAACTGAGAAATTGTTTGGCTGAGAACTGAGATTTTTTTTCAGTGTAGATTTTTTTTAGTTATTTTTCAACAGTTAAAAGTAACAACATTTTTAGTTA
Organism: Delia radicum; assembly: GCA_021234595.1. Taxonomy (NCBI): domain Eukaryota; kingdom Metazoa; phylum Arthropoda; class Insecta; order Diptera; family Anthomyiidae; genus Delia; species Delia radicum. The sequence goes on from CM037852.1 coordinate 45,951,435, forward strand.
CTTTAACGGCATTGCCTTTGTCGCCTTTTTAACTACATTTACCTTGTTTTAACTGTCATTGTCAACAGATTCTACTGACAAACTTTTTTGAGTGCACAACACAAATTGTTACAACACAAAATAATTTTAAAAGTTTCAGTTTCTGTATAGCATTCTATATAAAAAAAATTATTTTGTTGCTTTCGTGTATTTTTCATTCTCTAAAGCCGAGCAAAGACGACCGATATAATTGACTTACATTTTATTAATCTTTGCTCATTCACTTTCAATGTTATTGAAATATTATTAATTTATATTGCAATTGATCAATATTCTCCATTTGTTAAAATAAAATAGCGAAATTTAACACATTTTAAAACAAAACCACGTTTACAATTTTTTTTTTTTTATTTTTCAATTATAAAATTTTTATTTAATTCATTCATTTTCCAACAAGACAAAAAAAACTAATTTTAAAAAACTACGTGTTCAATATTGCCCACAAACTTTTCAGTAATATGGAATTGAAAAACAAATATCCAAATCAAATTGAAATTTTCAATTTAATTGATTTACTTTCAATGTAGGGTTTTACATACGTTAAAACTTTTTGTAAACAATCTAAAATTGATCAATAATATTTAACGTGTGTACTCTACTTTAAAATTAGCTGACGTTAAGTAAAGTACACACGTTAAATATAATTGATCAATTTAAGATTGCTTAAATTAAAATCGTATGTACCCTATATTGAAAGTAAATCAATTAAATTGAAAATTCCAAAATGATTTGAATTTTTATTTTTCAATTTTATATTATTGAAAAAATTGTATGCAATATTGAAAATTAGTTTTTTTGAAATTTGTTTATTTTCTTGTTGGAAAATCAATAAATTAAATAAAAATGTTTATAAATTATTGAAAAATAAAAAATAATCTCTGTAAACGTTGTTTTATTTTAGAATTATTCCAATAAAATTGAAAGTTTATGAGCAAAGATCAATAAAATGTAAGTCAATTATATAGGGCGTCTTTGATCGGCTTTAGAAAATAAATACTATTTGAATAGTCTAAAGCTCGTAGTATCCAAAAACTACTTGTAGTAGTATCCAAAATCTACTTGAATAGTCTAAAGCCCGTAGTATCCAAAAACTACTTGTTAAAAAAAAATATTTTCATAGCAACCTTCGTGAAAAAAAAAAAATAATACAAAAAAACGTGTTGAATAAAAAATGTTTGCTGAGAATTTAAAAATAAATTACTCAAAACAAAAATTGTATTTTTTTTTCAAATTCCAGGATCTGAAAAAGTAGTCTACTGATTAAAGGATTAACAACAATAAAATCGACTACAGACATAAGAAGACAAATTCAGAAGAAAAAAATCTTGAAAAAGAATTGTCCAAGTCCAACGAAGACAAAACGGAGTTAATAAACCAAGCGTAGTGAAAAAAAAAAATTGAAACATTCTTAAAAAAAAGTGAGAACAATCAGCAAATTTTAAAATCTTCTAAAGACATATTTGTTGTTTGTACCAGTTTCTTTTGGAGTTAAACCTGCAAACGCCTTTGGTGGATATATAGTTGATTGTTTTTTTTTTGTGAAAAAAAAAAAAATTAAAAAAACATAATTTAAAATACAATAATTACAACAACTATTTAATTATAAAATAAATTAGAGAGTTTTATCAAAATATATATATAAAAAAAAAACAAAAAATTAATGCATATAACACTTTTAAAATTATTTATAAACTAAAAACAAAATATATTTGCAAATATTTCGTGATTCTTTTAACCAAAAAAACAAAAAAAAGTTTTAAAAATACAAATATTTAAACAATTTATATTAACGATATTTAATATTAACATTTTAAAGAAAGTTTGAAAATCCAATCAACAAACAATATTTAACGAATATTTATTAATGAAGCTTTTTTGAAAAACAAAATAATAATTAAATATCAACCACAAATCTCGTAAAATAAACAAACCAACCAACCAAACATTAAAAAATATAACAAGTGGCTTTTGGCGGATGCTTAATTTCAAAACTTTAAATCTTTTATCAAACCCAAATAATATAAAAAGACAAATAATTTACAAAAACTTGAAAATAATAGTTTTTAAAAATCCAAAGACTTGCGTTTAATTTGTATTTCTTTTTTATACAACGCGTTCATTTTTAATTTTTTGCCATTTATCTAACAAAACAAAAAAAAAAACGACTTTAAGCCATATTAAAAAAATTATATACATATATAATTAATATTCTATAAAAAAAACAAATCAAGCTCGAAAATTAAACTCAACAAATAAAACAAAAATCCTTTTAACGTTCCTTATTATACATAAGATTATCTCTTTATCATCAATCTATCGACTTGTGTTTTTTTTTTTAATAAAAAAAAAAAAACGCTTAAATAGGCTTCATATATGGCAACTCTCGAGGATTATACACCCAATATCTTAAATAGCACCGCCTCCAATTCCTCTACTGCAATAACCACCATTGCAACCATCACCACCAGCACTGTTATCGACAACAACAACACCACTATTAACACCACCAGTAGCTGCACTTCTTCGGCTAATAATTCTTTCGACTTGTCTTCTATTACGGCTGTTACCAAAGCATTAGAAATCTCTTCAATTTGTAGTGCTTCCACTGTTGATTCTATTGTTGATAAAATTGTCAATTCACTGGATTTGAACGATACGGCAAAGGATTTGAAGAGTGTTTCTTCGCGTTCTTCTTCGGTAGCTGGTAGCTTAACTTTGGGCTTCGGCGGCGGCAATATGTTTAGTGAGGTGTTCGAAAGTAATGTGGGTACTGAGCTGGAATCGGGCTCTTTGGAAGACTCCTCGTGTTCATTAGGCGAAGGAGGTGTTGAGAAGAATTGCAAGATTTGCAGGTAAGTTAAACTTATAACAATCCTAAAGCAGAATGTACGATCACAGTAACAAATACATATTTAAACATTTTTCTTTTCATTAAAGCTCTCGTTTGCAATCACCTCGTGTTCTCTCTTGTCTTCACGTCTTTTGTGAATCTTGTTTGTCTAAACTGCTTAACGAAGATTCCTCGGGCAATATTTCGTCTTCGTCTTCAACTTCTTCTGTAGCTGGAGAAATTATTTCTGCTTCTTCGAGTTCTACCAAATTGCAGATTGAGTGTCCTATTTGCAAGCAAATCACTACGGTAAGTTTTTATTGTATTACCTGGAGATAAATAACTATATATTTTTGTCATATTTTTGATTTCTCTTTTTTATTTTGAAATGAAAATTTTTGAAATATAAATATTTTGATTTGATTTTTTTGGTTTTCAATTTTTATTTATTTTTCATTTACAAAAGTGTTTTGTTGTGACAAGTGAAAAATTATAGAAAAATTCAAATTAGGAGAAATCATATGGAAAAATCTACGAAACGTTCGATTTCAGATTTTAAAAAACTAAAAATTTAAAATTAGTGGCAAACACTTTGTTTCTAGTTTAAATTAAAAAGCAAATGTTGGCGTGAATCAATTATTTTGAATGCTGAAAAAGTTATACACAAAAACCCGAAAAAATTTTCGTTTATAAAATTTTTGAATTTTTCGGTAATGCGACCACACGTTTCAGTGCTAAGTCCAAATTTTCTCAACACATCTGGCTTTGAGATCAAAGTTAAGAAAAAATGAAATAGCATAATCGATTTAAATAATTATGGTTTAAATTTTATTTTAATGGTAGATATTAACTATTATTATATATAAATATTAAATCGATCAGATAATATTTTTTGTTAACATCTATTTTGTGATGTATCGTGTTTGGTAGTGCAATAAGAAGTGATTTATTTTTATTTCTTTTACGTTTACATACTTCTCCTTAAAACTAGTTTGACAGATCATAACTAAGGTTAAATATAATAATACAAAGATGGTGTTGTGATAATCATGACACTTAGATGGCGCAACATCACAACTCCCATCCCAAGTTTAATAATACATATAAAATGAAATCTTTCAGAAAATGCATTACTCTCTTTTTTTTACAAAATATGGGATTCAAGAAATAATATTTAAGAATAATATTATTATTATTCTAAATTAAAAACATTTTATTTTTTTTTACAACAAAAACTATTCCTTATAGTTACGACGTTCTAACCGTCTTAAACCTCGAGATCTAATCTCTTCCTGATCTTGTGAAACGCTCTGCTGTCCATCCCCCTCCTCAACTGTTGAGTTGTCGGGAGTCGGTATATCTTTAATTAATTTACTCGGTGATGTTTGTTTGTTCGTTAAGATCGGCTTTTTCATTTCTGTTAGACGTACCACAAATCATCTGATTAACGTGTCTTTTAATACTTTTGTTATTGCGAGTTAATATACAACGATAAGAATGAGGACCTATGCGTTCCTTAACCATAGCTTCTTGCCAAGAAGCTTTATTTGGATTTGAATAATCACGAACAAAAACGTTTCTACCGTCGTCAAAATTTACGTTTCGTTTACTTTTATGATTTTTAACGTTTGAAAACTGGCCTTTAATAATTTTGTCCTTAACCAAAGGTGGACTAAGCATACTGAAACGAGTTTTGATTTCCCTACCCAATAACAACTTGGCAGGGGTTTCCCCTGTAGTACAATGTTTCGCTGTCCCATAGTCGAATAAAAAGGTATTAATAATCTCATCGAGATTTTTACCATCCCGAAGGTTTGCCAAAAGGGTCTTTTTAAAAGTCTTTACCAAGTTCTCAGCTTGGCCGTTGGTAGCTGGGTGCCCCGGCGCTGTAAAAATATGATTAATATTATTACTCTTAATAAAAACTTGAAATTCCTCGGCAGTAAATTGTCGCCCGTTGTCACTAACTAGGGTATCTATTAAACCAAATCGTCCAAAAATTTCCTTAAACTTAGTGATAGTGAAACTTGATGTTATGTTTTTCGTTTTAAAAATTTCAACCCATTTAGAAAACGAATCAATAATTATAAGAAAATGAAAATCCTTTATAGGGCCCGCACAATCAACATGAAGCCTGGACCAAGCCGAATCCGTGGGTACCCATGGAACCAAGAAACTTTTTTCCGGACTTGGTTGGCTAACCCTACATAAAATACAATTCGAAACTAATTTTTCAATATCGTGGTCTATACTAGGCCACCAATTATACGAACGTGCAAGAGCTTTAGTTTTGACTATTCCAAAATGAGAATAGTGAAGTTGTGCCAAAACTCTACTACGTAACTTCGGAGGTATTACCACACGAAAACCCCATAAAATACACTCATATTCGACCGAAAGCTCATGTTTTCGGTTAACAAAAGGAACAAATTCGTCTCCATTTAAAGATTCAATTTTACCAGTCTGAATAGCCTCTTTCAATTACGTCTAGTTTCCCTGGCAATAAAATTTAAATTCAATTTATTATCCCCACTGATATAATTAACAAAACCAAAATCCTCTTTGTCCCCGATAATCACTCGCTGTTGAAAACGAGATAAATGATCTGCAGAATTTTCGGTGCCCTTAACAAAACGCATTGTATAATTAAAACCAGACAAAATAAATGCCCATCTTTGAATACGCGCTGCTGCCATCACCTGGGAGCCCTTTATTTTCACCAAAAATGGATAAAAGGGGCTTATGGTCTGATTCCAAGGTGAAGTGAACACCTAATAAATATTGTTTAAGTTTTGTTACGCAAAAAACAATCGCTAAAGCCTCCTTTTGAATAGTGCTGTAATTCTTTTCCGTTTTAGTTAGTGCCCTTGAAACAAAGGCTATTGGCTTTTTTGACCCATCAGCACACATATGGGACAATATACCAGCGACTGCGTTATTTGAAGCATCCGTTGAAAGTAATATAGGAAGTCTAGGGTTAAAATGAACCAATATTTTGTCGGATGTAACTTCTTCCTTCAACGTTTCAAACGCTTTTTGACAACTTTCCGACCATTTAAATCTGACATCCTTTCTAAGAAGCGAGCAAAACTTGGAATAAATTTTGAATAATAATTCAGCATGCCAACAAACGCTCTAAGCTCTGAAACGTTCTGAGGAACAGGAGCTTCTAAAACAGAAGAAATCCGGTCCTTATTCATACTCAACCCATTACGATCAATGTTAAATCCCAAGTAGGACACCTTATCTTTAAAAAATTCACACTTGTCTGCATTAAGACGCAACCCAACTGCTTCGAGTTTAGACAACACTAACTCAATGGTTTTTACATGATCACTAAAATTACGACCAGTGATGATAATATCATCTAAATAATTAACAACGTGAGGAATACCACGTAAAACATTTTCTATTGTTTTTTGAAAAATAGCAGCCGCAGGCTTAACGCCAAACGGTAAACGTGTCATCTTGAAAATACCCAAGTGGGTACTCCATGCGCATAACAACTGACTCCTCATCGAGTACTAATTGATTATAAGCGTTAGATAAATCTAACTTTGTAAATAATTCTCCTCGTAGTGATGCAAACAATTCATCTATTAAGGGCAGAGGATATTTTACGTCCTCCAAATACTTATTAATGGTAGATTTGTAATCCCCGCATATACGGATCTGACCATTTGGTTTGACAATAGGCACTAATGGTGTACCCCACTCGGAGTTATCAACGTGTACTAAAACACCTCTATCCACTAAATCGTTCAATTGAAATTCAATTTTAGATCTCCATGCCAGTGGCACCGGTCTAGGCTTACAAAAAATGGGCTTAACGTTTTCCATTAAATTTAATTTAACCGAACCGCCTGTGTATAAGCCTAAATCTTCCTTAAATACGTTACAAAAACGTTTCTTAATGCTTAGTACACATTCATTTAAATCCCTCACATTATTGACATTTGTTAGGCCTATACCGTATAAATCCATAAAATCTTGGCCTAGAAGAGGGGAGTCGCGACCGTTTGTAACTACAATTAGCAATTTTTCGGTTTTGCAACGATATCTTACCGTTGCCAAAAACTCACCAACAACCTTGATACCCAGTTCACAGTATGCCCAATATTTTTCAGAGCAAGGTTCCAAAATATCCTCTTCGAAATAACGATCAAATGTTGCCTTTGACATCAACGAACAAATAGCACCAGAGTCCACTAGAAAATCAATAGCCACATTGTTTACCTCAACTGAAATTGTAAATTTTCCAGCAGAACGTTTATTAGTAACATTATAAATAGAATACTCATCGCTACTAATATCATTTAATGAACCAACTTTTTTATCTAAATTAATATTTGATACCTGAACCATATTTACTTGATTACTATTGCAAACACTTGCTAAATGCCCAACTTTGTGACATTTGTGACAAACACTATTTTTGTATTTGCATTTTTCGCTTTCATGATTCTTCCAACCGCAATGAGAACATTTTTTTTTCTTCTTTCTTCCGCTATTCATCGCATTGTCTTGAAAATTACTGTTCTTGTTGTTGTTGTTGTTGTTTTTGCTGTTGCCCGTAGCCTCTTCTCTGTTGTTGCCGTTGTTGCATTTTTTTTGTCCACGTAAATATCTTTTTGACACATAATTAACCTCACTTTGTATACCTTGTTGTACACACAACTTTGCCTCCATTGTGAGTGCCTTTTTTAATGCAAATTGCAAAGTTAGGGTTTCATCTTCTTCACACAGCCTTTCAAAAACTTTGCCATCAAAGCCAGTGACAAATTTATTTAAAACAAAGTTCTCCAGCTGCTGCCCAAACTTGCACTCCATCGCCAATTTTTTAAGTCGTGCATACCATGCTGCTACACTTTCGCTTTCTTTCTTCTTTGCTTCAAAGAAATTTCTTCGTTCCCGAAATATTATTACGGGAGGTGAATAATGCTGGTCTAACATTTCACATAATTCTTTGTATTTCTTTTTTGCGGGTAAATCAGGAAAACACAACTCTCTTAGCAAGCCATATGCCTCAAGGCCCACAGCCTTTAATAATGTTGACGTTTTTATGCGGTCCTCTTCTATAGCCGCTTCCACAAAATGTGAATCCAACACTTCTTGCCAATTGCGCCACTTATCAACTTCTGGACGGAAATCCCTTATACCAGTTGTCACTGATGTTGCAAACATACTTTCGTTGTGACCAATTGTAGTATCCTCATTTTTTTTCATTTTTAGACTTAATAAAAAAAAAACCACCAAAATTCACACGTTTTTTGTTTTTTATACAGAAAATCTGCTTTTGTTTTAATTTATATTAATAAATTTTTTATTTTGCACAACACGCTTTAATTTGTAACAAAAATAACAGTACTTTTATTATTTTTGTTGTTTACTGTGTATATTGCTAATCTTCTTGTTTTTTTTGTTTTAATCAACTCGTCGCCACTGTGATGTATCGTGTTTGGTAGTTCAATAAGAAGTGATTTATTTTTATTTCTTTTACGTTTACATACTTCTCCTTAAAACTAGTTTGACAGATCATAACTAAGGTTAAATATAATAATACAAAGATGGTGTTGTGATAATCATGACACTTAGATGGCGCAACATCACATATTTGTTCTTCAAAGGCGATAAAACTAAAAAATAATGCTGCATAAAATTGAGCGCATTGAAGAATTATGGATTGGAGAATTTTGTATTCTCTACAACATTTACTGTCCCAAAAATCTCTAAAAGGCTAACTTCAAATTGAAGCCACACCCGCAGCTTCAAGAATTATGGGACCCAATATATCTTGAATTGTAGATATTATAACAATCATTATGTGAAAATGCTATATCGATCGGGTTTCTTGGCTTTACATCACTTTTAGCTTCACAGTACGCTAAAAATCCAACTTTAAATTGACTAGCACACCCATTAAATCTGGCTTATAAGATAGATATCACCATTAATATTGTTATGTGTAAATGATAAAAGGATCGGATTATCCCTTTTATTTCTACATCACTTTTAGCTTCAAAATCTATGAAAAGCTAAATAATTTAACCTTAATTGTCTCTGGATACCAGAATAACAATATGATTCATTTAGCACTTACACACAATAATAGTGTACTGAAATTTACAGATAACGTAGGACTGCAACAAATTATTTCTCAAACTGAGGATGTGCCCTTCAAAAAATATAAAATTTTAATATATTCACGCATGGACCTGATGAGTTTTGTATTGTCATATTTTCTTCATTTCGATTTGATATCATTTAATTAGTATATTTGTCAATTATATGTCGCAATTTACGCTGAAAGCGCATAAATGATAAATCTTTGAAATTTGTATTTATTGAAAAAATAGAGTGATATATTTTGGAGAGCTACAATTTATTCCACATACTTTTATCAACATGTAGGAGATTTCGCAACAACAGGATTATCATCCACCAAAGGTTTTATGAGATTTCCTTGTATGCTGAAAAAATTATACCCATGTTAAGATTTTATTTCATGTTAAATATAATTATTATTAGTAAAGGGTGTTTTTTATAAAGGTAAAAAACTTTGAAATGGAATAAGACAAAGATGAATTTTTTAAATTTACATGAAATTTACTTTATTCGAAATATAATCTTCTGGCATTATAATTTAATTATAACTTCTGGCATATGACGTAGTCTAATCTGGAGGTCCAATTTTCGATGACTTTCTTCAACATTTGTGGCCGTATATTGGCAATAACGCGGCGAATGTTGTCCTCCAAGTGGTCAATCGTTTCGGGCTTTTCGGCGTAGACTAGCGACTTCACATATCCCCACAGAAAATAGTCCAGCGGCGTTAAATCGCACGATCGCGTTTAATCGCACGAATAACGGGTCCGAAGCGTGAAACTATGCGGTTACCCAACGTTTCCTTCAATAAATCAATTGTGGCACTAGCTGTGTCTTGTTGAAACCACAGCTCCTGCACATCATGGTTGTTCAATTGATGAACGAAAAAGTCAGTAGTCATGGTTCTATAGCGGTCACAATTGACTGTAACGTTCTGACCAGCATCGTTTTTAAATGATTCCACCAGCCCATTAAGCACACCAGTCAGTTTTTCTAGTTGTAACGGTTTCTTAACATACACTTGAGGACTATCATCACTCCAAATACGGCAGTTTTGTTTATTGACGTATCCATTTAACCAAAAGTGAGTTTCATCGCTAAACAAAATTTGCAAAATTCACTAAATTCACTAAATTCTCGTATTTCGAACACAACCTTGCTTTTTAAAATAAATTTGCACAATTTGGAAGCGTTCTTCAGGCGTCAGTCTATTCATGTTGAAATGTCAAACCAAACTAAACATAAATCACTTGACAGCTGACAAAATGGCCGCCAGTTAAAAAAGTTTTGCGAACTTAAAGTTCTATACTTGGATAAAAAAACCCTTTAGTATTTTTTTAGTGAGTTTTATGCAAGTCATATTTCACCCCATAGGCTTGGTTGGAAATAATATAAATAATAATAATAAAAAAAAGAGTAGAAAAACGTTTGAAATTGACAAACAAAATTAGGCTAAATTAGGGAAGTTTGTAATTGAGTAGAGTACATTCACAATAGTTCCACAACTAGTTCTTTAGATCCAGTACTGGTTCTAGTTTAGCGTTGTAACCCTAGATTTTTGTTTGAAATTGTCACTCTTAGAACCAGTTATAAGGAGCTTTTGAAGAACAGTTACTAGTTCTATACAACGGTTCTAGAATCCATTCTTGTATCCGTGATTTTTGTTAGAAATTGTCACGGTGGGAACTGGTTCTGTGGAACGGTTCTAGAACCTATTCTTACATCAGTTTTAGCATGCGTTCTACAACTAATGATTTGAGGTGACAAATTAAATTTACATGCAAAAATTGTGCAGGGGGATTAACTTTAAAATAACAAAAATTGAGTAATAGAAAGAGCTTTCAGTTGTTTATTTTAACAATATAATGTATACAAAAGGAATCCCAGATTTAATTGAAATTCGGCTGATTTCTCAAAAAAAAAAAAAAACAATAAAAAATAGGTTTTGCTCTTGAACTTTTGTGAAAATGTTTGTTTTGTTAAATATTTATTGCGTTGCTCGTACATTTTTGAGGGAAACTAAAACCACTACTTTTTACCGTTTTGTACATCATTTCAGCGCTATTTTTTGCTCATAAAATAGTTGTTTGTCATTTTCAACAAGTTACCAATGTTCCAAATATTATTCGATTTGCTTTAATTTGTCAATGCTTTCGTAGTAACAAGTGTCAAAAACACCATTCTAGTTGTTTTCTTTGAAACGATCGAATAGCTTAAAAAATGTCGTCAAATAGAGAAAAAATTAGAAAAAAGATATAGCACGTAAATTTGTAATATCAAAATCACTTGTGGAAAAAATAAAGAAAAAACATAATTTATGATGTGTGCAAGATTATTCAAGTTCAAGATCATTTCGCACACCCAGTTCAAAAGCGACCCAACTCAACTCAACTCAAAATTTTAATTTTTCGGTTTTATATGCTTAATCTATGCACAATATACTTGTTTATCTATAAAAAAAATATCAGTGTATTTTGTTGTTGTTAACTGTTGCTAAAAAACAGTTATGTCTTTCTTGATGTTTCAATTGGTATAAAGTTGCAAATATTTTTTTTCGATTTCTGAAAAATGAAAAATTTTGAGTTGAGTCACTTTTGTACTAGGTGTGCGATTTGTTTTTTGTTAAACAAAAAAACCGTGCAATGTTTATTTATTAATTAAAAAAAAAATAAAAAATTATTTAAAAATTTTGAGCAAGATTATTCAAGTTCAAGATCATTTGTTTTTTGTTGAAATTTTTAATAAATTTTTTTTATTTTTTTTAATTAATAAATAAACATTGCACGGTTTTTTGTTTAACAAAAAACAAATGATCTTGAACTTGAATAATCTTGCTCATATCATAATTTATGATAAAAGATCGAAAAATGCACTTTAGGCTTTATTGTTTTAAAATTTAAAAGTAAAACATTTTAAAAAGCACAATTTAAAAATATTTGAAGTCAAAATTGTTCCAAATCGGAATGAAAAAAGGACGAAGACTGCAAGAATAAGGGCAAACTGCTATTCCATAAATTGAAAAACCTTAAAGGATGCATAATTAAAGATAATGAAACTTATTGTAAAACGGATTAGTTACAACTTCAAGTTCAAGTACAAAAATCTTTCAAAATTTGTAAAAAAAAAATCTTGGTATGGCAAGTTATTTGTTAGCAGATATTGTGAAAAGAACAATGAACAGCGAATTTTATTTAAATGCATGTTTACAAAAAGCAGTTCTGTCGATGTATATATCGCTCCCCTTTTCTGGGCTGGTTTGTTCAACTGACAGTACAGCAAAAATGTCCTTTACTGGTACTCAAAGCATAACGTAAATTTTGTACCAAAATAAATCAATCCGCCAAATTGCCCAGAGCTGCGCTCCATTGATCGCTATTTGGCTGTAGTAAAGACGAATCTTAGATGACACTTTCGGCCTCCGAAAAGTGTAAAAACATTTGGAATTCAATGGAAAAAAAACTGCCCAAAAGATTGGTAGGAAAATTGCATATTCTAATTTTTAATTTTTGTTACTAAATTTTATATTTTGCGCTACATATAAAATAAAAAACATTAAAAGTTTTATTTCAATACAAATTTTTCGCAGCATTTTCAAAATGACAAAAAGCATTTCGAGACATCCTTTAATGGAAGATTGAAGAATTGTGTAAAAAAATCAAAGTTTTTTTTTTATTTTTTTGCAGTTCTGGAACTAGTTTAAGATTATTTGAAACGTTCTAGAAGTAATGTACAGCTAGTTCTTAAGCACTAGTTCTCAGAACAACTCAAAGGTATTGTTAAAATGCTCAATAACATTCTCTTGCATGAGTTCTAGAACTAGTTGTGAAATCACTAGTTCTAAGAATGCTATTAACTAACCTGAAATAACTCTTCAAGAAATAGTTCTGGAACTAGCAATTTTAGGAGTTCCAAAAATTTTCCTGGGATAAAAATTATTATTTAGGATGTTCGCCTGGTCAAATTAGTTGTCTCAAAAATTCTGATAACATCAAATATATTATAAATTTTTCTTAAAATGGTTTAAATCCTTTAGTAGATTTTTCCATATTTTTTTGTAAACTATCCTGCGTAAAAATGAATTAAAACAAGTGTGGAAAATATGGAAAAAGTAAAAAACGCTAAAAACCGCAAATTAAAAAAAAAAACTATAAAACAATTAAATATAATACTTAGGGTTTGCTTGAAATAAACTGATTTATGATAAAAATATTTTAAAGTATCTTATTTATTAGATAAAAAAAATATTTGTAGGCGTTGCGGCGTTTTGCTTAGCGCGTTTTACAAGTTCACCAACACTGCATCATATGGCGAGCAAAGATAATTTAAGTCTGGGTTAGCCTACCGTAACAACGTAACTTAACGTAACCGTAGCTGATTTAGTAGTAAGGCAAAGTTTGATTTGATTACTTGATTTTTGTTTGTTTGCTTGTGTGGAAAACATGGTACGTTTTTAAAGTTCTCTATAATTGCAGTAAATTCTAGAGGTGCGTGTAAGTTAAGGTTACATTACAGCTACGGTTGGATAACCCAGCTTTTAGCATCTCGTACATTAACAGTGTTTCATATTGGAAGAATTCCTTTCTTCTTACATCCCTAATCTATCCCCTTTACAAAGACTGCAACATTAATATTATTAATAAATAGAAACAAATTCTCTGAGCGTTGCTTCTCTTCCATTATAAAAATATAGAATTCCTCATGTCAAATTCAATAATTCGATAACGCTTTTTGTCATTGAACCTTATATTTTTCTGCGTCATTTTCGACCTATCGCTTAAGTCGACTTCAAGTATGCATTTCGAAATTTCGTATATTTGAAAATTTAGAAACCAAATTGTCTTAGCTTTTTTTGTGTTTTTTGACAGAAAACAAACTTAGTGAACGTTTGTACTTAAGTACTCTTTTTCTTATACTGTAAAATGTTGTAAAAAAATTCGCCAAATGAGCTATATTTACTTAAATGCCTTTATTTCAAAACAACATAGTAAAAATCGGTTACCACTGTGCAGTAGAGCGGAATTTTTTTCAACTTTCGATTTTTATCAATTCGATTATTGTGGCATTATTAGGTCAACAAGTTAAGTGGTGACTAGAGTGTCCCAAACCGTAACCGAAAACTGGTTAACAAATTTTTTTATTTTTAAAAAGCAACCGTTTTCTAATATTTTCTATTTTTGAATATTCACGAAACCGTTTTTTGGTCGGTTAACCGGTTACTTTTTTTTAATAAGATAATTTATTTAAAAAAAAAAACAATCGTTTATATACAACTCACTAAAAAATACTACTATACAAATATTTAACAATAAACCAAATCTTAACATTAACTAAACAATTTTCTGAAAACATTAAATAAAATACAATATATGTATTATTTAAAAGTAAAAAAAAAAATAAAATAGATTGATACAAACGTATATAAATACTCCTCATTTTAACCCTATTACAAATTTTCCCTAATGAATGCCAGTATATAATTGCGTTCAAATATCTAATATATATAAAAAAGTTTAAACATTGTTGCATCAGGCATACTCTTTAAGTTTGTTTTTAAATACATTGACAGAACAGTCAAAATTTCTAAGTATTAATGGCAAAGAATTACAAATTTTAGATACCCTGTTTTGAAAAGATCGTCGAAGAATTGATCTGTTAATCAATTGAGGGTTTCTTAAAGTTCTTGAAAATACAAAATGTTTTAATAAATATTCCGGGTATTTAGAACTAAAAACTTTAAAAAAATATAATAACAGTCGCATGTGAAGAAAACTTTTAAAATTGCATCCGAGAAAGTCTACTACATAATTAGAAACATGATCGCGATATTTAAGGTTGTACACAAATCGAATCATTCGATTGAAAAGAAAATTGTATGTACGCAAAAAAAAAAACAAAAAAAAAAAAACGACCCTTTAAAAAAACTTCAGCACAATACAACATATTGTACATCAATAATGCGTGCGCAATGCGCCTTTTAACATAAACGGGTATATAAAGATTCAAAGAATATAATCGACGTAATGTAAAATTAATAGTAGAACACAACCAATTTATATGTTCATTATTCAAAAATTTGTTTATATGGTGTCATAAAATTATGTATAATTATATATGGTCGAATATATAATTATATCTGCCTTATATAATAGGTAAAACCTTATATAATTTTTATAAAAAAATCAGACCTCGAGCTTAACAATTATTTTTATTTGATATAAAGAAAAGGTCAAAAAAACATTTACATATTTTTATAATTTATATAATTTTAATATAGAACAGAATTATGTATAATTATATCCACCAATTTCCGTATATAATTATATATAATTTGATAAGGCTTATATAACATTTTTCAATCGGGTGTACAAAAAAAAAAAAAAACAAATCTACAGTATCATTTGTAGCAGTTTTGGAAAGTATTTTTTGAAAATCCCCCTAAATTGTACAAAAACCCCTAGATCTATTCTACTAACAAAAAATTCGCCTAAAAATTATTTTTCCTTAAATCTGCTAATATTTTCAGTTTTTTATTTTAAATTTTTCTAATAAATATGTTAAAATACACTACATTTGTTAGAGTTCATAAGTAAAAGTTAGCAAGGAGCTAACACATACATACGTTATTCATAATACACTTGTCATACTCTTGTTAAGTATATGTTAACAAGATTCTAAACTGATGTTAAGAGTTTAAAAAAACATCTGTTTTCTGTCAAAGTGACTGCAAAAAATTATAAAAAATAAATATACATACATTTTTGTGCCCGAAAAATATTTTTAATCTCTAAATCATGGAAACGTCTAATAATCTTGCGATTAAAGTTTATAAAAAAAAAAGAAAAAACACATTTTTTGTTTATACTGACACGTAAAAAGTAAAAAGTATAGATTTACAAAAGAAAATGCCAAAAAATTAACTGATTTGGTCAAGAATGAGCTGAAAGGAAAAATAACGATGGACACATTCTACCATATCTTCAAGTTCTATCAGCGTTAAGGTGTTGGGGCCGCAACAACGTACAAGAAGATTGTGGTGAATTTCATGGATTTAGTCCACCTTCAATGAGCTGAATTTATGAAAAGGTAGCCAGGGCGTTTGCTAAAAAAGTCACGACATATATTTAAATGCCAACTACAGCTGCCATAACTAGTATATTTAACAAATCCTGTAAATACAGGTAACAAATAACATAAATGTAAAAAAATTATGAAGAATAAATATCTTACCTTTTCAGATGATCTTTTTATAACTTTTTATCTGATTTATCAGATTTTAAGATGTTTTTTTCCATTATTTTAAAAAATCAGAGTTGCTTTGCAAAGAAATATGTGCTACCTTTAGAATTACCCTATGGCATCATATAAATTTAGGGTGGATTTTTTAAATTTAAAGTTGACAGATTAAAATGTATTATGAATAAACTCTATGTTAACAAGCTTCTAATCAAAAATTGTATTCTAGTAAGCAGCTCGTTGTTTGCGATGTATAAGTAACTGCTAACTTTAACTTATGAATATGACTGTTAGTGTTTTCATATCAAGGGCTTATATTCAAAACTTGCTATCTGCAGTTTTCTCGAAAATGAGTTTTTGATGGCAACTTGTTCACTGGTTAAGTTGTCATATATCATATTAAATTTGAACTGAAATTTTTTTTCTTTAACATTTTTTTTCTTAAATTTGTGATTTTGCTATCTACTATACGTAGTTTTGCGAATAAAAGGTTGCTATCAGCATAAAAAAATTGGTTTTTATTATCATAAAACCTAAAAGTGTTGGTATTGAATCATTAAAAATATAAACAGAATGAACTATTCAAAAAATGGTCAACATAAATCCGGGGATTATAATTCCCTACAACGTATTGCGACTGATTATATGTCATCCAATGAAGATTTGTTGTCTACAATTCGTGACAATTATAATTTTAATCAAACGTTTTATCCAGATTCCGAGAATAAACAAATCGACGACAATGTTGTCAAAGCGGAATTTGGGAGACGATCTCATAATAGGTTTGTTGCTTAAATTTCGAGACAATTATATGTAATTGTAACATAAATTTGTATCCAGATTCCGAAAAAGAACAAATCAACCACAATGAGGTCGCTTGCCGTAGACGAAAACGATCCCATTTCTCTGCTTCAAAAGCTGGAACAGAAAATAAGAAAAGGCGAATGAACTGGCAAAGTATTTGGGATTTTCGACAATTGAGAAAATTGTTCAACAAAATGTACAAAAGGCGCAAAGAGAGATTTGGTTCTTTATAACATACGGGGGTTATAAAGAACCAAAGGCCTTACAATCTGGTTCCCGTCCTATTCAGCCAAGCAAATGGAAGCATTTGCAAGCATTGAAGTCTTATAAATTGATAACTTAAAACAGGCGAAGAATGCCTAATCATAAATCATTGCCTACCACGAATTCCATTACTAGATTTTTTGTTAATACATATTATTATATTTACTTTTATTGTTTTATATTAAAACAACATTAACTTGAATAAAAAATCGTGTTATTTAAATAAAAAACGTTAATTAGTTTACAATAAAACTTATTTGTATTTTTGTACAAAAAGTGCTATCTGATAATTTGAACATACGAATTGATAAAATTTATATTTGCAAAAAGTGCTATCTGCTATATCAGCGCGAATAACAGCAATTAAAAAAAATTGTGAAACTTAGACGTCGTTTTTAAATAACTTTGTAGAAGAAATTTTAGTAATAACTACTACAATTTACAAAAAAAAATGTTTTTTTGCTCTCCTGAAAAATTGTGATTATGCAGATAGCAAGTTTTGAATATAAGCCCTCGATATTCAAATCTGAAATTTTATTTTAAATGTGTTAAATTTTACTAACAATATAAATAAATTTAAAAATTTGTAAATATTTTTACAACAAAAATTACCCTAATTTACGGTTTAAATCGAATTTTTAGCCCTCAAAGAGAAGACATAACGCCCTTATTACGGTTGTCTTTGGCAAAATCGTGAGTAGGTCGAATTTTTTAAAAATCAGAGACCAAAAAAAAAAAGCACAAAAAATGTGGAATAAATCTTACTTTTAAATAATTCACTAACATAATCAAATGTATTGCAAACCAAAATTATGAATTATTGCAAATACTAAATATTTTTAATTTTATTTTTTGATTCACTGATAAATTTTCAGTTATATTTTTAAGTTTTATTTTACAAATAATTTATAAAAGTTATTTGATTTTATTGAAACAATCAAATAATAACTTTTTTAAATTGTAAATCAAATAAAAATTAAATCAAACCTGTGTTTTGCTCCGTACGTTGATGAAATAGGCGGTTTGATTTGCATTTAATAAATAGATATTTAGATAGTAAATAAGTAATTGACAATAGCAGGATGCTTGAACTGCTGCATTTAATTGTTCCCGAGGTTTTGATTTTTATTTATAAATGTTATTTACTAATATTGTAAAAAAATCCCAAAATAACCTTTATTATTTAAAACAATTAGTCTTATTTTTTTTATGTTTTTGTTTGATTTGAAAATATAAATCATACAAGGCCAGTAAAATAAAATTAAAAAATATTTAAAAAAGAAATATTCGACAAACAAAAAAATTTTTGAATAAAAATTTAACCGGAGAAGAGGAATATGATTTTTTTGCTGTTTTTCTTTTTGTTACCATTTTACTCATATTTACTATTTTGCCATTTTCTGATATTTAATATTTGGGCCTAAAATCAGCTTTATTAAGATTTTTGAGCTTTAAATGCTTTTTTCGTTATTTTTTTTTTACTTTTTCTTTTAAAAAGTTCAGTTTTTTTTACCTTTTTTGTAGTTTTGGATTTTTTTAAATTTTTTACAATATTTTTTTTTGCCATCAACACGTCGGATTTTGCAACTTTTTGTCTACTCTGGTTATAACTGTTAAAAACTCGTTAATAGCACATCTTTTAAAAGTTTTATTAAAATTGTAATAAATATCAATCAAATTATAAAAATGTATTTTCAGAATTTATAAATACATTTTTTTATGAAGTCAAAAATTTTATCAACAAACTCGACAAGCTTAATCACGTCGAATAACGGCAGTCGACGTAATCTAAAGAATGGTAGCAGTGATACGAAAATATTTTTTCAAAATAATTCAATTAAAAATATAATATATTTAAAAATTTAGTATGGAAACCTGAAAATTACCAGTGCAAAATTTATAAACATGAAAAATAATAGAAAAATAATAGAAAAATAATAGAAAAATAATAGAAAAATAATAGAAAAATAATAGAAAAATAATAGAAAAATAATAGAAAAATAATAGAAAAATAATAGAAAAATAATAGAAAAATAATAGAAAAATAATAGAAAAATAATAGAAAAATAATAGAAAAATAATAGAAAAATAATAGAAAAATAATAGAAAAATAATAGAAAAATAATAGAAAAATAATAGAAAAATAATAGAAAAATAATAGAAAAATATAGAAAATAATAGAAAAATAATAGAAAATCATAGAAAAATAATAGAAAATAATAGAAAATAATAGAAAAATAATAGAAAAATAATAGAAAAATAATAGAAAATAATAGAAAAATAATAGAAAAATAATAGAAAATAATAGAAAAATAATAGAAAATAATAGAAAAATAATAGAAAAATAATAGAAAAATAATAGAAAAATATAGAAATAATAGAAAAATAATAGAAAAATAATAGAAAATAATAGAAAAATAATAGAAAAATAATAGAAAAATAATAGAAAATAATAGAAAATAATAGAAAAATAATAGAAAAATAATAGAAAAATAATAGAAAAATAATAGAAAAATAATAGAAAAATAATAGAAAAATAATAGAAAATAATAGAAAATATAGAAAAATAATAGAAAATAATAGAAAAATAATAGAAAAATAATAGAAAAATAATAGAAAAATAATAGAAAAATAATAGAAAAATAATAGAAAAATAATAGAAAAATAATAGAAAATAATAGAAAATAATAGAAAAATAATAGAAAAATAATAGAAAATAATAGAAAAATAATAGAAAAATAATAGAAAATAATAGAAAAATAATAGAAAAATAATAGAAAAATAATAGAAAAATAATAGAAAAATAATAGAAAATAATAGAAAATAATAGAAAAATAATAGAAAAATAATAAAAATAATAGAAAAATAATAGAAATATAATAGAAAATATAATAGAAAATAATAGAAAATAATAGAAAAATAATAGAAAATAATAGAAAATAATAGAAAAATAATAGAAAAATAATAGAAAAATAATAGAAAAATAATAGAAAAATAATAGAAAATAATAGAAAAATAATAAAAAATAATTAAAAATAATAAAAAAGTAAAAAATTAGGTTTTTTAACGCAAAAGGTTCGAAATACCATACATAAACAAAGAAAAATTAAAAAAAAAACTATTCGAAACCTGTTTTTTTTTAAAAAATCTGATTATTCGAATAAACCGCAAAACCGGTATTTTTAAAATCGTTGTTTATTTGGTTACTCTACCCAAAGTCTTCGATGTTTAAGTTTTTTCTTCAATTGCTTTAAGTTTCGACAATTAAAATTCAAAGTCCCAATTCACCCCACTTTCTCCTTAATAATTGTAAAAAACGTAACTGTTTTATATTTGTTTGTTTTTGTTTGTTTGTTGCAGATTGGCCCCAAGGGTATGCAATCATTGACTTGTGATTATATTTTAACCAATATTTTGGATTTGGCAACGATTGAATCTGAACAATTGCATTGTACTTCATGCAAAAGTAAGGAAAATGCAATTTCACGTTGCAATGATTGTGCCAATTTCTTATGTAGTGGTTGCGACAATGCTCACAAGTATATGAGATGTTTTGAAAACCATCAAGTTGTCATATTGGAAGATTTGCAAAAATCAGCTGATAGTGATAAGCCTTTGGTCATTCACAAGCCATTGTATTGTAACGTACACGCATCGGAAAATCTCAAGTACTATTGCTTTAATTGCCAAATTCCGGTTTGCAACGATTGTTTGATTGCCGATCACAAGGGCAGTGAACATCACTACGATATCATTGGTTCGGCTGAGAAATCGGTACGCGTTGATGTTGAGAATCTTATGAAGGAGGCCAAATCTAAGGTGAGCTGTTTATTAAATCTCTAACTTGAAAGAGGTAGTAAACTTTTATCTTTTAGGTGCAATATTGCGATGACGCTGCCGCAAATCTATCAAGTGCTCTTACTGAGCTACAAACTCAACATGATTCAGCACGAGATCTTATCCAAGAGACTTTTGATAATTACAAAAAGGTTTTGGAGAAATGCCGTGATCAGGCTTTAGTCGAATTAGAGAAATTGCATTCAGAACGAGAACTGAAAATAATGGATCTTATGCAGAATATTGAAAATACTATGGGTAAAATCGACAACACTTGCAAGTTTACTAATCGAGTGTTGGAACAAGCCAATGCTGCTGAATTTTTATCCATGAAAAAGTTGATTGGTGTCCAATTTATCAACTTGATAAATACTACGCCAAAATGCGACATTAACTATTCATTGACCTTTGATACCAAAGCTGAGAAATTTCAACAGGTGGCCCAGGATACTTTTGGCAAGTTTCGTACAGAATCTACTCCACCGTCTCCTAAGGAGAGTACACCACCACCTACTCTGCCTGGCATGCCGCCAAATATGATGAATAGTCGTGTCGGAATCGGAGGCAGTAATGGCGGTATGAACTGCTCGAATAGCTCTCAAGGTCATTTGACCAGTTCTGTCACTGCTAGCAGTCCAATTTCTTTGCCAACATCTATGCAAAGTTCATTTGATGGTGATATCTACGCCTTGGGCAATGGTTTCATGATGTCGAATGTTCTTACACCAGATTCACCACCGCAGGGTCCATCTAGTGGTGGTATGCATCATCATCACCACCATCATCATCAGCTGCAACATCAGAGCAGCACTTCTTCTCATCATAGTGGTGTTAATGGCTTTAATGGTATGGGTTCCATTGTTCCGGGCGTCGGAAATAATCTCAATAATAACATGACTGGATCTGCGACTGGTCTCAATGGCGCTATGGGAGGTCCGCAATTAGGAGCCGGCCTGAATGCCGGACCCCTTATGGGACACCAAGGTCTAAATGGTTTGAATGGCGGTACAGGTCCATCAAATGGTCTCAATGCTCTAAATAATCCTCTCAACAATAGTCTTGCTGCTGGTCTTAATGGCCCTCTTGGTGGAAATGGCGGTGGACCATCAACTGGGGGTTACAATAGTATTCTCGAATACAATCTATCTCGTCTTGCCAGTCTTACTGAAAATACTCCTGACACTCTAAATGACGCACTAGTTGGGCCGGCTAGTGTATCTTCCAATCAGTCGGTTGTTCCTGCTTCTAATGCACAAAATCAACCCATTACACTAGCCGATCTCTTGTCTGGCGATCAGCGTGCATTCAATAATTTACAAGCTCTTGCTAAACTGGGTTTAAACAACAACGGTAAGTTTCTTTTAGTTTTTTTTATACACTTATAATTTTCAATTTTTGACAATACATATCGACGAGTGGTTTTAATTTGCTGCATATGAAATACGTACATCAAATTTAATCCTTTTAAGAACAGCTTCTTTTTCGTAGCTTTTTTGTTTGTTTGTTGTATGTCATTATCATTTATATTGAATTATTTTCTATGACTGTACTTAATAACAGGCATGAGCGATCCATGACCGAAAGTCTTAAAAATATTTTAATAAAAAGTGTTATGGGCTCTTTGCAGTTTGACAATATTTCTATGGAATAATATTTTAAACAGAATAATAAGAAGTGGCAACCCTGGGTACAAAACATGTTCAATATGGGTATCAGCATTTTTGTTTTCTTAACTCATTAATGGCACGTCATAGATCCGCTGGACATTTTTCATACAAACTTTCCAGATATATGAAACCATTCGTTTAGAAATTTTTGTATTTTTTTCACCGTAAAGCGCCCTCTGGTAAAAATATTGGCAACCAAAGTTAAAACTTTGACAGCCCGACTGAAAAAAATTATTTAAGCCATATCAAATAATATATAATTATATACGGAAATTAGTGAATATAATAATATAAAATCTGATATAATCAGATATAATTATATCCGAAAAATGGGTATATATAATTTTATAAAATTATATCAAATTATATATAATTATATATTGGACCAAACATAATTATATATTATAAAAGCACCATATAATTTTTTTTAAAATAATTATATATGATTATATATGTTGCTATATATGTTTATATATAATTATATATAATTATATATAATTACATATACCTTACATCGGGAGCATATAAATCCTAGACGGTGTAAGATATTTTAAAAGTTTTAATTTTGTAGACAAATCTTTATTAAAAAATACAGGAAATATTATGGTTTTTAAGTTAATCTATTTTTTAAATTTTTTGGTAAAATATCGTGGCTTTTAACCATTTTTTAAAGTTGCCATATGGCAACCTTGACGATATAATTTTAATAATTTTAGTAGTATTTTAATAAAAACCATCCATTATTTATGTATTGAGTGAAAACAGAATAAATTTTCTGTATTTGAAAAGTTCATCGTTCGATTGGTCAAATTTTCAAAATTTATATAATATCGATGAACTAATTTCTAGCAGAGAAATACATTTTCATAATTTTCCATCAACATAACAATAAAAAAATGAAAAATTACTCTTTTTTATATTTTTAAATAATTTTTGAAAAAGTTCTATTAAAAAATTTCAACATTGATTTTTTCAAAAAATATTTAGCAAGTCTGGATAAAAAGTTTTCACAATTTTTTTTATTCTCGATTGTAGCAAATTGTCTTTTTCCAGTAAAATTTGACACGATAATGTACATTAGAGTGTCTCCACAAATGGTGTCAACAAAATTGAGGTTATCTTAAATTAATTAAAAAATTTAAAAACAACTAAGAAAATTTTTGTTATAGACCAAGTTACTTGTATAATTAAAATTGACAAAAACCATGATGTTTGGGCAAGAATCTATTTGTGCGACCTCTAAGCCTCTGCCGAATAATATGAAAAAATCTCAAAAATACTTTACCTCTTACCCAGCAAAAAATAGTGCTTACCCAGAAGCGCTTCCGGAAGGCATTATTTAATTACGAAGCGCTTCCGAAGCATATCCATGATTTTTGTTCTCGATGTCCCACTTGGTATGTCTCTTTTAAGCAGGAGAAAAGCGCTTCTTTCATGTGCTCTAAGAAGCAATAAATTCATGCCTTAGGCAATAATAAGCACTTTTTTTGTATGTTGACATCATTAATGCATCTATGTATGCATTTTTATTGCTTCATTGTATGCATTATTCAATTTTGTCTTTTTTCAGTAAAAAAAAAATATAGCCTTTTAAAAGTACTGGGTCGAAAATGAGTTAAGCTACTATAGTTTAATGCTGTGCGCAAATAAATACATTTTTGGTACTTTTTGACTTCAATTTTAAAGCCATTAACCTCCCGAGTAAAAAAGTTTATATAAAATTATATAAGATGAGATATTTTTCGCAAATATAAGAGGATATAATTTGATTCGAAAAATGGTTCTATTAAATTGTATCACTTTGGATCTAATATTTAAATAATAAAAATGATTCAATTATATTATATTTGATACAATTAGATATAATTAGATACAATTAGATACATAATAACCCAAATATATTTACATTAAAAGACATTTACATATATTTTATCTCCATAAATCGGGTGGGCTCGAAACACAAAATTTTTGATCGAAATTTGTAAATAACTTAAATTTTATTTATATTTTTTTTAGAATATCGAATTTTGTCTTTAAACGAAATTGTTTAGTTTAATTTAATTTAATTTTAAAAAAATGTGTCAATATTAAAAAGGGTTTGTTATTTGCAGTGGAAATCGATTCCGCAAAATTATATATAGTTACATAGAAACTGACTTCGAACATATTTACAGTTTTGAATTATATATAATTATGTCTAAAATGATATATTAGGTTTTTGATGTTGACATGTATAAAAAGTCATAGACTCCTTCATGGGCGAAGTAGAGACTGATTTTTAATAATAAAATCAGACCAATAACAATATTGACGTTTTCAAAATCAAACTTTAATTGTCCTTTCTGCATTGAATCATTTGATGGCGATTATATATAAAAAAAAAGATAAACTCATTAATAACACTTCATAGATCCAATTGTGATCCAAATTTGCATTTCATTACTGCTCAAAGCTAAGAAAGTGCAAATTAAAGACTGCATATTTGCATCGTAAGCAAACGTGCACTTTGTCTGGGCTTTCTCAAAGAAAAAAAGTATGACACCCTCTGGAATTAAAAAAGAACATTTGGCAAAAGTGCATTTTAGTGGGCACACGTCAAAGATATATGACCTTTGGAATAAAAACCGAAATTAAAAATTAGCGGCGCCGAGGAAAAAAACAAGGAGTTGTCGTAGATAAATGGAACCGGGTACATTATTTTATTTGGGCCAAGGAAGAACAGATACAAAATTTTGAGAAAATCGGGGTAAGGACAAGCCTACCTCCCATATATCCTGAAATTGAAAAAAATGTGAAAACCCCTTTCCAGTTATGTAACTTCTACAATTATCTACAAACTTCAAAGATTTTTTTCAGTAAAATAATGCATTCGGTAAGATAAATGAACAGTTACATTCTATCTATTACAGTTATACAGATAATTCCTTCTGGAAATTAAAATTTTCATTTTTTGACCAGATTTCTTTTTTTGTTTTTGGCCGACTACATTATCCTGAAAACTGGAAAACTAAAAAATGGAAATAATATTGTGCTTATTTCATGTGATTATCTCAGACCTTTATGGAGTCAAAACTTTCAAAATTTTAAATTTTTGCAATAGTGATACTTTTAGTCTTTCACATTTATTTTCTTCAAAATGTTGTTAAAAAACTTTAATATTATTTTAATTTTTTTTAAAAGAACAGGCTTTAGGAATCATTATGACTGCAATTTTTTGGAAATGCACCCTACAGCCAGCATTGTTCGAAAATTATAAATGTTTGTAAAAAGTTTGGAAGTTTCGATTGTATCAAAAACATTTCACGCAGAATTTTATACTTTTTTATACTTTCTTCAAATATTAAGAATTAAGAAATCGTCTTCGATTGCATCTAAGTAATTGAAATCGATAATAACTTTCGTTTTACAAAAGTAACTGTGAATTAAATTTGTATTTCTATTTAAATATAAACATAACATAATTGTTTTTGTTTTTAAAGATATTTTAAAAAATTAACTAATTAATACATTTGGCAAAAACAAACACCTTTACTAATTCTAATTAAAATATATTAACATATATGTATGTAAATAGGCATTTGTAAAAATGCAAAATAGGCATTGTTACAAATGCCTTTTTTTTAACTTCCGGTAAAAACCCGGCTCTTATTTGTACGCTAAGTTAGATAATGTTATAAGTGTACAAAAACAGAAAAAAATTTTGGATTTTCAGCCAAAAAAAAAACGTTATTTTCGGAGCTATAAAAAATATTTTTTGTTTTAAGTTATGTTTTTTTACGGCGGCGTAAAATGGACCAACACAAAATAAAAAGAAGATGCATAAGGGATGCAAAAATGCAAAAAAAAACTTGACCTATTGAAGTTTGTGAACTTCGGTAACTCTGGATTTTTAGAACATCATTATAAAAGAAGAAGAAGACTTTAAGTAAATTTGCGATTTGCAAAAAAAGTGTTATTTTCAAGAAATATTTTTTAAGACAGTTTTTTAATAAATTTTTTTTATAGCAATTAAATGTGCTAAAGTCCCAAAACTTATTTAACAAATTGTGAAAACAATCTGCTGTAGGCTTGTCCCTATCCGGATTTCATTCCTGCCCAAGGAAATCTCCAGGGGACAGTTTTTTAATAAATTTTTTTTTATAGCAATTAAATGTGCTAAAGTCCCAAAACTTATTTAACAAATTGTGAAAACAATCTGCTGTAGGCTTGTCCCTATCCGGATTTCATTCCTGCCCAAAGAAATCTTCAGGGGACTTTGTTATTAGAATTTCTAGAGATTCTAGAGATTTGTTATGTTAAATCACAAACTCAATGAGAATTTTTTGTCCTCGTCTAGGAGCGTGATTCAAAAAAATATCAAAGAAAAAACAACAACAACATATCACAATTGTTAGACTAAAACTTTGTTTTAAAAAATGTATTTTATTTCATTGCCACAGATTTATGTAAAAATACATGAAATATTAAGAGATTTTTAAGAGATTTTTTTTAGTCTTGTTTTAAATTGAAGAAGCTATTAAAATATTGCTTTTTGACTTAAAATAAATAAAAAACATTTCAAATTTTGAATACTAAGTGTTGTTTTTATTATTTAACAAACCTTTCTAAGAAAAAATCCACATTCTATTTACTTTTGACATGGTACAACTGCTCGATTTAAAACGAGCAAAAAAATTGCGTTATCGGAATCTGGCAAACCTAATCTTGTAAACAAGTTTTACTTATGCGGTTTCGTTTTCTGGCGCATACACGATATATTAAATTCAGTGAAAATAGGTCGATACTGACACAAAGGCGGTAAAAATCGATAATTTAGGTAATTTCCGTTAAAAACCCTTTTTATTATATATTATATAACATTATATGCTTACAGAAACAGAAAAAAAATTATTTAATTTTATATATTTGTTT
Organism: Delia radicum; assembly: GCA_021234595.1. Lineage (NCBI taxonomy): Eukaryota > Metazoa > Arthropoda > Insecta > Diptera > Anthomyiidae > Delia > Delia radicum. The sequence goes on from CM037852.1 coordinate 45,979,125, forward strand.
TATTCTCCATCAAACTGACCTTGATGTTAGGCGCTCGTTTAATTTTATGAATACCACTGTGGTATGAGCGCCTAACATCAAGGTCATAACTTTATTACACACACCTTTTCATAAGGGAAAGGTGTGTACTTGATGGTAGACACTAGTTTAACCCTTTTACGACCAATGGTTGATATATGTCTAATTTTTAGTTTTAAATGTATTAGTTATCGATGGATGTAGATTTAAAATCATACCAATCACTTTGACCAAAGTGGTATCAGAGCCGAATAGGGTGACACCACACGAATAGGTTAGCCGTTTGCTGGCGTCACTTCTAGACCCTAATAAAATAACGCACGTCTGCGAGCCGTACTATTTCTATCTTTGTGCTATGAAAGGTAAAATAACTTTACCTAAGCAGGGTTAATATGAGTAAAATAGCATGTAATTTGAAAAATTTTATAAATGATGGGATGGGCGATTTAACTAATAGAATAAGCACAAAATATAAAATTTACCAAAACAACGCTTTATTTACATGACTTAATTTTACAGATTATTCGAAATTAAATAAATACTAAAAATAATGGACAATTAATAGTTTAAAAATAATTTTAATTTTGTATCGATTTATTATATTTCATTTTATAATTATTTTATTTGCATTTTTATATTTTTCTTCTTTTTTTTGTTTGATGCTGTTTGTTCTCAACACCTTATTTTTTGTATCTAAAAAAAATATTGAATATACCAACAAAACCATTACAACTTCCACTCCACCCAACATCACCACACTCCTTAATTGATAATAATAATGTCATTGATGAAATTCAAAAAATATCCTCTTAACTAATTAATACCATCATTATATATCCATTCAAAATAATAAATTGAAAATTGTACTTAACTACTGCCACTCTACTTACATGGGCACCCCACCAACCACATCATGTTGAGTGCGTGCTTTTATATTTTTGTTGTTATATTTTGTTGTTGCCACTGGCTAACAATAATACTACATACAATACAATTCAATTCAATTAAAAAAAAACTAATAATTACCAACTCGAAAACAAAATTAAAAAAAAAAACCAAAAATATTTAAATCATTTACTAAATAAACTGATTGTTTGTTGATGTTGTTGTTGTGCTGATGGCGGCTCGTGTTAATTTTTATTGTTGTTAAAAAAAAAAAAATATATAACTATTGTTATTGTTGTTGTTGTTGGCATATTACAAGTAGATTTTCACACAGACATGACAAGCAATCAGCTTTTATCGAGTGGACCCTCACCAACTGGAATTGATTGTTTATTATCAGATTACTGCCTACCTACAGCAGCATCTCCAAGTCTACCCAGCATGCCGCCAATGTGTCCTGGTGGAGGTGGTGGTGGCATCGTTGGCGGTGGTGGCGGCGGTTCAGTTGATGACATGAGCATAAACAATTTCCATGCTCCACCACCCCAGCCGAATACAACCAGCATAATAACGGGTCGCAATAAGGCCACACCAATGCAGATACGCTGCAAGTTTGGATCATTGGGTACATCGAAGGGACAATTTAATTCTCCTCATGGTTTTTGCTTGGGCGTCGATGAAGAAATCATTGTGGCCGACACAAACAATCATCGCATTGAGATCTTTGATAAGTCGGGTAATTTAAAATTTTACTTTGGAGTACCTGGCAAAGAGGAGGGACAACTTTGGTATCCCCGCAAAGTGGCTGTAATGCATACCAATGGTAAATTCGTGGTATGTGATCGTGGCAATGAACGTTCTCGTATGCAAATCTTCTCAAAGAGTGGTCATTTTATGCGTAAAATAGCCATAAGGTAAGTCTCAAGTCGTCCGCTCAAAAAAGTTTTATTGTAGAATCTACTGAAAATGACAGTTAAAACAACTATTATAATTTCAGGAAATCACCGTTAAAAAAACTAAAAATGTAGTTGTTTTGAACTGTTGATACACATCTAACAAATGTAGTAAAAACAACTGACAATTGTTTACAACAAAAATTTTGAAACAACTAAAAATTGGTTAAAACTACTGTTTTTAACAGTTACTTTTTCGGTATTTTAAAAATATTTTTTTTTACAACAAAAACTTGCATTTGATACAACCTACTTAAAATGCAAAGTCAAAATTTCAAACGGTACTTCAGTTATGACGTTTTAATGCATTGGAGATGCGATGACATTTTCTAATTATTATTTGCAAACTATGGAAACTATCAATAATAACAACGGACCGGAAGTTCATGCAAATGCATGTTTTTCCTTAAGTTTGGGAACAGGCTGAAAATAATATCTTTGTGAATCAAAGAATTTTTGTTAAAATGGCATCGATTCGTTAGAACATATTTTTGGATATTTTCACTAATTTTGCTTTAAATGCGCATTATTATTTCATATTTATTTCATAGTTTGCATTTCATTTTGAATTGTCACGTTTGAGATCATAATTAAATGTTACGATTACATATAGAAAACACCAATTCTTACATTTTTTAACAATTAGTGTTTCCTATTTGTAATATTAACATTTAATTATGATCTCAAACCTAACAATTCAAAATAATATTAAAATTATCTTTAACATTTACTTAAACTTTCTTAAAACCATTAAAGATATTTAATTAGCGGTTTTAATTCTTATATTTACTACGATTTGTTCACAACAAAGCGCGAGTCTGATTTTTAATGTATGGGAAAATTTATAAATCAGCTGATTTTTGTTGTTCGCCACATACAGTGGTGTTCAAAACATTTGCAACTGAAATCATGGTTTAGGTAATTATAATTTTTTTTGATCAAAAAGATTTGTGGCAGTGTTCAAAACATTTGCAACTCTTAAAGTAATTAACAGGAAATACAAACAATGGTTTTAACGCTCAGTATTTTGTAGCGTAGCCATTATTTTTTATAACTTCTGAACACCTCTTAGGCATTGAGGCAATGAGCTTTTTAATATAATCGTCAGAAATTTCATTCCACTACTTCTCCAACTCGACGAAAAGTTCATCAAAATTTCGGAATACTTTATTGCCGATATTCCGTTTTACAATCATCCACATGTTCTTAATCGGGTTGAGATCGGGAGATTGAGCCTGCCACGACATGATATTAATTTCATTTTCCTACAGCCGTTGTCGTTGTCGTGCTGGAAGGTCCATGAGAGTGGCATTTCCCATTCAGCATACGGAAGCATAACTGCACTCAAAAGATCTCTATAGATTGTGGCAGTCATTGTGCTAGTAATGCGGTGAATTGGGCCAATCCCATTTCCTGAAAAGCACCCCCACACCATAATGTTTAAACCTTTCGCCTCGTGGTCTTCGAACATTGGCTCTTCCATCTGATCCCCGGAGGTTGAATTTAGACTCATCTGACCACAATACATTTTTCCATTGCTGTTGAGTCCAGTGCAGATGGGTGCGTGCAAAGTCAAGCCGAGCTTTTCGGTTTTTTTCCGACACAAACGGTTTTTTTCTGTACATCTATAACTTCTCCGACCATATTCTCGGGCTCTTCTTTTAATGGTAGGAAGACTGGCATCTATTAAAAGTTCAGTTTTAGTTTCTCTGGTAACTGCTTTGGGATATTTCGTAAAAAAAATTCTTGATTTTCCGATCTTCTCTTTCAATTGTAAAACGGGGTCTTCCACCTTTTTGAGTTGTGTGGATGTTACCACTTTAAACAATGCGGCAAATCGTTGATTTTGGAACGGAGTACTTGATAGAAATTTCTTTTTGGGAAAGTCCATTTTGAAAATAATTTAAAACTTTTGATTTAAAATCAGAATTGTATTTATTTTCTGCCATTTTTTACAAAAATTATTCTAACGATGTTTATGCTTCCAACATCTTATTACAACTATTAAAGAACAATAATTTTCATAAATTTGTTTAAAAAATGTAACGGCCTGAATCTGAATCCTGGATCCTAGCATTTGTTAGTATAAATTGTTTCGTTAAGAGTAAGAATAATGAGAGTTGCAAATGTTTTGAGCACCTGCATTTTGAATACATCTATTATTATTAATTTTTTTGTTGTTTTAATTTAACGGAATTATTTTTTTTTTATTTGTTTAACATAAAACAATGTATGAAGAATATGTAAAAAATAGATTTTAGTAACTAAGTGTGATTTGAAGAAAATAAATCAATGAAAAGAACAAATGCGATCTCAATTCCAAATGTTTTGACCACTACTGTATGTATCAAAAATTATTTTAATTTAAGAAAAATGCCAAAATTTACATAGAAAGAGAAAAATCACAATTTTTTTTTTTTTAGTGCAGAATACAAAATGCTTTCGTTTTACACTGGGGTTTTCGATATTTTTTATTCATTTTTAAGTTTTTTCAATAGTTAACACAATATAAAATTTTTTGACGGCAGATCAGTCAGCTGTTTTTTGCTGATAAATTTATCATGCTTGCTTACTACAGTTTTTTGTGTGGTATTTCGCTACAGCGTGGTAAATTTTAGTGCAATACATTTTGTTGTTGGTTCTGGTAAATTCTGATAAATTTATCAAACGTACACCATTAACCAGATCTACAAGGGTTATTTACTACTTAGAATGTAAAGTGCATCTCTTATCACACCTTTTTGTTATTTTACTTTGATATTTAAAATCCTAGTTCAGCTTTTAAGGAGAGAGATGTGATATAAACTTAGAAAATCAATACGCGGTGACGTTGAGCTGTCATTTATTTTTATTTATATGAATATAGATTTTATCTAAGTTTATTTAATATCTTTATACTTTTGTTGTTTATTTATGTTTATGTTTTAAATACAATTTTTTAGTTGCATATTTTAAGATTTTTCATGCCTAAAACACACTTTTTAAGTGCATTAAGTTCCTTTCCCTAATAATAACAAATATAAACTTAGCGAAAATTTTTAAAAACTCGAAATAATCTTTTTTAAAAACTAACAAAAATTATCTGCAAAATTACTGTTTTGCTAGTTGTTTATTAAAATACCAAGATAACTCCTTCAAACAACTGTTAAAAATACAGTAATTTTTTTCAGTTGTTTTTTTAAATAACTGTAATAATAATTGATTTGTATTATATCATAGAAAAACAACAACTGTAATTGAATTTAAAACAACTACTACTGATTACTACACAAACAACTGTCTTGTAGTATGTAACTGTAAAACTTTTTTGAGTGTAGTTAGTTACCATCATCATCATAATCGTTTGCATTGTTTAATAATTAAAATTTTTTTATTTATCACAGATACATTGATATTGTCGCTGGTTTGGCTGTAACATCCAAAGGTCATATTGTCGCTGTTGACAGTGTCTCACCTACAGTATTTGTCATTTCGGAAGATGGTGAATTGGTACGTTGGTTTGATTGTAGCGACTACATGCGTGAACCATCTGATATTGCAATTAGAGGTAACAAAATACTGTTGTAGTGATCAAGTAGAAATGTTTAATTGTTTCTTGATTTGATTGTTCTTTTGTCCATAGACAACGATTTTTATGTGTGCGATTTTAAAGGTCATTGCGTTGCTGTCTTCCATGAGGACGGCACATTCCAGTATCGTATTGGCAATGAAAAAGTTACTTGTTTCCCCAATGGAATCGATATTTCAAATGCTGGTGATATATTAATTGGCGATTCGCATGGTAATCGTTTTCATGTCGCATGCTATTCACGCGATGGTATATTACAATCCGAATTTGAGTGTCCACATGTCAAGGTAAGTTGTGTTGTGTACATTTTATTAATACGCGTATTATTGCCATTATTATTATTTACATACACCTACCTATGCAAAACTTATTGATTTTTTTTTCCAAAGGTAATTCAAGTTAAACATTTCTTTTATTTTTGATTTTTAATTTGATTTTGTATGTAATATCTTTTAATTTATGTTTTTATTTTTCAATGAAAAAATTTATGAAAAATGTCTTGCATTTCATAATTCGAAAGACAAATGTTTTTTTTTCAAATTTTCTGATTTTAAAATCTTTTGGTATGGAAACAAAAAAATAAAAATTATTCATTATCACCGATTTACCGCAGACAGGCCGATTCAGATTTTTTCCTATTAATTGATTTTTTAGGATCGGTACATAGTCAACATTTCTTAGTGTCCAAAAACTATGACTCTCAGTTCACTCTTCACATTGACTCATTAAAAGTACACTAACATTTCAATGAATGTGAACTGTAAATTGAAGATTTACAGGTTAAAACTTTCACTACCGACTTCAGATTCTACTTATGTGAGAATAATTTTTTAAAATAGTCCCAGTAAAATCATCATATTTACTGATTCAGATGTGGTGCAACTTGAGGTGAAACACGCATGATTTTAACATGGGGATGTCATAGGACGGAGGTAATGAAAATTCCTGAAACTTAACTTTATTAAAAGTACTATGTGTAAGGTTATGAAAGATTGTATTTTTGGGTGTCCTTTTTGATAGAACTTAATTTGTTATTTTTAATAAGAGGTTAAGGTGTGATGACAAATCACATCTTTTTTACTGAGTGATAATATGGATCTATGGAAATGTTATAATTAAAAAAATTTTAAACAGCTTTCTAGCTTTAAAAACAAAACGAAATTATAATTTTTCGTTCAACTGAAAAGAAAGAAAAATATTGTTAAATCTGATATTTAGTAGTCAGTGTTTTTCAAATTAAAAGGTAAGAAAACACTTATTCAAAGCAACATCTAGATTAAAAAAAAATAGTTGTTAAAAGACACAAACTCCCTGTTCCATTCGAATATGCCAAATACCGAATAGTAACCCCACATTCGTGACATTTCTACTAGTTAGCCTTGTATATGATGACAATATATGCCAAGTTTAGAAACCGATCCAAAAGATCAGCATTAGATCAAAGAACTCAGTAGTAGTCTGTGTGTAGATTAGATTAGATTATATGGCACTATGCACCGCGACCAACTTAGGTCTTTTGTGCTGCCTAAAGTTACCCTAAAGATTCAAGCTACCTATAAAGCCAACAAAGCGATTGCCAAGAAACTTGGCACGCCTTTCACATAGCCTCGGACATTCGCAAAGAACATGCTCTGATGTCTCAGCTACCAGTTCGCAAAACCTACACTCATCCGTGTCCGAAAGACCCCTTTTGCGCAGGTGGTATCTGAGATTGCAGTGTCCAGTCAGGTAAGACACCAGGGTTCTCAAGTCACCCCTCCCGAGGGGCAAGAGTCTCCTCGATCCTGCACTGGAAAAAGAAATTAATCTCTTAGCCTGTCGTTGGCCAAGAGAGTTTTCCCAATAGAGAGAGAATTCTGACTCCCTCCACGACCCGAGCTTCTCCCTAACATACCCCAAAGGTATACCACAGAATGGTTCAGGGCCAATAAAGGGCCTTCAAGCCCCGCAATTAGCAAGACAATCTGCCCTCTCGTTGCCCTCATGCCCCTCGTGACCAGGAACCCACCCTAAGGTAAGCGAGTTGCGCCTGCCAAGTCGGTTAAGAGCCAGAATGCATTCCATGACCAGACCAGATGACACCTCATAGGACAATAAAGCCCTTAATGCCGCCTGACTGTCGGAAAGAATGTAGATGCGAGATCTAATAGTACCCCTTCGTAGACACTCCTCCGCGCAGACACAGATAGCAAAAATCTCTGACTGAAAAATGGAGGGGTATCTACCCATGGGTAAGGCCCGTTGGAAACCTGGTCCATAGACACCCGCACCAGTGTCGCCATTCGCATGCTTTGAGCCATCTGTGAACCATATCTGAGAACCCCGCTCTGGCTCCCAGGATCTGTTGGTCCACATGGCCCTGTCGAACAGCATCACTTTAAAGTTCCTATCAAAGATGTACTCCGGTGACCTCCTATCCGTAACCTTTGTAACCGGGTCATCAATTAGGATTCTAGCGATCCTCATGAGACCCCTTAGATCACCTCCCCTCATGTCACCGAATTCTCTAAGTCTGGAGGATCCTATGCAGGCAGCCTCCATTACAGAAATATGCAATGGTGGTATCCCCAGCATAACCCCCATGGCATCCGTCGGGCAGGTTCCGCCTGCCCCCGTTATGCCAATACACATAAGACGGTAGATCCTCTTGAGAGCAACCTTTCAACCTTTGGCCACCATGCCAGGGCAGCATAGGTGATCATAGGTTTAACAATGGTGTTAAACGACCAGTAGACCATCTGCGGCCTTAGACCCCATGTCTTACCAAAAAGCCTTTGGCAGGCATAATATGCCCTTGTGGCCTTCTTGGAGACATAGTCAAGATGTTCATTCCAGGTAAGGGATCTGTCAAGAGTCACGCCGAGGTACTTAACACTACTGGAAAAGCCCACCGTGGCCCCATCAAGGACAGGCATTGTCAGGTTAAGTTTCTTCCTATTCGTAAATGGTACCAGGATTGTCTTCGACGGGTTGACAGACAAGCCCTTTTCCCGGCACCAAGAAAGAGTATAGTTCAGAGCCTGCTGCATACGTTCGGATATGGTCCTATCATCAAATCCCACTACAGAAATGACAAGATCATCCGCGTATCCATAAGTCCTGAAACCCAGGTCGTTCAAACCTTCGAGTAGTTCATCAATGACCAGCGTCCAGAGTAACGGCGACAAAACACCCCCCTGTGGACAGCCCCTAGTCGCATTTACGGTCCTACTAGTAGTCCCTATGCCGAACGTGATTATTCTAGAGCGTAGCATCTCCAAAGTCCAATTGATGATAATTGGAGAGATGTCCTTTCTAACCATGGACACCCTAATTGCCTCGTAGGACGTGTTGTCAAAGGCGCCCTGTATATCAATAAAGGCACAAAGGGCAATATTCTTTGCCTCTAGTGCCCGTTCTATTGTAGTGACAACATGATGGACAGCAGTCTCGGTAGATTTACCTCGTTGATACGCAAACTGTAATTTGTGTATCGGCTTTCGCCTTAGGTAAGTATCCCTAATGTACTGGTCCAAGACTTTCTCCATTGTTTTAAGGAGAAACGAACTCAGGCTAATTGGTCTAAAGGATTTGGGCAGTTGTTCAGACTTCTTCCCCGCCTTCGGTATAAAGACCACTCTAACCTCCCTCCACGGCGTCGGTACATGACCGAATAACAGACTAGATCTAAATATCCTAACCAGTTGTGGGACAATTAAATCCATCCCTTTCTGCAACAGACAAGGATAGATCCCATCCGGACCCGGAGATTTGAATGAAGAGAATTCACCTATCGCCCATTTTACCCTGTTCTCCTGAAAGACAGCACTCGATAGGCGTACATTTCTGTCTGTTAGGTCTGGAATTCGTTGAATCACGACAGACCCGCAGTTGTCAACGCATCCTGGGAAGTGCGTATCAAGTAGGAGTTCACAGGTTTCAATGGGAGATTCAGTGTAGGTACCATTCGGCCTCTTGAGAGTACATAGACCATTCGTATGATCCTGGGACAGGGCCTTTTGTAGACGCACCGCCTCTGGAAGATCAGAGATCTTCTCACAGTAGTTGCGCCACGTGGACCTCTTGGATCTACGTAGTTCTTTATTGTACTCAGTGAGCGCTGCCTTATAGGTAACCCAGTCTCCTGTTTCCTTGGCCCTATTGAACAGTCTTCTGGCCTCCATTTTGAGCTTATCCAGACCATCGTTCCACCATGGAACATCCCTCTTCGTCTTCCTGGTCTTTTCAGGACAGCTCAGAGTATAAGCAGAAGTTCAATTTGAATGAATATCAGATGCTACATGATCAATTTCGCTTGTGCTCAAGATGAGCTCTTTAGAAAGATCTGCACCGTTTTTCAAATGATGACGAAAATTTTCCCAGTTTGTGCATCTGGGATTACGATAGATCTGGCATGAGTCCAATGAACTAACAACATCGAATACCAGGTGTTGGTGGTCAGACATTGATACTTCATTGGAGACATGCCAATTGGAGATGGCGAAAGAAATATCAGAGCTAGTAAGAGTGAGATCTAAGACCTCTGACCTAATAGCATTCCTGAAAGTCGGCTCGTCACCCCTATTTGCTATGTTTATATTATAGCTACATATAAATTCAAGCAGGTACTCACCACGTTTGTTTACATTGGTACTTCCCCATGTTGTGTGATGTGCGTTGGCGTCGCAACAGAGGATCCAACTGACTTTCCTCTTTCGGCAATATTCCACCAAGGCCGAGACCTCAGTAGTTGGTACCGTGTCAGCATCGCCAGGTAGATAAGCAGAGGCCAGAACTACCTCGTGTTCCCCAGATAAGGAGGGCACCTTTGCCCAGATCGCAACCAAGTCTCCCATAATGAACTCTGAAATTGGAAGATATGTTAGATTGTCCCTAACTAGGATGGCCGCTCTTGGCCTGATATGCTTTGAATTGTAAATCAACCTACCTTGATTTGCGTTAAGCCCTTTTATGGCTCCGTCGTGCACCCATGGCTCCTGAATAAAAACAGCATTCAGGGCCTCAGTGGTGAACCTTCTGTTGGCGACGTCCGATGCCGCTTTGGCATGGTGAAGGTTCACCTGTAAGCACTTTAAGTGCTTCGGTGTCTTACCTTTTCCGGTAGCCATTATTTATGAGCGTGCTTGGCGGCACGCTTTGCCACCTTTCTGCCCCTGTTGGAGTTCAGCAGAACCGCCTCCTCTGCCGAGTTTCTCTCCCACTTTTTCCGCCTGTTGGGAGCCTGCTGATTGGCCATATTCTTAGCTTTGGGCTCAGATGAATTGGGCCTTACAAGGTCCTTCGAGCAGCCCGGTTTATCATCCATATTAGGGTCATTAGAGACCCTGTTGTCGGATTTAGTCGTTGCTGCCGAATTATTTGTATTTGCCCTATTGGGTATGTCACGCCCGACCTCTTGTTGCTGACGTGTAGGCCTTACCAGCACTGTTCCATATCCAAAATTCACTCTGTAGTTCTTTCGCTTGAGTAGGTCGGCTGAGATTGGGTCAATGGAGAGGGTTAGCTCAACAATACCACCCTTTATGACACTATTCAGTACCTTCCAATACCCAACCGAAAGTTCACAGTTCTGGCCCTCAACTAGTCCAAGAAGTAAATCACTGGACGTGTCCTCCTTTTCGGGAAAGTATCCCACGAACACTTGGGCCTTTGGCACTTCATCTTCCGCCACTACTTTCAACACAGCATCGCTCCATGGCTTCAGAGTGGGGACGTGAGTCCCCAGCCACTGCGCTGTGTCTTTGTCGCGGCATACAAAACTGAGCCAACCTGGCTTATAGGAGCAACTAGAGAAACTGGGCTTTATTGTCCCTTTTCTAAGTTCCGCGATCTTGTACAAGACAGCTCTTTGAATGGAGTGCAGCTGTTCATCTGTCCATCTAGTCGCCGGAAAATCAGGCGGAATTACACCAATCTTTACGGTGGAGACTGCTTCTTTATAAGACGGCGCCATTTGTTTTTGCTGTTTCGCTGGAACCGTCAAGGCTGGCTTTGGCAATGTGCCGCCTTCAACCTTGCGAGGTGTGCCATCCACAGCAATCTCAGCGGTCCGTTTTGCAGGTTGTTTCGACCCTGGTGGCGTTGAGCCATCTGAGCGTACCCTCTTTCTTTTACCAGCGAGCTCTTTAACCTCTTTTCGGGCTTCGCGCATTGATAGCAAACAAAGTCGCCGCGCTGCCTCTGGGTCAATACCCTGGTCCAGGTACATCCTCAGGCGTTTTCGAGCAGCACCACATAGCTTCACTCTTTCAGTCGCAGGTTTCGACTGATCACCTGGAGCTTTCGTAACCTCATTCGCGGTACCAATAGGCTGGAAACATAAAAGTTCATCCTCCTCGTCCGTAGGGATATCTATGTCAGTGGTAGGACCCTGATGATCCTGAGACACGATAACCATATCCATAGGCTCAGCAAGGTTTAGACTTGGAACGTCCTTTTCTTGCTCGACTATTTTATTAGCGTCCTCAGTGACATTTAGGCATAAAACCTGTTGGCCAGTTGAGGATAGACCTGCATCGGTCTTTTTTTGCTCATTATTAAACTTTTGGTTGTTAAAATCCATCTATAAATAAATAAGAAGGGATTAAAAAGAACGCCTAGTAGCAGAGCCCTGTGCTACCAGGGGGCTAATACAACCAGAGTTCGCCATGCCCTGGATGCCACCGTTCGAAAACACACTAACGTAGTGCTATTCATCCCATAGCCGGGGATTACGGGTTTTTATCGAGTGTCCGCTCTAGATCCGCCATGTTCTGTTAAATAGCAGGGACACCTCGTGCAGGATGTGATACTAAACCACGCATGGACGGTCTTTGGAATCCTGATAGGCTGTGGCATTTTCAACAGATTTGCTGTGTGTACGCTTCAAGGACCCCTGTAGCACTCGCTACTTTGACCCCAACTGTGTGTAATGAAAATGTTGTTTCTTTTGAACTACTTCGCATTATTTTTGCTGGGATATTACAGATATACATTTTTTCGTAAATAATATATTATTGAATTTAAATTAAAATTTATTTTAAAAATATGAAAAAAAATGTTTAATCTTTGTTGCTGTGATTACTACCGTATTTCTATAGAAGTAATGTTTTCCAGCCCTTTTTTATTAATGAAGACAATATTTAAAAAAAAAAAGCTAGGAAAGCACTTTTTTTCGAACATTTTGAAAACGCTTTAGCCCAATGTTTTGACAGTGTTTTTTCAAAAAATCAGATATATATTTTGTAAAAGAAGTACTTTTTGCAAACGTTAGAAAACCGCTTCAAAGCAATGTTTTTATAATGTTCTTATTTCATAACCTTTTGTAAATTTTGTATCAAAAGTACTTCCAATGTACTTTTTTGAACCTTCAGAAAGCAATCCAAAATAATGCATTATTTCATACCATTGGCAAAACGTTTTGAAAATGCTTCTTTTTTTGTACCATCAAAAACAAACGCTTCGACAGCGCTTTGTTTTCTGTACCGTATCTAATTTCTACCTGGGTTGTTTTAAACAATCATTTTTACGGAACTCTTCGTAGATCTGGATCTTTTATTTATTTTTACCAGACTTAACCCAAAATTTCATGTCTGACGAACATATTGTAAGATGACATAAAATGAAGAAAATTATAAAAAAAAACTAAAGTGATATTCGAATTATGAACAGTGGCAATTTTTAGCATGTCAATATGTCATCGTTTAGTCAATATTTTAAATAAAATTTATTCAAAACTCAAATGACTTATTTGTAACTAAATATGCACTATAAACACATCGATAAAAATTTATTACAATTTTAAATACTATTCATAAATATAATAGTTTATAAAGTAGAGAACAAAATTTAATAATTACAGTTTGTAAGATTGTTTTATCTATAAGAAGCGATTAAATCAAAAAATCTTTTACGTATTGTCTTAAGAAAATTCAACGAATTCTTATACTTTTAAACATTTGTATAAATAGGTATCCCGTTGCTGTGGCTTGAAAATAACTTCAGAAGGTTATGTTGTTACTTTGGCTAAAAATAACCATCATGTTTTAGTGCTCAATACTCTGTATGTTCAGTGATTACAAAAAAAGAAAACGCTTAATGCGAGAAACGATTTATTACAATGTGGAGGAAAAACTTTAATAATGCAACAGCATAAATACCAACAACAATTTCAAAATCAAAAACAACATTTGCCACAACATCTTAAGCAAATGCAACAACTAAACAATAATAATAATGATAAAGTTTTTCCCACCATAAAAAATACTACAAATTTAAATGTAGTGTTGTCGTCTTCGTCGTCGTCAGCCACAACAGCAGCAACGGCCGGTGTATCAGCAGCAACAGCAGCAGTGAATTTCAATTTGCCTTTAATTAGTAAGCAGCTTTATAATGAAAACGGTGATAATATTGAACAAAACAAATTACAACTTATAGATTATGATGAAATTTAAGGCAATAATAATATTTTGTATTATTTTTTTTTTTTTTAATTTTTTAATTTCTAAACTAAAAACAAACAAAAACACATGATGATAACAACGCCTCCAAAGATACGACGAAATTTTGAATTTACGCCGCCAAAAGCCAAAAAAAAATCATATTTTTTTACACCTCTTCTTACTATTATTATTATTATTATAATTAATTACTACTGTACTACATACAACTATTACTACTTTTTATTATAAATTATTATATTCTACATCGTTTTACACTTTACACTTTTTTTTTTTTTTTTAAATGTAGTTAAAAAATAAAAAAAAGCCGGTTTTATATACAACAATATTATAGCTTATATCTATCTATATATATATGAAGAGATTCTAATTTTTTTAATTTTATTTTTTGTAAATTAATGATTTTATGATAGATTTAAAAGAAAAAAACTGAAAGTTTCCTTATACAAAGTATTTATATATGGAAATTGATAATTTAAATTTGTAACAAAAAAGAAACAAAATATTCGATTAAAACAATGTAAAAGTAATATACATTTTCTTTTAGAAAAAAATCTCAAAAACCCAAGCATACAACAATTATTTAATATTTTGATCTCTTTCTATTCTAATAGTTATTTTTTTTTTTTATTTGTTTTTATTTAAAATATTTAATAATTCATCACTAATTAACAAAAAAACTTATTTACACATGTAGAAATAATATAAAACAAAAAGAAAACATGATGTTATTTGATAATTTTAACATTACTTTAACCGTAGTCTGTGTTAATAATGAAAATAAAGTTTTTGTAAACTATCTAACTCTGAACTTGCACAAGTTTGTATTTATAACCGAGTAAAAAGTTTATATATAATTATATGTATTTATATATATTTTTATATATTTATATATACTTATATATAATGAGATATAATTATATCTGCATTATATAATTAGATATAATATTATATAATTATATAAAATTATATTATATGTACACATTTTTCGGATATAACTATATCTGATTATATCAGATTTTTATAGAATTATATATAATTATATCCACCAATTTATTTCCGTATATAATTATATATAATTCGATATGGCTTATATAAATTTTTTCAATCGGGTAAACTACTAAGATCTTACTTTGTAAGTGGTTTTCATTATGAATGCAGTTGGTAACGCTAATTACAATAATGTAATATACTTTTACGGGCTTGGAAAAAGTAAAAGACCCCTGAAGTGTGTTATATTTCTTTTTTTTTTTTACACAAAATGAACCTTATTAAACAAAATTTTGTTTCTTTTTTGAATAACAAAATCGATAAACTTATTTTAATTAATATTTTTTTATTTGCCTTTAAAAGAAACTAAACAATACAAACAAAACATAAAAATGTTTAAAAAACTTTGCAATGGTTTTAAAATGTACTAAAAAAAAAAAAAACAAAAACACAATTTTTACAAAAAAAAAAAAAAGAAAACTAAAAAAAAAAACTAGTATATTGAATATTGTTATTTAAATATTTTTTTTATTTTACTTTTTGTTACGTTTTCCTCTTTTTTTTTTTAATATAATATTTTAAAAATTAAAATGAAAAATGTATTTAAATAGTTTAACATACAGTACTTGTTGTTACATTGTATAATTTAAATTTTTTTTTTAAACTATTTTATATTCCTTTTTTTAATTGAATCTATTTCCCCACGTTATTTTTTAAATAAGGCTGGTTTTCCAAGACATTATTTTTATTTACTCACTTGTGTGTTATATATATTTCTTTTTTTTTTTTAAATAATAAAACAAACAATTGTTAACTTTTTTTAATTATAAATTACATCTACAAACTATTTACATAAATAATGAAACAAAAACACATGTTTTAGAATATTTAAAAATATTATAACACAAAAAACAAATTTAAACTTAAAAAAACAAAATTTTTTTTAATATTTAATTTTTTTTAAATTAATTTTAACTTATGTGTTTCAAATATTTTCTTGTCATTTTTTATTGTATTTTTTTTATATTTATTTAGTTTTTTTAAAAAGAAAAAATATATATAAATAATTTTAAAATTTATGTTTTTTAATAACTATTATAAAATAATTTAACTTTTTTTGAAACAAACGAAAAAGGAAAAAGTTGAAAAAAAAACAAAACAGAAATTAGTTAATAAAATCATTTTTGTGCGAGGCTGTAGTTTTTAATTTTAACAAAAAATAAATCTATACCAATCATACCTTTTTATATTACTATAAGCATTAACAACGATTACAAGAATTACCCAAAAGCAATCCTTTTAAAAAGAAATATATAAATATTTTTAAGTAGTACCAAAATTTAGAATTTCCTCCCTTCAAAACCTTTGAAAAAAAAATCAAATTTTAAAACAAAATCGTTAAACCGTATTCTGTCTTATTCAATTTATTTTCAACAAATTCGTTATTAAAATATTTTTATCATTCTATTATAATTTTCTTAATTAAAAAATAAGGCCTTCTATATTAGTTTAGTTAAAACACTTAAAAAAAAAAGAAAAAATATTTTAAAACTATACCCTTCTCTCTACAAAAAGGCAATTTTTCATATACATTTGTAATGTTTGGCTGTTTAAATATGTAGTTTTTTTGTTTTAATAATTATTTAATAGTTATATATTATTATTTTTTATACATGCATTTTTTTTAACAAAAGAATTGCCTCACATAATCAAACGACTTAAATTTTAGTAGCATCATTTTGTATGAAAATTTACCTACAACATTTTGGATTTTGTTGATTTTTTTTTTGGAAGAAATGTTTTTGTATTTATGTTAAACATAAACTTTAATTGGAAATTGTATTATTAAGGCCTAGTTTTTGGGCTGTCAATTAAACTTAGTTCATTGGCCTGTGAAGTTAATCTCAAATCAAAATTAAACTTGGGGGTTACCGCGTAACTCGAATCGAATATCAAAATTTTTCGAAAAGAACTTCCGAATCGAAAGTAAATGCATACTGAGTAATTCATTCGGAACGACTACAGAGTTGTATTCATAATAAAGAGAGAACAAACTGAAGAAACGTGGCAACACTATTATCAAATGTCAAAATTACAAAAAAATCCCAAAACAAAGAAAATTTGAAATCAAAAACGAAATTGTTTTTAGTTTTAAAACATAAAAATGAATTGCGTTTATTTGTGGTTTGATGAAGATGACGATAATTCCTCTTCAATTGATATCAAATTGAACGTTTGCTGTTCCAATGGAGTAAGAGAACAGTATCTGCTTGGACCACCTCCGGTTCCAGAAGTGCTGCTTCGGTTACGACGGCATTTAGCTTTTACATGAGTCTTGTAATAGTGCAAAATTAAAATTGCTTTCCTTTTAAACTGGGTTTTTCGATATTTTTTATTAATTTTTAAGTTTTTTTCAATAGTTAACACAAAATAAATATTTTAAACGGCAGAACAGTCAGATGTTTTTTGCTGATATGTATATTTATCACGCGTGTTTACTACAGTTTATTGTGTGGTATTTCGCCACAGCGTGGTAAATTTCAAAATCGTTTTAAAATTGAATAAGGACCAAGAATACGTATACACTGCGTATCGCAACTATAGCCGCACTTTTTCGTCATATTTAAAGTGTTTAAAAGGTACATACGCTTAAGCAAATTGGAGCAAAATTGACGAAACACGGACTACAAATGTATTTCTCAGTGTTTCATAAATATAGCCGCACTTCGATTTGAATTGTTATAAGAAGTTATATCGAAGTTTTGAAATCAAATATAAAGCTTATTTTGTTAAAGTAACTTCCCATTACATTTTCAAACAAAACCCCATGGGGCAAATTAACTCAAAAACTCAAAATTTTAGACTTTTTAGAAAATGGCGAAATTTGGGTGGAAGTTATGCGTCCTGATAAATTTATCCGCAAATTTGGAGTTGAATCAAAGTGGTTACGGGGAGAAGAATCCCGTTTGTACAATACCAAAGCTATCTTAGAGAGATTAACGCACATCTGCAACTAGTAGAATCTTAAAAATATCTAAAAGCATAAAACGACAAAATCTTATAACTCAACCAATGTTGTTTTTTCATCGCAAAATATGTTCGTGTTTATAGTTTACAAAGAAAGTAAAACTTGGCAAACAAAGAAATGATTTTCGTGATTTTTCTACTATCAAAATTTTTAATAATTTTTTATTTTTTGCTTATGCAAATTGATGAAAAATACACACAAAAAGCAAAAACATAAAAAAAGCACAAATATGAAAAGTAGAAATACGTCGAATACTATCTGTTTTCAAAATTAACTTTTCCAAGTTTGCTGGCAAAATTTTCTTTGAAAACTAAACGCAGTTATTTTGTGGCAAGGTTATTAATTTTAATACATGCATAATATTTTGTAGTGATATGCTTCCAGATATTTTTAAGGCTCTAATAATTGTAGATTTCGTAAATTTTACGCTACAGCCATTATCACTTTTTTTTAATTGCATGCTGTGCTAATAATAAGGCGCTTTGGTTTTGTGTCGTCGGGTTTCTTATCCACGTATCCATTTTGATTGATACCAAAATAGCGGATAAAATTGTCTGGCCGCTTTTCACACAACTTACACCCAAATATCGCCATTTTTAAAAGTGCTTAAATGTGGCGTTTTTTGAGTTCATTAAGATATTTTCCACATGGCGTTTTGTTTGAAAAATGATAATGTAACAAAATAAGCTTTACATCTAATTTCAAAACTTCGATTTAAACTCGTTATAACAATTCAAGTCATACTACGGCTATAACACTAAAAAATATTTTTATATGCCACGTTTCGTCAATTTTAAAAGTTGATGGCTCGAATTTGCATAAAATAAAGTACCCATATAATACTTTACGTTTCATTAAATTATTTCTAAAACTTTAAATTTAGACTATATTTCGATGCGTTACAAACGGAATGACAAACTGGTATCCTCCTCACAGTATTTGGAGGGTCTAAAAGCGAACTAGTTCAATAAATTAAAACAAACTATTAAGCCCAACTCCACTTTTTTGCATATATTAAAAGTACCGATTAATACTAACCGATTAATATTAATCTAAAACCAGCAATATAAATACATGCATTGTCTGCAATCTTAATTTATATCAAAAATATGAAAAATTAGATTCAAAATTTTTGGGCTTTCGAGTTTTACCATTAAATGTAGAAATAATTTACTTCCATGTTCCCAATATTGAATCCGTATCGAAAATTCTAAAGTATTATATTTAAGGCTGTCAGTGTTATAGTCAGCACGGATTTATTTACTAAACTTCTACTTAACCCTTTCATGACTGAATTTAAACTGTTGTTCTAAAATATCTTTTTTATACAATTTTTTAATATTGTGAACAAATATAAATATTTGTATTACATTTTTTATTAATCAAATCGAGCCAAAATTTCATACGCAAATATTTTAAAGCGGACAAAAACAAAAAAAAAAAAAAAACAACTGAATAAAAACCTCATTTTTTATCTTTGACGACCATTGGGATACATATGTCTCATAATGAATCAGCATTCTGTAGTAAATTTACTGCATAAATTCCAAATTTCTCGATGTTTCTGATAACTTGAGGGACTGTTCTATCAAAAGTTTGATCCGCTATATTCAATAGCGTTCCAGAAAATATATATTAACATTATGAGAAAATAATATTTTTCAGTTTGGGATCACCCCATTCGGCTCTCATATTGGTCAAAGTGGTTGATACTAACTGAAAGCTACAATTATCCGCTTGTCTATACAAATCACATTCGGAAAAATCGATAGGAAATGATTTCGTTAGTTTCGTAAAATTGCAAAAAGCCTTTACAATTTTTGTTTCGTAAAATAAAAGGAACTTATTTATTACGAAAAAAAAGTGGCTCCGAATTATTTTATTGGTTTCGTAAAATGTTAAATTTTATTTCGTAAAATAAAAGAAACTTTAATGTATTTTAAGAGAAAAAGAGCTACGAACGTTTTTTTTTCGGTGTATACAAATGTGCACCCTGATTACGTTATGGCGTTGTAGTAGTTATACCATCTTTGACATAATAACGATCTTTTTCTAATCGATCGTTTTTGAAATTTCAATCCTAAATGTAATACATTAAATTAAATTAAAAAAAAAAAATATATATATATTAAGATTCGATTTTTCGGATGCAACTAAAGCGATTAAAAATAATTGTAATCTTGTTTTTCCGGTTTAATTGTTTAATTGTTTAATTTTGATTTTTATTCAAATTTTCATTACATGCCAGATAAATTATGTACAAAAGTGTTATTTCATTAAAATCAACAATGCTCTACTTAAAACTCATAAAATAACCCATTAATATAAAGAGTGGATACGACGTAGGGGACCAATTTTTTAACCTACCGCTTTTTTAACATTTTACTTCAGTTTAAGCATAAAGGAACTGAAATATGTTTAAAAACGTCATATTGAGAAAGTGGTCTCCCACACTCTTATTCGCGTCCACTTTATATTTCTTTTTTTTTTTTGAAAATTTAATTAAATTGAAAATACTAATTAGACTAATTTTGTCGAATAACAAAACCTTTCTTTGTACGCGTATATACACATTTACGATTATTGGTTTTAATTAATATAGTGTGAGTTTTGTTTATCTCCTAAATTCCCTTAAATCTAACTTTGCTTTTTTTAGTTTTCCTTAAAAGCATTTTGATTAGATATTTTAAACAAAATGAAAAAAGAAATCAAACAATATTTACACATTTAATTATACATATATTTTACAAAAAAAAAAATTATGCAATTTTTTTTTAAATAAATTAGTTAAAAAATATACATTTAAAAAACATTTTACATGCTCATTTTTTTATATACATTATAAATTTATATTTTGTTTTTATTGAAAAAAATATTAATAATACCCACAAAAAAAAAAAAAACAAACAAACTGTAATTCCATAAGCTTTTACTTTTACATTTTTTTTTAAATTCTTTTGTTTTGTTCTTAGAATTATGTTATTAAATTTACAAAAAGAAGTTTTGTCTAACAAAACTTAAAAAAAGTCTAATATTTTTTTTTTTTTTTTTTAATTAATGATACATACTATTTTTATTTTTTGCATTATATACAAAATAAAAAACATAAAAAATATATGATATTATATAAAGTTTTTATTAGTTTAGTTTAATTTATTTTTACAAAAATGTTGTATTTTTATTCTTGTTATAGTTTTTATTTTTGATTTTTTCCACCAATTTGCTTAACAACTTAATGATATTAGAAAGAAACTCTAAGTTAAGTCAGTTTTCTTGAAAACTTTTATTTTTAATTTGTAAGTTGTTTAACCTATTTTACTTTGTTGTTTTCTCTTAATGATTCTTTTAACAAAAACAAAAATAAAAAAAAAAAAACAAATATATAAATCATTTAAAAAACGTACAGTAGTGTTTTGTTAAAAAAAAGACTAAAAAATATCAATTTAGATTTTTTTAAATTATAAAACAGGTTGTATTAAAATTAAAAACCAAATGCATTTTTTTATATACAAAATAATCTTTTATTATTTTTTTAATTTGATAAGCATATACATATATTTTTTTTAAAAAACTTGAAATTTTTTTTACTAAATTACTGTTTTTTTACTTATTGGGCGCCATATGATTTTTTTAAACTTCTTTTTATGTTAGAGAATTTAGTTCATTATATGGATTTTTACTAGTCATATACTTACATTTTATATTCGTTTGTGTATAATTATAATTATTTATTTATTTTTTGGTTTTTATTGTCTACATTTGTTTTTAGTTCTGTACTTTTTTTTTTGTTTTTTTTTTTTTTTAATAATTATTAATTTGTCTACACTACTGTACGCTTTTGTATTACACGCTTAATTTTAATAAAATAAAAGAATATTGTTATTTGTTAACTTTTCCACCTATATGTTTTTATTTTTTTATAATATATATTTATATCATTTTAAATATATTTGATTATTTTTATTTTATTGAATAAAAGATTAAAATAATTTAATGCTGTTATTTTTATTCTTTATTGTATACAATTTTATTTTTATTTAATTTTTTTTTTTAGATTTTTATTACTTCAAATAAAAATACCATTTTAAATTTTATTTATCTTATATGTATTTTTATTTTAATGGTTATTTTGTCGAGTGTTTCTTGCAGTTCTTTTTAGTTTGAATTTTCAGAAACTGATTATCCTTTGTCAACACATTTTAGTATAATAGAAGAGTACTCGTGCAGTCAATAAACAGTAAAGTAATATGCACTGATAATAATCCATGCATAAAAATGCGAAAAAATGTCAAAATAACAAAAACTTTTGTAAAACAAACGGAAATTTGTTTATTTTACGAAAGTGTTCGTTGTTTTGGCATTTTTTTCGTAAAATAAAGTAAAACACATATTGGCCATTCTACCGAATTTTTTGACCTTATGTCATCCGATTTCAAATAAATTCAGGAGCTCTATGGAACCACGCAAAGATTGGCATTTTTAGTTTCTAAAATTTCGAAAAATTCACGGTTTTATGCCCAATTTAGTTTTATTTGAAAAATGAGAAATATGTAAAAAGTGTGTAAATTTGAATATTCATATTCGGTTAAATACTCATCGGATCATCACCATTTAAATTGCATTGGAATGGTACACTCAATTACTTTTTGCGGAATGATTTTTTTTTCTAGCGTCAAAAATAAATGCATTTTTTATGCAATTTATTTTTAAATGCACTTTTCACAAATTTGGCCACTCTCGATTTGAAAAAATGATGCACATTTGCAATATATGAAATTTTTACTATAAAACAACACTATCGTTTTTTTTGGGTACCGGAGTATATCTATTATTAATGAATTATTGAAAAAAGCTTGCAATTAAAAAGACAAAATTTAAAAATGTTGTGTTAGGCGCCTTTCAAATGTCTCTCCTTTTAAAAACTATCACCGGTATTCATAAGTTTAAGTTGCACATTCGATGTGTGCTACACACAACGTGTTCACAACTACAATATTTTTTAGGCTTATTCACTGGTTGCTCGTGAGTATTCATAAGCCTTTTCAACACAAACTGTCAAACAGAAATTTTAACAACCCTGTTTTTGTAAAAAAAAGTAAAAATTTCGAGTTAATACGCATTATACAACATAAACAAATAAAAATAATTGAAAATGGAAAAGAATAAAATATAACTGAAATCAGAAAAAAAAAAAAATTAACATAATTTAATTTTAAAAATTTCAGCAGTTATTCATGAGATGAGCAGGGTTTGTACTTGGTTTAAAAATGGGCGTTATGAATAAGAAATTCTTATTCAGTGCGTAAATTTTGCTTATGAATACCGTAGTAAATATTTAATTTTTAAGATTTTTTTTTGTACTTGAAAGATAAACGAATTTACTTAAATATATTGTTTTAAAACTAAAATTTGGAACAATTCCAACCCCATGTTTCTTTAAAAAGTCGGATATTCGATAGCAAACGTGGGCTTAAAAGGGTGAACAATTTAATTTTTGAAAACAAAATATTTTAGTCAATTCTTTGATTTTTCACGTAAAGAAACATTTTAAAAATTAAATCTAGTTCTTAAAACAGAGACACACGCCTTAGCAGTATTAATATTTAATCATAATAAATCTGAAAAATGAAATTAATTGCAAATTGTGGCTACAAACTGAATAATTTAATTTGTCGGCCATGAATTCCCACTTTATCGGAGTAAAATAACCTTTTAATATACAAGTTTTTTAACTTAATCCAACAATAATTCTTTAACAAAACGCCATTTTTAATATCACTTAAACACATTTTTTTCCATAACAAAAATACTTAAAAGTTATGGGACATGTTTCGTATACCAGTTAACAAGTCTCCAATAGCTCTTTCATTGGGTAAACCAGTTATCTTAAATTTTTCTAAAATAATTCGAAATAAGCTGAAAACCCGAAAACTGGGATAATCAGATTGGGCTGCTAAAAAAAATACGTGTCTTATTTTTTTTATCACATATCTAAATTTCATTAAGATCGGAGAGAACACATCGGGAGACTGCCCTTGTTAGATTAACGAAGTTTGTAAATGTAAATGGCAGACAAAATTCGTTATCGGTTTAACTAAACCAATTTTAACTGACATAACAAAAACTCGGCGTTAAGGTAATATTTTTTGGATTGTTTGCTATTAGTTAGTCGATTTGCCTTCGAAACAACATAAATATAACATATTTGCAGTGAAAAAGCTTAACAGTTTGCATGTTTTCTCTGCTCAGAAATTTTAAATTTAATGGACTATTGATCTAACGATTACCCTTATAGAAAATGTTCTACACTGTACAACTAAAACAGTACAACTTAATTGAGTTTTAAGCACCCTGGATGGTTCAAGCACATTATTATTAAAACAACTTACTAAAATAAACCCGAATTTTTCAAAAGCTTTTTGCTTTATATTACTTGTTTCGTCGTCAATTTTAACCAAATGACATAAAATTATTTATTTTTTATAAAATCAATAAATAAAGTAATCTTTTACCTAAAATATACTCAAAAAAGCGCTTGAGTCAATACAAATTTAAAATTGAAATATCTTTTTATTTTGACCTAACCTAGAAATCAATAAAAACGACAATATTTAAGCAATTATAAAAAAAAAAATAAATGGTTATTAAAAAAAATTGCTTTCCAATAAAAAAACACAATTTCAAATATTCTAAAAATTATAATTTAGAATTCGGACTAAAATGGCAACCCTGGTAACCATTTCATTAGAGACCCTTGGGTACTCATCCGAGAAAAAAAAATTGAATTTTGTTTCACACATGAATAAGGTAGTCTGATTTTTAAATGATTTTAAAAATCGTTTTCTTATTTAAAAAAAAAAATCCAAGCAACAATTTAAAAATGTCTCAACGTTAGAAACTTCTAGTCCTCTACAAAACAAAAAAAAAAAAACCATTGAAAATCGGTCCACCTGTTAAGTCTGCACAGTGGCACCCGATTTTCAATATCTTGTCTAGTAAACCATTTCAAACGGAGTATACCACTGGATTAAGTTTACGTGTCCCGGAGCTTTGGTGTGTCATTTTCACATACTGTGTAATAATCCATGCATAAAAATATGAAAAAATGTGAAAATAACAAAAACTATCGTGAATTTTTTTCGTATTTTTAACATGGATTCTTATGAGTGTTTACAAATATTACAAGAGAGTAAAACAAATATATTTCTTTTGTTATAAAACAGACGATTCATTTCAGATTATGAGACAATTGCGACGATGAAACTATGTACATAGGTAGAATCAACTGCAAAGGACAGTTAAAATAACTGCATTTGCATTTGAAAAGGCTAACACTACATTTGCATTAAAATCAACTGCAATGTGTAGTTATTTTAACCGTTCAAAATTTACTGTTGAATGTAGTAAAACAACTGAAAAAGCAGTTAGAACAACATTACAACATAGAAATTATTAATAAAAAAAAACAAACTTTATTTTCTTAAACTCCACTGTTGGGAAACTGTTTTTACACAAAATACAACTTTAATTATTGACGTTTTATAATATTTTTCCAAATCACCAATCAACCAATATTGCTTCTTTGATTTATTGAATTATCAGATTGAATTAAGATGCAATTATTAAAGAGGTGAAAAAAAGGAAAACAATATTTAATAATATTTAATTTTTGTTGTTGTTTTGGTTTTTCTTTGATATTTTAAATTTTGAATCTCGCTCCTAGACGAGGACAAGAAATTCTCATTGAGTTTGTGATTTAACATAACAAATATCTCTAGAAATTCTAATAACAAAGTCCCCTGAAGATTTCCTTAGGCAGGAATGAAATCCGGATAGGGACACGCCTACATCAGATTGCTTTTCACAATTTGTTAAATAAGTTTTGGGATTTTAGCACATTTAATTACTATAAATGCAATTAATGTTTATCCCGAATATTTAATAACATTAAAGTAAATTAATTTATTTTCTATTACAAAACTAACCTTCATATTCTTCAGTTTTCTTTTCTTAACTAACAATAAGAAACAAACATTCATATAATATTCCTTTAATAGATAATCTGTGCACGCCCATTTTTGTTTTTCTCAAAAAATTGTGCGTGTGTATCGAAAGATATATACACTTTGTTAAAAAGCCAAAACAAATGCATAAAATAACTGCTACCGAAATGCAATACTTTTTGTAAGTTGTTAAGAAGAACAAACCTCAAAAACATTAACAATTATTTTTCTAAGTAAAACAACAGCAATTGCATTTAAAATAACTACAGCAGCATTACTAAACAAAAAACTGTCATGTAGTAACTGCTTAACTTTTCTGAGTGCAGACGAACGGGGTAGATAAACAAGCGGGGTAGCAAAAAAGTCACCATAAGCGATTTTCCTGTTTTTTACATTACATTTACAAATTTAAGTTAAGTAGTTAGGTAACAACTTTAAAAGAAAAAAGCCTGCAATACAAGTCATCGTCTAAATTGGCTCCATAATAGATTTTCGTCGAAGAAGTAACGTGAGAGTCGTTAGGGTATACACAAAAACATTTTTTTTAATACAATTGTGGTTTTAATTAACTGGCAAATTTGTAAATTTTAAAATCGCAAATTACTAAATTTTAGATTAAAAATAAGTTTAAATACAGATAAAATTTGTTCTTGATAGATAGCTAAGAATAAAAACTTAAGCTAAATAACTGATTTAAATATAAGCAACAAAAAAAATTAGTTTAACTGAATTAGAACCTGTTTAACAGACTTTTGAACTAAATTTTTTATGAGTGTATGTATAGAAATCAGAAAAGACAGGCTGTATTCACTATTCGGCAAATTCAGTGACTTACCCACACCTTCGGAAAGTGAATTTCGTTAAATCGTTAACGCAACAGCCGATGGCTTTATTTGTACCGAACGAATACCGATAATTCGCAAAAGCAAATACCTGGTGTTTCAATTCCATAATAGGCTAACTCAATCTGGAGATTATTAGCAATCTTGTGAACGAACATGGTTTAATTATAATCACAAATTTACCAATAAATAAAGGTAAACTTTGACATAAGACACAAGAATCTTTCGTTCTACCTGCTACTTCCAGGCTATTCGCCGCTTTCGATATCGTACGAGCTATCGAATGCGACCAATGGAACAATTTTAAGAACATGTTTTTTCGTTTGTGAAGAAAACTATTAGTTTAGTGAAAAATTTAATTAAAACTATTCCAAGAATGTTCTCTCTGTGTAGTTTGGGTAAATAGTAATAATGGTATTGAAATCAAAGAGAGAGCAGATGCAATTGCAAACCGTGGGGCTGGGGAAATGGTGGTACTATACATGTACCCGCGCCGTAGCAGTACTATAGGAAGTTATAGAATATATCAAAGGCTACCAGGAAATGGAGGAAACTGAACACTAGTAAAATTGCCAAGAAGTTGTGGCCTAGCTATGTCCTTAGAAAAACTTGATATCTGTTGTCACTAAACAGAGGAAAATGCCTGATTGGACAACATGCGAAGAGAAATGAGTACACTTTTGACTAACTGTAGGAGATGCGATGAACCTATTACTGAGAAGACAGTTAAACACATTATTTGCCACTGCTCAGAATTGGCAAGTACTCGATTATCGATTTTGAGCAAAGCTAAATTCGTTAACTTGGAGGAAATTGCGAGTTTTGGTTTAATACTAATTAAAAATTCGCCTTGATGACTGGCGGAGAGTTTAATATACACGACTGAGTATAAAGAGATGTGGTATTTTTATAGGCCAGCCGGTATGTATGAGACGTCTTTTCCTTGACTCCGCCGCCACTAACCTAACCTTCACCTCCTTAGCCAGATACTTCCAGTGGTACAATAATTTCAGTGGTCTAAAAAAAAAAATATTGTCACAGAATTGGCTGAGACCACTATGCCAACGTTGGCAAAAAGAGTTTTCCCCAGTGCTATCCAGTCAGAAATTTAAAACGCCTCAAAGTCTAACCACTTTTAGAACATTTATATCATAAAAATTATGATGCTTTTATTCAAAAAGTTTATAGTCGGAAGGTCCGAGTTCGATCCCGGTTTCAGAAATAATTATTTTTGGTGATTTATTCACACTTTTTACATTTTTTATATAAAATTGATTTTTTTTTGGTAAAGCTCTTTTAAGACCAATTTTTTCTTGTTTTACCAACGTTGGCAAGTTGTTTCCGGCAAACCTTATGTCAGTGCTAATATATTTGAGAAGCCAACAATTACCCAGCAGTTGTCATTCACTGGCGTTTTAAGCTATTTTTAGACCACCTTTTTCATGGTATTACGAACATTTTGCCAACGTTAGAAATTGTGTTTCCCAGTTGTCTAATGATGTTATCATTTTGGGATTGGGTCAGCTCTTACTGTCAGCACTTACCACTTGCTAAAGTGCCATGCCAGCGGTGGTCCGTTTGTCTTTTTCTGACCGGATCGTTTCTGTAACTAATGCGAGAAGTTTCGCATCGAGAAATACATGGCCACCCTGCTTTTTACAGGGTGAGTTAAGAGCTGATTAAGTTGACTACATTGTCAGAGCTAAATCTTTCAGATCTTGTAACTTTTAAAAACTGGACAAATGCACTTTAGTAAATACGTTATAAGATAAAGAAATAACGTAAAAGCTGCGTTTGATTAGTTTTTCTGATTGACTTTATATTTTATTGTCTGTGACTCACCCTATGTAAAGTGGAACAAGGTTGTATTTTACATGTTTTTTTTGCGAAACTTTGTTAGATGCGAAAGTCACAGAAACGGGGTGCGGCATTGTCCACCCGTGGCACTATGAGAAAAATGTGTATATAGCCCTAGTGTTCAGTGATGTAAGGACTATCAGTTTCTGTTTTATTTTTGACATTTTGTTTTGCCTTTCTTGCGTAAATATAGTAATTTTTATTTGATTTCATTTGAGTATTTTAACTTAAATTCTAACGTCCTGCAAATTTATATAACTTTTTCATTTTTGAACTGATTTTTTTTTTCTTTTTTTAATTTTTGACTAAAAATGTATTTCATTTATTAATTTTGTTTTGAGGTTAAAAGTTTTCAAATAATTTGTAAATTGTGATGTAAATCCTTTCTTATCTCGGAAATATTATTAAAACTTAAACATTTTACTACTCATTTAACATAAACACACACAATACATAAGAACGTTGTATATGTTTTTTGTTTAATTTTAATTTTTTAAACAAACTACATTTAAAAAATCCCAAGCTTTTTTTTTTTTTAAATATTATTGTTATACAAATGATAATGATAATAATTGTATTTTTTAATTTTTATCATAAAATTATACATATAAATAAAACCAAAACAAATATTTATATACATATTTAAAGTATATAATTATACATTTATTATTATTAAAATGTAGAATATATGTATGTATATCATTTATAAAAGCAAAAAAAAAAAAAAAAAAATATTTAAAAAAACAACTACAATCTAGTGTATGTCAATTTTTGATGATGATATTTTACGCCTTATAAAAATTAAAAAAAAAAATTTAAATATATATATGAAAAAAAAAAGAAAAACAAATTCCCCCCAAACATTTGCAATAATATAAATATTTTAGGAAGTTCTTTTTTTTACAAATCCAATTATTACCATAAATTATTTAGACATTCTTTAAAAAAAGCTATATTATCTTTCTTTATACAAAAAAGAAAAAAAAAAAAAATCAAAAAATATCTACAGTTAAAATAATTAAAAGGAACAACAACAAAACTAACTACAATAATGAACAAAATTTCAAAATGAATCAAAATTCCTAGACTCAAATTGAAACTGCATCTAAACCAATTTCCAATAAAAATAGCTGACAAACAAAAATTGTTTTAGACAAAAAGTTCTATACGAAAACAAATTTACTTAATGAAAAAAAAAAAAAATGATACATTTACATAAATATTAAAAAAAATATTTAAATTTACAAAAAAAAAAAAAATAATGTGAAATTACATAAATTCTGTAGCATTAAAAATATAAAACGAAAAAAAATAAACAAAAAATTGCTTTACCTGGTGGTGTATAAGTTCCTCAAATACTAAATTGAAATTTTATTTTTTATAATTTAAATTCAATTATTTATATATTTTTTATATTATTTATATCTTGTGTTCTAAATTTTAAATTAATAACATAAATATTAAAAAAAATTAAACTAATATAATATAAATATTTTTTTATGTTTTCTTTAGTTTTTATTTCAATAAAATTTTATTTAAAAAAAAAAAAAAAAAAAAAACTTTTTTGTTTTATTTATTTATTTATATTTTTTAGTTTATCCTATATTTGAGATTATTTCTGAACATTCGTGTTAACAAGATTTAATTTTCGGAAAGTTTTGTAAAGCAAATTTTCTTGTCTTGCATGTATTTTTTTAACCCATAAAAAACAAAAATAGGTCAGCCTGAGACCACCTGTATGTACAGTAAACCCTTTAAAGTTATAGGTATGAAAAATTATCGATAGCTTAACTAATTGTCATTTGAAGTTATTTATTAGCTCTCTTGCATTCAGAGATAATAGGGAGTGGTGTTTATGAACCACGGTCGAAATCTCCCCCTTTTACCCTACAGACAAGGTTGCTATATGACAAACATTAAAAGCAACGGTAATATCCAATTTACACAGACGTTTACACAAAGCAAAATGTTTAGTATCTGTTTAATTGAGCAATAAAGCCGATAAAACCATATTTTAATCTGGGGGGGTTACCTCGTTACTCGATCCCAAAAAAATTTCGAATTCTGAAATCCTGTACACCCAGAGAAAAACAGGAATGAGTTTCATCAATTTGCGTAAAATGTAAGAATTTCATCAATATTTATGAAAAATTTCATAAACAACAAGAATTATAATGGATTCATTCCAGAAATTTTCGATATAAACACAACGAAAATAAATTCAACGTTTCTATGATATATGTGCTGTACTAAGTTTTTAAAAGTCGGTGCAGTTTGCGTTGAATAGCGGTTCAAAGTACGGTATTTTTATCTAAACTAAGAGAAATACCTCATGTTTAAACTGCTC
This sequence comes from Delia radicum, assembly GCA_021234595.1. Taxonomy (NCBI): domain Eukaryota; kingdom Metazoa; phylum Arthropoda; class Insecta; order Diptera; family Anthomyiidae; genus Delia; species Delia radicum. The sequence goes on from CM037852.1 coordinate 46,010,054, forward strand.
TAACTTTTTGAGTTTTTATCCGATTTTTACAAATCTTAGCTCATTTGATCTTCTCCTTTTCGATAATTGTTAGACAAGATACAGTCTCTTTGGAGAAAGTTTGCAATTATGCAAAAACTTCTTTGATTTTGCTTTAACAATTTGTTACGATATATCATGTCTTGTAAAACATTTCCAAAATTCAGAGTGGGTTCTCCATGGGTTTGAAAACTATTTAGATTTAAGTATGAAATTCTCATATTAAAAAGTAAAATTTTTAATTTTGTTCAATACACACGAATTTTAAATTTCGCAATTTCACAGGGTAAACTTTTTAAATTACCTTTGGTGATCTGAATCTGAATCGGAATCTGTATTCTGAATTCTTCCAAGTCATCAAGCTTTTGAAACATTCTAACCTACAAATTCAAAGACACGTTTTTCGTCATATTTGGAACTTTACCACACCGCGAATATTTTGTCTTACTTGAGACTAATTTTTTAACAAGTATACTGAGTTTTGCCCACTACCGAGTCCACTTAATGAGCATACAAATAAAATATAGCCTATATCAATCTACAACACCATAGCTTTCTAACGGTATATCACTTGTGAAGATCCATTTAGTGTTTTATCAAAACACTCAAGACAACGGCTGATTGTAAAAAAATGTCTTAATATAAAGTATAGATAAAAAAGCGTATTTTAATCAATTCCTGCCTGTAGCCTAGGTGAGTGGCCCTAAACAGGTAATTGTTGAATAAAGAATACCTAAGACTATTTAGTAGACAACAATAATTGCTATTTTTCCCTTCCCCAACTTTTCAGACTTGCATACTTTTGAACCGCTAATTAGCCACCTGGAAGGGTGTGAATTTTTACACCAACATTTTCCTTAAGTAATTTTATCCTATGTCATTTGTTCGAAATTATGAATGTTTTTAAAGTCTATGCTTACCTATTTGATTCTGTTTGATTGCCTACAAACCGAAGGTAGTCGAAAATGCCGTTTTTATTTTTCCGTCTGAACTACGAGAAATAAAGTGCCAACCGAATTAAAAAGTGCATATTAATGGTAGCAACTTATAAATTCAATAAGTACAACAATATTTACATTAGATTTCTGAATATTTTGGGTTGTGCAACTAAAATTCAGTTAAATTAACCGATGTTTGTTGTGAAAACTAACGTTCAGTTCTGTCAACCTTCTGAAATTCGTAGTAGCCGAATTTGAGTCGTAGTAACCGAATTTCAGTTGGCAAATAGCTAAATTTTTCTCTGTGTGTAACACAAAAAAAAAATCATTAATTTCATTAATTTGAAATTACACACCAAAACCCCGAGACACGTAAACTTAATTTTGGGTCGTAGAATCTAGTGGTATACTCCGTTTTAATGGGTTAGGTCAAAATAAAAAGATAATTAAATTTTAAGTTTGCGTTGACTCAATCGATTTTTTGAGTGTATTCTAGGTAGAAGACATAGAAATCTCTTTTGAAATTGCTTTACTTACTGTTTATATGTCGAAACTCAGATGGCCGTCCATTTTGAGACGATGTTTTCTAATGAAATTTAAAGATTTGAACCATATGACACTGATGTCAGTATAAGTCAAAGGTTATTAGCCTGAGGTTTCGGATTATATATAAATGAATTGTTAGGCTTAAGTTTAGACAAACAAACAATAAATAAAGTCTTTCAAAAAAGATTTTGATTAAAATACACTCAAAAAATCACTTGGATCAATGAGAACTTAAAATTTAAATATCTTTCTATTTTGACATAACCTATTCAAACGGAGTATACCACTGGATTATACGCCACAAAATTAATTTTACGTGTCCCGGGGTTTTGGTGTATCATTTCCACATACTTACTGTGTTATTTTAGTGCCCGAACGATTAATCGGCCAAAAACGATATTTGATTGATTTTTTTGGTATTTTGATACATTGTGGGCAATGTTTATTGGGCTTATTAGATGCAATTTTGAGTATCAAATTCAAAGAAAAGTTCGTAGTTATTCAATGAATTCAATAATCGGGCCGCCGAAGTTTACCCGATTGTTTACAGATCAACTTCGGCCTTTCCTTAAATTTTTTACTCAAAATCAATTAAACAAATTTGTGTTCTATATCAAAATTTGTCCTCACAAACCGACCAAATATCGATTTTTGGCCGATTAATCGTTCGGACAGTATTAATCTTACATTATTTATCGTTGAATTTATGGAACTTTCTTTCTAAAAAACAAATGGCAATTGTTCATTAAAACAAATAAAAAAAGTAGTTGGCCTTAGCTAAAAGAAAAGTATTTGTAAAAGTAATAAAATAGTCGATATAACTAGATGGCAGGAATAGGAGCTTAGCTTAAATACAATACAATGTAATGAAGTTCTTAAAATCTAATTGTTTTTTAAGACAATATATTGGAAAAAATCTCAGATTTTGCAGAGTTTTTCAATTTAGAGAATTCCTCAGATTATGGAACCATTTTCTACAAAAAATTCCTTAGATTCTGAAAACTGTTTTCTATAGAAAATAACTTTGTTTCTGAGGACTTTTTTACAGAACCCCCATCAAATTCTAACAAATTTTTGCTATAGAAACCCTTAAATTTGAATTTTTTTTTTCAAAACTTAGGTTTTAAAGATGTTTTTTTTTTTTTAGATGAACTTATAGATTTTAAGTACTTTTCCATAAAAAAAATCGTCAAATTCGGAAGATTTTTTTTGTATAGAAAACCCCTTATGTTCAGTGTTTTAGACTGGCCGTCTAGGGCAGGGGTGGCAAGACTTTTTTCTTTGCGTGCAAAAACAGACATATTTTGTTGTAAAAAAGTGTCGTGTGCCTCATTAATTGCATTTTTTTAAAATTCATTTTCTAGAGCAATATTAAAAAGTTTTAAATTATTTTTCTTTTAAAAATGTAAACCTGAGAAGAATTTTGTCGTTTTTGTTTTTAATTTTTGATGGCTCGTGTAAATTTTTATTACGCTTTTGAGGCTCTAAAAAAAATGTATTTTTAAATAGTTTTTCCAACCATTTATACTTTTTTTCTGTCCTTTTAATTGCAATTTTAATGCAGAATATAACATTTTTGTTAAATTTTCTTTTTCTTTTTATTTTTTTTTATTTCATAATTAATAAAATAAAAATCATATAATTACAAATTATATACTATTACCCTAACCGAGCACTAGCTACTATGGCCTTCGGCGCGTTGTAGCGAAAACAGACCAGTGCCTCTGTTGGGAATCGAACCCACGACCCCGCACAGATAAGCCAGCACGCTACCAACTAGCCTTCTCTGATTATGAGGTAACAAAATAATTGTAATTTAATTGGAAATTTCGACACTTTATATTTAAAAAAACAATACTATTTATGTTCTGAGAAGCATGTGGAACTTTGATTATTGTCAAACGAATTTTCGTTTTTTTTTACCAAACTTCTGTAAAAAAGATTTAAGACTTTTTAAAACTTTTTTAATCTTTTCGAAAGGCGATTTACAACCCTTATGAAAAATGTTAACATTTTAAATTAATAACGAAAATCAATATTTAAACCTCATATTACTTTTTGAACAGAATTTTTCTAATAAATATTCAAAATATTCAAATATTCATATTCAAGAAAATTTCGAGTGCCACTACTGACACACGTGTCATGTTTTTGCCATCCCTGGTCTAGGGGGATATTTTTTCACTTTTTGTCGGAGGAGAGAAATTTCAAGTCCCTAATTCGAGTGATATAGGCTGGGTGATTACTAAATAGAGATTCGATTTTTGTATTTTTCTAAAATAACTTCTGTCGGCAAAAAATACATGCCGTAATGTCAAACCAGTTCAAACTTTCTACTTCCATGTTAGTGAATCAAGCATTTGACGTTATTATCAAAGACGACAACATCAGAAAATAGACAAATGACAAATTTTGCCATACAAAAAAAGCATTCAATCAAATTGAAGGCGGAAACCGTACAAAAAGTTTTAGAGAATTGGGGCATTAGGCATTTTTATATTAATTGTTTTTTTTTTTTTGTCTTATCGGCCTTTTATTAAATTTTTTTTAATAAATTGGTTTTTTGTTTAATTATTTTTTTCTTTAATTAAATTATTAGTTTTTTTAAAATTCAGAAATTTTGCTCAGATTTTTTTATTAAATTTCAGAAATGATACATTAAATTTCACATTTTTTAAAACTGAAATTTTATTAATAATTTTCAAAATATGGTTGGTTTAACTTAAAATCAATTAGAAACGTTAAATTTAAAAAAACATATAAAATCTCAATAAATAAAATGTTAAAATAACATATCAAAATTCAAACAGCGAATTTTTTTTTTCTTTTTAAATTAATGATTTTTTTGTGTTTGATTTAATTACACAAAAAACAAAAAGAAATTCCAACAAGAAGCAGTGCCATTAAAAAAAAATAAATAATATAAAACCAATCCTAAAATAAATAAAAAAAAAAAAAAACATAATTACAATATATAAATCAGTTTATTTTTCTAGATATTTAAAATAGAACAAGAGAACAAATATTATATTGCAAATAAAAAAGTTTTTAATTTACATATAAAAATTGATCATTTCAAATCTAAACTTAAAATACATATTTCTAGAGGATTGAACAGAAAATCAACAGTAATAAAAAAATACAATGAAAACATATTAATAATATTAATAAAAACAGTATGACAGACAAAATATTAAATAAGAAACAAAAATTCAAAACATATTCTTCCTAAATTTTCTCAGTGTCTACATAAAACAAACAAAATTAACAAAACAACACATTAAAATATTTCAAAAATATATTAAAATTTATTTAATTTTTATTAGAAATTTTAAATTTTCTGGGTTGTTAAATGTATCATGAAAATAAAAATAAATTACTATATAGTTAAAAAAATGAAAAAAAAACCAAAAGTTTATTTTATTTAGTTTTTAAGCACTTTAAATATAAAAAAAAAAATATATAATAATAAAAATAGTTGTAATAATTTTTAAAATATACATACTTACAATACACCAATAATCTTTATAATAGTATATATTTGCATTATTAAAAAAAAAAAAAAATAATAATAAATATATAATAATTAATATATTGTCTAAAACCTTAAAAATTAGACAGTTTTAATAGTGAAAAATTATATTGTTTTTACTATAAAATTTTTCGTAATTTAAAAAACAAAAAAGTAATTAAAAAACACAATTATATAGTACGATTAAAAAAGACCAATATTTAAAATTTTATTTATTAACAATAATATTAAACTAAAAATAAAACAAAAATATTGAAAAAAATAAAAAATTTAAACCAAAAGTTGAAATGTTTATTATAAAAAGCGACGCTTCAATAAAACATCTCAAAATTTCAAGTAAAGCTTAATTAAATTTAAAATGAAGAATTAAAAAAAACAGGGCCTGTTTACAAAATCTTTATTTAAAAAAGCAATAAATTATTTAATAAGATTTTTTTTTAGTTTTTGATAAAAAAAGCATTGATAAGTTTTTTTTTTTTATTTATGTTATCCTATTGTTTCAATTTATTAAATAATATTTTAAAAATTTTTTTATTGTATATTTATATTAGTATATACATATTTATACATACCACTTTAATACTGACATACATATAAACCAAATATATTAAAAAATCATTGTTGTGACATTGTATTGTAGAAATTTGCCAATTTTAATTACAAAAAAAAAAAAAAAAACAAAACGAATGTTCTTTTTTTAGATTTAAGTAAATATTTATATAAAATATACACTCTATTCTTTTAAATTACACTTCCAGTTAATAATAAAAAAACAACTAAAATAAAAAAAATAACTATAAAAATTATACGATTTGAAAACATGTATTTAACATTTGAAACAGAGTTTGAAAGTTGAAATTTTTTTTTTTTTGTTCATGATAAAATGCACTAATTATTAATAATATTCTCGATTTACGGTCAATTTTTAAATAAAAGATTAATACTGACTTAAGTCGGAAAAGTTAATCGGCTGTGTTGTGCATTTCGCATTGATTTGAAATGGTTTTCAAATTTATCTCACTATTACACTGTGTTCTAAAATTTTATTTGATTCGATCTAAATTGTTTATATTAAATGATAAATGTACAATATTAATTATTTTAAACTTCAAATGAAACTTAATTAAGATGAAAAAAAAAAAATTATCAAATTTTCACTTTCAGCCAAAAGTGAAATGCAGAATATATTCAGTAATTAGTGCAATGTGCTCAATTTCAGGGTAACCATAAGTAGTTAAGATTTGAGATAAAAGTAGGTAACAAGAATATGATGAAAAAATTGTTTGAGGTAAATATAAAAGTAAAATTGTTGTTTGCCAAGTTCTTGTGCAAAATACAAGCTCGAACATAGAAAACACTTTAACGCGTTTTTAAAGTTCTTATTTAAATGTCGTTAATAGTTATTTTACCTAAGTATTTGCATGCCTTGTGCAAACAATTTTTGATTACTATTTTTGTGTAAATTCTGCTTGTATATGTTTTGCATATAGGCGATATTAAAAACGTCTTAAGGTTGAGTTTACATTTAAAAATTGCGCATTTTTGCAAGGAAAAAAAAAAATAAATTCGACTCAAAAATAAATTCGACTCAAAAGAATTAAAAAAAAATTGTTTCAAATAATATCAAATTGGAACAAAATCAATTAATATATATAGAATTTGTGCCAGTATTTATGAAATTCAAACTCTGATTTATTCATAAATTGAAATACAAATTTATATAAAACAATTTATAATAATCACCATCAAATAATAATAATATTAGTAATAATAATAATAATTAAACTAATAACAAAATTTAACGCAAAACAAAAATGGATTAATTAGAATTGAAAAAAAAAATCAAAATTTATACAAATTAAAAAATTCTTAAAACTAAATGGAGAATATATTAGTTTATAGTACGAGTTAAATGTGTTAGTTTTGTGTTGTGTTTAATGTTAAATGTTTCATATTTAAAAACAAATGTAATACTAAAAAATATATATAAATAATATCGACAAGCAAAAATAAACCAAACAATATAAAAAGTCAATTCTAATTACTTCATTTTTACAAACAAAAAATAATAATAAAAAATATATTTATAAAAAGCTGCCTCAATTTTTAAATAAAACAAAATATATAATATAACTTACATTTAAATATATTTAGCCATTTTTTGGCATTATATAAATATAAAAATATTATTTTTTTTGTGAAAAAAATAACATTAAAAAAACACCAATAATCTTAAAATTTATTCTTCTTCAATTCTTAAATTTTTAACTAAAAACCTATTTACAAAAAAAGTAAAAATATGTGTAGTTAAAGTAAAAACAAACAAAATTTAGTACCACTAAAAAAATTTATTTAAAAACAAAATAAAAAAAAAAAAAACATTTTGCTGACTGTATTCCTTAGGCTTTTTACACCGTTTATTATAAAAGAAAATATATATTGTATACATATATATATACATACAATATTATAAAATCTGAATTTTACATATTTATTAAATAAGTCAAAAAAATCCTGCAAGTTTTTACATAGTTTATTATTATACATTATTAAATAAAAAAAAAATACCACAAATATTCGACATGTTTCCCCTAAAATTTTTTTAAATATACATATATTTTTAATATTTATTATAATTTACATTATTTTGTTATTCCCACCTGTGATAGTGTTTTAAAAAAAATTATTTACCAAACCTGTAAAAAATATTTTGTTTTCTTTAAGAAAAGTTTAATTTTTTTGAATTCAGTAGACAATATTTAATTTCAAATATATAAAAAATTAAAATGCCTTTACATATCTTTTTTGAATTAAACAAAAAAATCTAAAAAAAAAATATATATTTTGCCAAAATTTTGTTTTTATTAATAAATATAAACCACTGGTCACTAAAAAAATAAGAAAATACGAATTTTTGCACTTTAAAGAAGATAAAATCTACGTTTTCGCAAAACTGCAAACCTTAAACCATTTTTCAAAGTTTTGGTTTATTGAATTTAGGTAAAATCTACGTTTTCGCAAAAAAAAAAAAAAATTGTGGAGGTTTTTGCATTACTTTTGCAAAAACTGTAAACCTTAAACCATTTTACAAATTTTTTGTTTATTTACAATATTTTTTTAATTTACCTAAGAATTTGCGCAATTTAAGCAAATAAAACATAAAGTACATGAGAAAAACACAAATCAAATAACTAGTGACTCTAAGTTTATATTTTATTATATTTGAATTTTTATTAATTTAGGCCTTAATTATCATAGTCTTTTGTGCATGCATGTGAGTTTTTATTGTAATTGTGGTGTGAATTTGTTTATTTTTAATCCATAAATTATTGTAAATGTTAAAGTACCTTTTTTGAATAATAATAAAAAAGCAAACAAAAAAAAAACACAAAATTTTAATTTCGTCTTATTGAATATTTTACATTACATAAGATTGCATTTAATGAAATAAGGCTGGGTTAGCGAACCGTAACTTAACGTAGCACTTGACTTAATGAATCAGCTGTTTGAAATTGTTGTGTGTAAAGCAATACAAGCAATTACCATTTCAAATGTCACGCAAACGGAACGGCTGAAACTGTAAAAACAAAATTCTACGTTGCATTTACGTGGCATTTGAAAACAGCTTGTAAAGTTGGCAAAGTTTGATTTGTTTACTTGTTTTGTAGTTTGTTTGTTTGTGTCAAAAACACATGCTACGTGTTTAAAGTTCTATAACTCTACTAAATGACAGCGTTGCGTGTACGTTAAGGTTACATTGCAGCAACGGTTGGCTAACCCAGCCTTTTCTACCTCCGTCTTAAATTAAGGGATATTCACACGTTGACCATCTTTGTCTACTATTTCCCTGTATTGGGGACGATATGACATGTCATTTAAAAAAAGAATTCAGAAAAATTTGCCAATTTATATCCCCAATACCGCACAGAGAGAATTTTAGTGGACGAATAGTGATGGAAATTTTTGTTAAACTGTTAGAACCTTTTTTCATAAGAAAACGAAAAATTTCTTAAAATGAATGAAAAGCTTCACACTTTTTATAAAACTTTTTCATTGAGTGAATAAAACTTTTAATATGTAAAATCAAATTTTGACAAAATTTAATTGAAAAGTTTCAATGTACAAGTTCTAGTGTAACTTCAATGCAAAAATTCATTAATATTATGCATAGAATTTCTCAGAGTGGGCAATAAATAATTGCGCCTCGGAAGTTCATGTAAATATGTACATGTTTGTTGTAGTTAGCTTGAGGGCAAAGTTAACCAAATATCTTTGCAAATCAAGTAATGTGCAACAAAATGGCATCGAATTGTTAATGCATATTTTTGAATATTTTGCTATAAATGCTTATTTTTACATATTTTGCTATAAATGCATATATTTGTATATTTTGTATTAAAATTAATGTTTTTTTTAGTTTTTGATGTTTTACTAAAATATACGTTTTTACAAAATTTATATATATTATAAATTTTTTTTTAATTTTATTAATATTTGTTTTAAATATTTTTTCTATCAAGAAGACAAAAATAGCAGAAAAACACAACTAATAGCTTCCTTACACTGAAATAATTATCCTTCATGATATTAATGAAACAATTTCATAGACTTTTTTCGTAGATTCAATGAAGAATTTCATTATATGCATAACATTTCATTAATATTTACAAATTTTTCATAAACTTTTCTTCATAAAATTTCATAGTTTCAATGAAAATGAAAATTATTCAAGTTCGAGGCCATTTCTTTATTAGGGTATTGTCCTAACAAATAAGCTATAGAGTTTTTTGTTTTAAAATGTATTATTTGACCCTTTCAGGAATGACAGATCTATTTCGGGAGTTTTCTAGGTTCCCATCTTCAGAACACGTTTTAAAAGCGGTAACAATCCCATGCCAAACATCAAACATTCATATAAACTAGTTTACTCACTACATGAGAACTAATATATATATGAGCTCGAAGTAAAAGATTATCACCATTGATCAAAAAATAATTTGAAAACTTGTTTGTTATGTGCAAGGTCCACTTATGGTGGATATTCACAACACGTTTTTTGTTTTTTTTTCTCCTTTTTATTTTTTGTTTTGTCTATAAACAAAAACAGGGGGAGTAAACTAGATTGTAATTTATCTTTAATACAAGTTTGATATAATTTTTATTAAAAATAAAAATTTTATCAAACAAGTTTTCAATTTATTTTTTGATCAATGGTGATAATCTTTTACTTCGAGCTCATATATATATTAGTTCTCATGTAGTGAGGAAACTAGTTTTTATGAATGTTTGAAAGGGTCAAATAATAAATTTGAAAACAAAAAAAACTCTATAGATTATTTGTTAGGACAATATCCTAATAAAGAAATATAGAGTATGGCCTCGAACTTCAATAATTTTCATTGTTGAATCATATATCGTATATTGAAATTTTTATGAAACAATTTCAGCAAATATTTTTTTTCAACAATTCACATCAGTTTAGTAAATATATAAAATAAGTTTTATGTCGCAAGGAAACCGGTACGCGGAAGAATATAAGAATAAAAGAAACCTGGAATTTTACATTGTGTTTATTCTTTTAAACATTTTAAACACGAATATGGTAACAAAAATTATAGTAAAATCAGCTTAAGTCAAATTCGCACTTTTCGCCACATTTAGAAAATTCTGTTTAAAAAATCAGAAAATGTTTTTCTTTTACACTTATTTTTAGGTCGGCGCAAACCAATCCTGTAAATAAATTTGGAACTTTGATCAAAACTTCTTTAACTTCAAGCTCATATATTAGTTCTCATGTAGTGAGTAAACTAGTTTATATGAATGTTTGATGTTTGGCATGGGATTGTTACCGCTTTCAAAACGTATTCTGATAATGGGAACCTAGAAAACTCCCGAAATAGATCTATCAACACATTCCTGAAAGGGTCAAATAATAAATTTGAAAACAAAAAACTCTATAGATTATTTGGTAGGACAATATCCTAATAAAGAAATATAGAGTATGGCCTCGAACTTGAATAATTTTCATTGCACAATTGAGGCGCTCAGCGCCAAAACGGCCTAACCCACATTGTAAAAAAAATCAAACTGGCTGTGCTGGTCTGGCCGGAACCTTTTGAAATAAATTCTAAAAAAAACTCCCTATTGCATAATATAACCTGCTGAAAACTGTTTTTCAAGTTTTTTTTGGTATTTGTTTCAGGGGGTTCCGGTTGGATCGGCATGGTCGGTTTGATTTTTTTGACAATGTGGGATAGGCCGTTTTGGCGCTGAGCGCCTCAATTAAGGGTCGAAGAAAAAAACATAATTTTTATTTTTTAATAAAAATTATATCAAACTTGTATCTCATAGTTTCTAAAAAAAAAGAAAATTTTCTTTAGTGCTATGGAATTATTTTAAAGACTTAATTTTTATATTTTTTCATAAAATTTCGTTAATTTTCATACATTTCAAACTTTAGTTTTAAGATTTAATTCTCAAGTGTTCTATAAACGCTTCATTGTCTGAATGATTAATTAGTTTTAGTTCTTATGAAGATTGTCATTAATTCTACAAACATTTCATTAACATTGACTTTAATAAAACCTGTTTCATAGATTCTATGATAAATTTGAAGGGAAGAATTTCAGAAATTCATTACTGTACTATGATGAATGTATTTTTTTTTAAAGTTTTAAGTGCATATTTTACGATTTATAATGCATATTTTATATTCATTAAACACGATTATGAATGCATTAACTTCCGAGCCCTAGTAATAATAGATAGGCGGATAGGGATACTCGAAGTATAAATCCTCCTTTATGATTTACATTAAAAAATTTTCAAACACAACCTACATGTAAATGATTGTGCACACAGAGAGAATTATCTTGGTCGATTTTTAATAAATTTTTTCACTAAACTAATGATCTTTTCATTACATAGTGAATGAAGAACTGCTTAGACTTATGAAAAACCTTCATCATTTTTATGAAACTATTTTTAATGCAATTTTTTCATTAGGCATATGCAATTTTTAATAAATAAAATTAAAGTTTTACTTCAATTTTATGAAAAACTGCATCGATTTAATGAAAAGTTTCAATAAGCGAATTTCAGTGACATTTCATAGATATAATGCTAAAATTCATTAATATCATGCAGAAAATTCTCTCAGTGTAGTTAAACATATAAAAGAAAGTAATTTAAAAAATGGAACTTCGATGAAAATAAACATATTAATCCTTACATTTTCCTGTGAATATGGTATGGCGACTACATTAATTAAAATCATAATTGAGAAAAGTCAAAAGTTATTCATAATTTAAGATGGAGGTAGTGTATTTTATTCACATTTAATCTAGAAATGAAATTGACTGCTATTTTCTTAAGCTTACTACGACATAAACTAACCCCCTGTTTTTTATAAAGAGCACGGAATAATTCCTCCAGAGGAATGTGTGTATTTTATTTTTGTTACAATAACAAAATACACACGTTCCTCCGGAAAACTACACTCAAAAAAAAGTTTGTAAAGTCAGCAAACAATTTTGCAGAGTCAGCTAAATTTTATTCAGGAGGGTGCTTGCAAAAAATTGGTAATGTCAGCAAAATCGTTTGCTGAAAATCAGCGAGCTAACTTTTAGCAACAACATTTGTAGAGTCAGCAAAAGTTTTGCTTTTTTGGATTAGAAATAAAAAAATTCTTGCTCAAAATTAATAAAATTTTTGCCGAATATTAGTAGACTGAAAAAAATTCAAAAAAATTTGTAGAAAAATTGTGCTTTAGTTAATTTTTTTGCTGAAAATCATAAAACATATTTTTCTGATTCTTTTAAAAATGCTTTACAATACGTTACAAAATATAAAATTTTGACAACATGAATTAATGTAATATCTAAAAAAATAGAAATAATTATATATAACACAAACAAAATTATCTTTCAACTACTTACATACATCAATGGTTGTCTAAATGATGCTATCAAATCTCGCAGATAATTCTAGAAACTAAACCAAATAATAACAAAATATTACATATACAACCCCTTTTTTGCAATAAGAAAAAATAACCATAAAAATCTATATTTGTCTTTCGCTTTATATGGTCTACCTGTCTGTGAATTTGTTTGCAATTTTTCCAAACTGGATTATTAATCGCTATAAACATTTAGTTTAGAAATACACATATTTTGTATTTTTTTGAATTAATAGACAATTACTTTCAAAAGTCAGTTGACAACAAAAAATTTATGTTGTTTTAATCCGCAATTTTGTTTTATGTATGAAAAATTGATACAAAAATCTTCCATGGCTAATTTTTTTATGTCTTACAAGAACTGTACTATTTAGTATCATTTTCCTCGTCACTACAACATCTTGACATCTAAATCATTCTGCGTATATCTTTCAATCTGGTTGTCGTCCACACTATTAATGTGCTTCTCAGCACAATTTTTTTAGCAATAAAAATTAGTATAACATTAGTAAACTATAAGTAAAAAATTTTAGCTGAAAACATAATTTTAGCAAAAAATTTGCTGAAAAATAGTATACCTGATTTACAAGACTTTTTATTAGCTTAGTTTTTTTTGAGTGTACTGTGTTCGCTTTATAAAATCAGGGGGCTAGTTTTAAAAGTTTTAAAAAACTAGTTTTTAAATCCATTGCAAATTGATAAAACAAAAAATTATGAAATTATTCGTTTTTTAACAACAATAAATGAGTTTGTGTAAAAACGAAAAATTTTATGTGTATTGGTTTTTCAGAACACACTCTATAGTTGGACCCTAACTCCATAACACAATTTTTTTTGTTAATAATTTTTTCTAAGTAGTTTGGTGTTAATGCTTTTAATATTTGAGTATTTTGGAAAACTGAATACAAATCTAAAATTCTCCAATCAATTACCAAACTTTTTTAAAGTGAAAACAGTTTTGAGGTACAAAAATAGTTTGTGGTGCATAAATATAAAAATAGAATGCATTGTTAACAAGTTGTCAGTTCTAACATATTTTCTTAAAAGATGGTCACTTTGGTTCAAAAATTCTATATACATAATTGTATAATATCCAATTTTTTCTAGCGAACTGCTTAATTGAGCGCCAAAGAAGCCGATGATTTTAATTAACAATTAATGCAAGTTTTACTCTGAGGGGGTATTCTATAACCATGTGAGAAGTTTTCACAATAAAAATAGAACAGGACGAGTCACATTATATTAAATTTATACACAGGAAAATCTTTTGACACACAATACGTGTAGAATTATTCGAAAAAGTTGTCATCTTGAAATTTCCGAACTTTCCAAATTACAATAAAAATAAGCAAAAGTTTAAAAACAAAATAAAAATTCTGTTCGTAAAAGTATTTTAGGTAAATTATGGATTTTTTTTTAACTACAGTTAACTTAACCTGTAAATTATTTCGAACAAAATAGTTTATAATTAAAAAAAAAAACACTTCTTTTAATGAAATATAAACAAAAAATAGACAATTGGTTACTAATAAATTTTAAAATTAAAGTCACATTTTTTAAGACAGCCGTTTCAAATTTTTTTTTAAATGCTAGTTTCTCTTAGAAAACCTTAAAATTTAAAAGCAAATCCTGAATCATCGAACTTTTGGAAAAGTCTGTTTATCTGTTTTTGTTAAAAAAAAATTGCAAAACAAAAAAGGTAATTATTTTAAAGCATTGTATTTTAAATTAACAAAATATTTTCAGTTTGCTCAAATCAGAAAAAAAAATAAACCAAAAGTTGGTTCGTCTAATAAAAATTCGCTTTAATTTTATGTTTTACTTCATTGGTTTACATTATATAATAATATTGTTAACATATTATGTGATATAAAATAACAAAAATTTACCACCATATTTTAACTGTCTTAAATAACTGCTACAAAAATAAAGTATATTCCTTCAGTCGTTTTTTAAATAACCGTAAAATTAGTTGTTTTGTATTATTTCATATAAAAACAACTGTTATAGCATTTAAAAACAACAATTACTGATTACTACACAAACAACTATCATGTAGTAACTGTAAAACTTTTTTGAGTGCAATTATTTAAAAAGGAGATCTTGTTTTCCATGTTTGGGATGAAAAAGAATATGAAAAATGCAAAACCCTACAAATATTTTTTAATTTTAACTTTCTTTTTTTTGATTGTTCAGGAATTGTTTATTTAAAAAAGTAATTTTCTAATAATTCCACCTGGTATTGTTACATCATGTTACATACCACTAAAGGCTTCATTACTCGAGCGGATATGTTACGGGCTGTAACTGCATACAAGGTGAAAATTTAGTACCTATATACAATATGTTGTCTCTGATAAATATACTAAAGTAAATTCTTTGTTCAATACAATTTACTATCCGCAAATTCGTCACCATTTGTTTAGTATGTAAAACAGAGACAACATATTGCATGTTGGTACTATTTTTTCACGTTGTATGTAGTTGTAGTCCGTTTACGAAACGTATCCGATCGAGTAATGAAGCCTTAAGTTCTAAACAAGGTATAGTAACGCCACGTTCACAATTGCTTGCAAAACACGTGTTTTGCCAAAACACATATTAAAGCTCTGTATTCTATTCCACCAACTCTTTACTATTTCCCACTCGTTTTGGCAAAACTAGACATTTGTAAAAAATGTAAAAGTCGACTTTTCTACTATTCGACTAATTTCTAAGTTCGCGAAAAAATCTTATTTTTTTATTGTTTTAGGATTAATTGGAATCTTAACGTAAAATTTAATTTTAAAATTATAAAAATTTTTAAGACAAAGTTCGAAAAAATACTCCTTGGCATTTTTTTACATTTCACTATTAAAAAATTGCCGCTTCCCAAAAATGAAAATATTAATGTCAGCGAACAAATAAGTTTTGGACTATTCTAAAATCATTTAAATGTGCCCATATTTAATGATATTATATCCAAATCAGACGAGTTGACCTCATTTTGAGCTTTTTTAGCTCACGTTAGGGTTTTATGCCATATTTAACGATTTTGTTGACAACAATGGCTTTATGTTTGTCTATTGTGTTATCCACTAAAATTTAATTTACTGTTGAGCCATAAATATATGAGAAATAAAAAATTCGAAAAGTCGAAAGCAAAATTCGACTACATTGCAAAACACGTGTTTTGCCAAAAAGAGTTTAAAAGAATAAAGAACCGTTGGAATAGAATAAAGAGCTTAATACGTGTTTTGGCAATACACGTGTTTTGACTGTGCTCTGTACTTAGACTACTAATATTGTGCAACTTTTTGTCGCAGACTTAATAGGGAAAATCTGAAATTATAAATTAATCTGAAAGCAATAATTGGATTCTGAGTTCAGAGTAATTAAATTTTTTTCAAGTTTTGAAAATTGATTAATGTAATTTTATTATAAGATATTTGAAATAGATGGCCGTAATTTTACGAATGCTTTTCCGGGTTTAACTTAATTTGTTTAAAAAAATGGACACCTCTCTCCAATAAGGCCGTAAAATACTTTTTGATTACTTATTTTTTAGCTAATGCGATATTTTACCTACATATAAAGACATACTGCTTTTAAAAATTTTGATTATCATTTTAGCATCCAAATGTATCGAATTTTTCGAAAATATATTTCTCTGGATAGCGAAATTATACAATTTCAATTTCATAATGTAAGTTTAATAGAATTTTCATGATATAAAATTTATACGTAACACTTTAAGTCTCATTTTCACAATGTCCCGTTAGTTACTAACTGGGACTTTAACTGAGACATTTGTTGTTGTTTCCCATATAAATGTTCGTTGCCAACTAAAAATATCATCTCACTTGTTAGTTAACATATAAAATGTATAGAAAAAAGTAACGAGTCGTAGTAACACATTTCCCTTAAATCCAAATTGTTTTCCCCTGAAGTTCAACACTTTTTGTTCACAGCAAAGATATGTAATCTTCAAGATGAACCAAATTCGCTGAAGTGTTGCCAACAAAAAGTGGCATATCACTCGTTAGTTTACATATAAAATGCATTGCAAAAAGTAATGTGTAGTTAGTAAATCATTTCCACATTAAAGCCAAATTGGTTTCGCGTGAAGTTCTATATACCATAGATGGTTACCGATTCGATGCGGTAATATTAATTATTTTGGTAACGGCATTTTAAGAGTAACGATATTTTAGTTATTTTGGTATCGGTATTTTAAGGATAATATCAATATTTGTAATATCGATATTTGTAACCCCATCATGTCCAAATTCTAACTGATGCACTATGGTGTTTTTTCCGTTTTTTTTTGGCATAAACAATAATTTTAAAGCTATTGAATTGAAATTTGGTTTGTATACATTTTTTATGCTCCCAAGATGACATACCAAGTTTCATATGATTTAGGGCAGTATTTCATATAGCTGCCATATAGCCAATCTGGCCGATTTGCCCCAACTTTTTTCTTTATGAAGCTATTGAATTTAAATTTGGTTTGTATGCATTTTTTATGCACCCAAGATGACCTACCAAGTTTCATATGATTTGGGACACTATTTCATATACCTGCCATATAGCCAATCTGGCCGACATGCAACTAGGCCAGATCCGATTTACCCCAACTTTTTTCTTTATGAAGCTATTGAATTGAAATTTGGTTTGTATGCATTTTTTATGCTCCCAAGATAACTTACCAAGTTGTATATAATTTGGGGCACTATTTCATATAGCTGCCATACAGCCAATCTGGCCGACATGCAACTAGGTTTTTGACGTTTCCATTAGAAATATCATTGTTAAATTTTCTATTATATTTGATGAAAAAAAAATAATAATTATACAAATTCAAATTTCAGTATTCATCTCCTATTATTGTCAGCTGATTAGTCTTTCATTCTGAAAGTAAATATACATTTTACAAAATCTTAAATAATTACGGTTATGTTACTTACTATAGAATATACTAAATTTTCTTCTAGTTCAAAATATGCATCTTCTGAAGCAATAACCTCAAGTCCATCCTGTTCTTCATACTCTTCGTCGAACGAATTCTGTTTGGAATCCAGATCATCATGCGGGAAGATGTATGATCCAAAAGATTTTGTTATGATACATGTGCCTTATTTTCGAAATATTCAATCCCTTTTGGCCTGAGTTTTAATTTACATTTAAGTACGGCCGGATATGCCGGGTATATATCACATCCGTAAATTTTTGCATTTCGTTGTATATTTATATACTGACTTTTTTCCAATAAAAATGCAAGCGCACTGTTAGCTGACATTTTTTTGGGCTCATCCGCAAAAAGCTTCTTTTTTATTTCTTTAATACTCTCACAAATCCCAGCCAACTCTCACAACAGCCAAGTCTTTTCATTTGATTTTTTAGCTGAAACTGTGGCAGCATGTATGAGTAAGGGAGATAAGTTGTTATTCTCCTCTGAAAGTTCCGCGGCTAATTTTCTTTTCAGACGAGGACCAGCGCTTTCGTAATCACATTTTGGGCCACCCACTTTATTTGTTAACGCATAATGACCAGTGATTTCTATGAATATGCTTTTGGCAAGCCATTTTGAGTGCTATCCCTTAAATCTTTCAAGAGTTGAATTACACTTCGGCAAGTGTTTATTTATATAATTGACGAAGGCTTTCACTTATTCATTTATTGACTTAATGTTCGCGTTATTTAAATGTTTTTGTGCAATGCTTTCCAATATGTGCTGTTGTATGGCGTCTCCTGAGCGATTTTTGTTGCTCCAAATGTCAACCAGCTCAGCACGGCTAAACACATAATGTACTAGAAAAATTAGATTTTTTCGAAAACGTGTGGATTCGGACAAAAAGGATTAGTTTCTTATTAATCTGCACACTTTGGTTAATAACTTGTCAATTACAACTTTTTGCAACGCTTTGCCATGCAAAAGTACTGATCCACGAAACACAACTACACTTGTTAAGCTCATTCTAAATATACACATAAACAAAACACGGTACAATTGGACAAAAACACATAATAACGACACAAACATTGGTAAACTATTGTTTTACATTACCTGGACAATCGTTTTCCATATTAATCCTTTTCACTTTTGTGTTAACTTTCGCCAGAACAAACTATTAAAATTTAACATTTTTCCCACCAATTTCACACAAAACGTATGGAACATAATCAGCTGACTTTAACAGCTCGCAAACAGAACAGTGTTGCGCCTTATGTTAAAGTTAAATATTTTTTTATCTAATTCCTGGTTCACACACGGCAATTATAATTGCCCAATTCTTCTTCAATTCTCCTTTGAACTTGCTCTTGTGTTCACACAGGAAAAGTTTGTTTCAGCAATTTTCGTATATCAACCTGCAGTATTGAAAATTGCGAATGAGAAAACAAAACGGAATTGGAGTACGGGCAATTCTGTACCCCCTATCATTCTCTTTCCCTCCCTCTTCTATAAACTCAAGAATTGCGCAATTATAATTGCCGTGTGTGAACCTAGTCTAACTAGGGTGTTTAAAAATTAAAAATCAACAAAATTATAAAATACTTAAAAAAAAAAATTGACTTTATGCCAAAAAAAAACGAAAAAAAACCATAGTGGGATGGCTAGTTTATGATCAAACTTAGGGAAAATATAACTATATATATTTTTTTTTGATCTCGACTTAAATTAATCAAATTAAAATATCAATACTTTCATTGTATTGATATTTTAAGGGTAACGCTATTTTAGAATATTTCGGTAACGGTATTTTAGAGTAACGGTATATCAGTTATATCGGTAACGGTATTTGAATTCCAGTAACCAAGTGGTAATGTATTACTTATCGTTACTTTTTTTAATGCATTGTACATATAAAATAACGAGTGAGATACCACTTTTAGTTGGCAACACCCGACACCGAATGATTTATCTTGGAGATTACATATCTTTGAGTTAATCAGGCTTGCCGTTTATATAACTGCAGTAAAACCTCCTAATAACGATCAGCTACGTTCGCAGACAAATAGTTTGTTATTGGGAGGTATCCGATAATAGTACGGAATATAATTGGGCCTAGATTTAAAGACTGTTTTCGCATGACTTTCATCGTGAGACGTATAAGTAAATGCTTGTATTTTGTTATTGTATTTTCGTTCGTCTAAAGCCAAAACGTGATCTGGAAACATCACCTAAATTTCTGTCACAAAAATCTGATATTATTCAACGTCCATCTAAATGATATTGAGTAAAATGTATTTTACGCAAATAATTCAAATTTCAATATACGTTAAACTGTCAACTGTCCAATAAGTTCAGAAGCGTCTAAATCAATTTTAAAATAAACTGACTTTATATGAAAATACTGTTATGTTTATTAACAATATTTCACTAAAACATATTTGTGGATAAGGGTAGTCTAGGGTGGTTAACGGTTGTAAGGCCCATAAGATGTCATTACCAAGTTTGTACTAAGCCTTAAAATATTTTGTTGTAAAAGTGTAATAATATTAAAAATGGATGCATTTCGGGAAAAGGTTCGGGCAAATAAAAGCCCACATTGTTTTTGAGTTGTTGGGCCTTCGACCTATATATAAAAATTTGAAAAAGTTTTTTTATTCGCTTTATATAACACGTAGCAATTTTCATTTACGTTTCTTATGACATTATCGATATTATGCACTAAAATTAAATTTGTATACCAGCTTCTAAAATACCTAAACATTTTTTAGTTTAAAACAATTTTTAACTTTCTTAAATGTTATAATTAAAGTTAATTTAACATTTAAACATGGTTAAACGTTTTATCATGTATAGTTTATTTTGTATATTTTGATAATAATTGTTTAATTCCTGCAATACTATCCCATGGTTTCATTAAGAATTTTTTCCGCAATCTCTTCCCATTTTTTATAAAAGAATTTAAGTAATACCACTAAAAAGATATGAATTGACGGATTGAAGGAAGTCTTTAGCTCGCTAACAGTGTTTAAAGCTGGAGATATCGGTAAAACAAAAGTTGAATTTTTTTTAACAAAATTGATGCCAACATTTGCTTAATGACGAGGACTTAACATTTTTGTTTAATAGAGGTGTTTGGTCCACTAATGCTTCTTTTATCACAAAAAAACTTGCATCGAAAATAAAAAGCAGAATTGTTTCGTAGAACATTCAAAAATTAACCGACTTGTCAACTCGCATTTTTAAGGATATACAAAGTTCAAAATTCGCATCTTAAAACACCAATGGTGGACTAAATTTATTCCACCACCATTTTTTTGTTGCGTTTCTTATACCAACTTACGCAACTTTTGCTAACACTTTTGCAAACAAATTTAAAACGATTTTTTTCTAAAAAATACACTTATGTAAAAATCTTTAATCCCTGGTAGGGAACAAAAGATCTACTCCAATTTTTTTTTTGTTTATTTTTCTCGTTTTCAGATCTTCCAATCAATTCGCAAGAATGACATTAATAATAAACAAGTACTATAAGATGGCAGTTTTTTTGAAAAATTTCGAAATTTGAGGAGCCCGCATTTGGTCAAATCGGGTAATTTTAAAACGCGTCACACCACGATCAAATTTTTGGATTTTCGAAGAAGTTCCAAATTTTTTTATAGGGTTGGTTTGCGCCGTCCTAAAAATAAGTGTAAATGAAAAACATTTTCTAATTTTTTAAACAGAATTTTCTGAATGTGGGAAAAAGTGCGAATTTGACTTAAGCTGATTTTACTATAAAACAATTTGACTAAGAGTAATAATATTCGTGTTTAAAAGGTTTAAAAGAATAGACACAATGTAAAATTCCAGGTTTCTTATATTATTCTATTCTTCCGCGCACCGGTTTCCTTGCGAGATAAAACTTATTTTATTTTATTACTAAACTGATGTGAATTGTTGAAAAAAAAAAATTTTAATGGTTTCATAAAAATTTCAATATATATGATTTGGCTTTCCAAGCCAACTGTTAAAAAAAAGTATATCGCAGCAATGCCAAACAAACAGTATTTTTTCTCCTAATAAAAACTGGAACAAAAAATGCCTAAATGTATAAATATTAAAAAATTTTTGCGTTAATTTTTAGTTTATTTTTTATTATTCTTTAACTTAATTGGCTAGGAATTTAAAAAAAATATGTAGAATTTGAAAAAAATAAAATTTTTCGAAAAAATTTTGAACCAGTTCAGAATTTTTGTAATATAAAACTAAATTTTTTTATTTATGAAAAAAGTTCAGATGTTTTTTATCGATTCAGAAAGTTTTATAGTGTAACTCGTATTATGTTTTTAGAAAATATTCGTTGAATATTGCACAGATAGAAAAATATCTACCCAGGTAGAAAAATACGATCGTGAAAGCGTTTTAAAAGCACTTCAAAATGTGTACAGCGTTTTCAGAACATTTTGTTTTAAAGCGTTTTGAAAACGACAAAATGATAAGCATGTTTTACGGCGTGAGGATGGTATTTTATACCGTTCTTAAAGCTTTGCCGAAACAAAATTTGAAATGCTTTTTTAACTGCCAAAAAACGTTTGTATAGCATTCTGGTTTACAAATTATGATCGTAGTGAATATGACCCAAATAGTAACCATGATTTACTGTTTTATGTTGGTATTTTATAACGTTATCAAATCGTTGGAAAAAACAAATTTTAAAGTCATTTCCATAGTTTAAAATACATTTGTGAGAATAGTTTTTTTTACAAAATATGTTATCTTGGAGTTGTAATGAATCTAAATATTACACAGGATAAATGTTTCATTTGTTTCTGATGTTCTATTAAAATTTTGTCATATTGACGAAATAATTAATTGTATTTACAAGTTTTACCTTTTAAAAGCTTAACTTTGCAAAAGGAACTAATTAATATGATTGAAAAAAATCCATCATTACAATTGATTTTGTTCTGTGCATGATTTTCCATATACCAATAAAAAAAGCTGGGAAAGAAATTTTTTCTAACATTTTGAAAACTCTTTGAACTAATGTTTTGGCAGTGTTTTTTTTCAAATTATCAGATATATATTTTGTAAAAGAAGTACTTCGAAAGTACTTTTTGCAAACGTTAGCAAAACGCTTTAAAGCAATGTTTTGAAGTGCTTTTATTACGCAAACCGTTGTAAATTTTGTATGAAAAGTACTCCAAAAGTATATTTTTTTTTATATATATAATAAAATTACACAGAAATATTGAAATATATATGAAGGAAAATATTCAACAAATGTTTCCTCCGAAATTAATACGAAATTTTCTCGATCGATTAAAAAATATCTAAACTTTTTTATAAATAAAAAAAATCATTAAAAATTTTGACCAGTTTTTAGATAAATTGAGTTTTGCATTACTCTAAAAATTCGCAACTAGTCCTGAATTTTTTTCAATTGCTCCATAACATTAGCATTTGCCGACTTCAGTTAAATAATAAAAAATAAACTAAAAACTAACGAAAAATTTTAACCACGCCTACTTTGCCTATTTTTTGGGAAAATTTAGAAGGTTGTTCCAGTTTTTTTTTGGGATATAATCAGTTTTTCAAATGTTTTTTTTTTTTTTAAACTCCAACTCCTTCCACATAGAGTCCATTATCCTACTGAGAAAAAAGAGCTGTATTTATATGAAATTTGAGTTCACCTTTCGACTCTACACAAAAAATTATTTAAAAAGTGCACCGTTTAGGAAATAGTGTTTTAAAAAAATATTTTTTTTATTAATTATTAATGTATTATTCTTTTTATTATTCTTTTTATTATCAGTTGGTAATACATTTTTATTGTGTGTGATTAAATAATTATATTTAAAAGTTTTTGAATAACGAGATTTTTTCGTCCACTGCATCGCCTAAACGGTGCACTTTAAAAATTGGGGAAAATTTATTTTTTAATGAATTTTTGCGATAAACATCTTTTTTTGCTCTGTTGCAGAAGGCACCCTAAATTAGCATTTTTGGCCGCCGTAAGCATGTGGAAGGAGTTGAAATTAAAAAAAAAATAATTACGCCATATTTTTTATTGGTGCAAAAACCGTTAAAAATTATAATATTCCAAAATTAAAGTTTCGTGACGAACTTTAATTTATATGAATGTTTTTTTTATTCAATTTAAAGTTTTATACGTCATTCACACAAAGAGTGAAAAAACTACAGAACTATTGGAATATAAAAAGATCTTAAATACACTGAAAAAAAGCTAGTAAAGTCGGCAAAAAATCTTGCAGTCAGCTAAATTTTAGTCAGGAGGGTGTTTGCAAATAAATTACTAATGTCAGCAAAATCTTTTGCTGACTTATTTGATTACAAATTAAAAACTAATTGCTAAAAGTAACTGAATATTAGTAGACTAAAAAAACTCAAAATTTTTTTAGAAAAATTATACTGTAGTTAATTTATTTGCTGAAAATCCTAAACATTTTTTTGTGATTCTTTCAAAAATAATTTACAATAAGTTACAAAATATAAAAGTGTTCGTACTCCCACATTAACGACATGAAAAAATAAAGAAATCATTATATATAAAATAAACACAATTATCTTTCAATAACTTACATCAATGGTAAGTAGCATGATGACATCTTTTAAAAGAAGACACATGCTTTAGATAATTATAGAAACGAAACGAAAAAATAACAAAATATGAAGGCGCGGATCCAGAAAACGCTTTTTAGGAAGGGAAATAGGAGTATTTTAGATTAACTATTTTAATATTTTTTAAATTTTTGCATTGAACATTTTTATGGGAATCCGCGTCTGAAATATGACACATACAACTCTTTTTTTTCGCAATAAGATAAATTAAACATAAAAAATTACCTAAGATGTATATCCTTGACTTTCGCTTTAGTCTGTCTACCTGAAGGTATATTTGTTTGCAATTTCAAATTGCTTATTTGAACACACTACATTAATAATCATTATTAACATTTAGTTTAAAAATACACATTTAATCTTTATTAAATTTAAATACTTTGTTTTTTCTTTAATTTAATTAATATACAATTACTTTAACAAACCGGTGACAACACAAAATGTAAGTGGTTCTGTTTTATGGTATGAAAAGCAGATACAAAAATCTACCATGGTTGATTTTTTATATGTCTTACAAGGGTGGTACTTTTTAGTATCATTTTCCTCTTCTCTACTACATCTTGACATGCCGCACAGTGGAGTGAATCAAATAAAAAGTGGTAATAAATATAGAACTTCTTAACTACTCGACCGATTAAGACCAAATGTATATGTAATCGTTAAGGAGGAGTATAGCTTTCAGAAAATTAATTTTGAAGCCACCCTGTGTTAACACAGGGTGAGCACTAAGGTGCCAAAGTAGACCACCTCGAGTACAGAGAACTTTTAAAATGCTGTAACTTCTACAATTATGAACCGATTTCGATGATTTTAGACTTTTTGAATCCGCTTGATTATAAACACCTATTTAGATATTATTTATCAAAGTTAAGTTGTTATAATACAAAAAACACTATTATATATATTTTTTTGTTTTTTTAAATTATTTGTTCTAGAAATTTTTTAAAATTTACAATATTTTAAGCGCATATTTTCGATTTTTTAGTGCAAGAAAGTCGTTGCCCTGTTAATTACTCATACACTATTCACCATGATTTTCATACAAAGGAATTTTCATATAAATAAAATTTTTGGTTTATGCTATGTAAACAATTTTAATATGAATTAAATATTATATTGTCGTTAATTAATAAAAAATAAATGAAAGTAAAAAAATTGCATCTAAATATGATTTTTTTAAAAGCGAAAAAATCTAATTTCAAAATTTGACTTTTTTTACAAAAACTTCTCCCAGAACCCGACTTTTCATTTCCCGGCGGCAAACTTGATAAAGAATAATTAACATTTTATTAGTCTATAATATTACGTTTTAAAAAGTTAAGAAATGGGCGTGCCATTTTTTTTCATGTCCAAAATTAATAATACTTTCATTTAAAACTAGTGTCCGACCGAACAGTTCGGCCAGAAAATGCATTTGGTATGTATTCGGTATTTTAAAGCATTATGGACAAATTTGGCGGATGGAAAAATGTTTATTGGACTGGTTAGATGCTATTTTAAGTGTCAAATTTGAAGAAAAGTCTGTAGTTAAGCAATGAATTCACTGTTCGGCCTCAGAAACTTCGGCCAAATCGAAAATAGTTCGGCGGCCGAACTTTTAACTTTATAGCTAAATTTCGGATTTTCTCTTAAATTTTATACACAAAATCGAATTAAATCGGCTTAACAAACATGTTTCCAATACCAAAATTTGTCATCATTGCCTCTAGATATCAAAAAACCGACAAAATATAGTTTTTAGCCGAACTGTTCGGTCGGACACTATTTAAAAACTATTCTTTTCGAATATTTAAAAAAATATTTACTTTTCTTCTACTAGATTATAAAAAAAAACGTATGAGTGAAGCTACTTTTTCTTAAAAATTTTACAATTTTTTGACCTATTTCAAAAAATTGACTTTGCAGATTTTTCTTTACTCAACGGTTACAGATAATTAAATGAAACTTTAAGCACAACATTAATGATAAAAGTGGCAATATAGAAAAAATTTTTTTAATGTCTTACCACTTACTATAAAGGAGTTATTAACTAAAAACCTAAAAAAAATTTGTCAAAAAATTTAAATTCTAATGTTCAACATCACATAACTTTTAAACTTTAAGAGGTAACATATTACCGTAAGCATGTTTTTTTATTAATCTCATCTAAAATCATCGAAATCGCTTCATAATTGTAGAAGTTACAGCATTTTAAAAGTTTTCTGTACTCGAGGTGGTATACTTTGGCACCTTAGTGCTCACCCTGTGTTAACACAGGGGTGCTTCAAAATTAATTTTCTGAAAGCTATACTCCTCCTTAACGATTACATATACATTTGGTCTTAATCGGTCCTGTAGTTAAGAAGCTCTATATTTATTACCACTTTTTATTTGATTCACTACACTGTGTGCCACGACATCTACTTCATTCTGCGTGTATTT
Organism: Delia radicum; assembly: GCA_021234595.1. NCBI lineage: Eukaryota > Metazoa > Arthropoda > Insecta > Diptera > Anthomyiidae > Delia > Delia radicum. Next base: position 46,037,026 of record CM037852.1, read on the forward strand.
TTCATGCTGGTTATCGTCCACACTATTAATGTGCTTATCAGCACATTTTTTTTTAGCAAAATAAATTAGTAAAACATTAGTAAAATATTAGTAAAACATTAGTTCAAAACAGTTAAGTGTTGAATAAGTATAACAAAAATTTTAGATTCAAACAAAACGATTTACAACACGTTTTACTTACTTTTCGACTAACTTATTTTTTTAGTGAACGTGTTTTGTGGCTTTAAGGATTGTGAAATAAAAACTTTGAAAAATGTTAACCTAACATGACAAATTTTTCAGTTTTCCGTTTCCGTTACTATATTAATCATTATATTTTCCTTGACGGTTTTCCTTTTCATTTTCTTTTGTATTGTGTTTATACTTTAAATCAAGGTTGCCCAAGCCCTATGCGCTTCGTGCTCATTTGTTTTTGTAAAAACACTTAGCTATAGGCTGTGTGTTTTAATACACACATAGAGCACTCAGCACTAGCAATACGAAATACACAAACAACTTTGTCTTATTAGTTTTTTTGTCGTTCTTCACTGTATACACGCAAGTGCAAAGCAACAACACTTTCGTATGCTTTGCTGGTAAACATTGAAATATTTTTTCTCTTTTCTTTGTATGTATTGGTTTTTACAACAAATAATATTGAATAAAAATTAGTTTTTCTTTAAATGTATTGGTGTTTGCTCTTCCATAAGGAACTCTTGGGCACTCCTGCTTTAAATGTATTAGAAAAATTGTATCGCGCGATAAAAGCAAATTCGATTTTTTGGAGGATTTTTTTAAATATTTGAAACTTTGATTGCAGTGCACATAACCGATTTCTCTCAAATTTCACCATCATAATTTGTCGCCAAAAAGCTGCCACCCGAATGTACACGTTAATACATGAAATATCTTAAACAAATAAAAAATAATAATTTAATTAAAAAATATAATATCAGGATTATATTAAAAATTTACATTGTATAAGTAGTAGAGTATTTTACAAATGGCAATTAAAAAAAAAACAACTTGAAAAGTAGACAAGTAGAATAATAAAACAAACAAAAAAAAAAAAAAAAAAGGCAGTATAAGATTCACGTATTAAATATTCCATCCAGTAAAAACAATTTTGAAAAACATTTTTTTGTTGATCTTCAAATTTATTTAGCAAACAACAAAACCTAAAACTAACAAAATAAAACGTTAACTATTACTACCAAACTTTTAAATTTTAGACTACAAAAAAAAAAAAAAACTTTTAGGTCTTAAAACCAGTTAATACCAATTAAAATTAGACACAGGAAACCAAAATATTTAATAGCTAATAAACAGCAAAAACAAAACAAAACTAAAAATATTCAAAATTATTAACTAAAGTTATCAAAAATTATACAAACATTAAAAACATTTTCGAATATTAAGTAGTCGTTTTAAAAGTGCTTTTGCACTTTAAATTAAATAATAATAAAAAATATACATAAATGTTATTTTTGATTCTAAAGCATTTATTAAAATGTTTGCAAAATCACCAGTTTAAAATAGTATTAATATTAAAAAATAAAAATCAACAAAATTTAACAATTTTTGTGAACTATTTATTTTTACCATAAAGGTATTTACACTACAAATACTTTTTCACAATTTTATGTCTTCCCAAAATTGAAGAAAATTAAATCAATTTCCTAACAATAAAAAAAAAAAAACTACAAAATATGTATAATCATAATAAAAAATGTGACAGTGATAATTAAAATGTGAACAATTTGTTTATTAACTCGCTTTCTCATAAGTTTAGAAATTGTGCAACATTTGCTAATACTATGTTTCCACTTACGTGTTTTGAGCATAACATGTGCTTTGGTGAAAAAGCATGTATGGGACAACAGGTACGAAACATGTTCAAAACATGTTCAGTGGAAACGTAGTGTAAGATATATTGGTATGGTCAAGGACTTGTTTCAAATTCGTATTTTATGATTTCTTAATTATCCCAACACGCCTTCCGGCTGACTTCATTGATCCAGATTTTTACAAAAATTAAATTTTTAATGTGTTCTCTTAATTTAAATATAACCAAAGAAAGATAAAAAAAAAAAATAATAATACGGTATTTGTACTATTAAAAAATTGCGACATTAAAAATGTTAAATCAACAAGGGCATTTATGTCAAAAATTTTGGTCTTGGAAAACTGCAAAAGTGTAAAATTTTGCACAGACACAACAACAAATACAGAGAATATAATTTCCCACAAAAATTATAAAATTGTCTGGGCCAAAGCGATTGCAAAATTGTAACGGTAAAAATTACTTAAAGTATATGTTTTGTGTAATATTTTATAGCATTGCCAACACTGACAAATTTTAAAAAATAGTACTAAAAAATGCATCTCTAAATAAAAAATACATATAAATTTTAAGCAAAAAATTAATTCTAAAACTAAAAATGTTAAAAAATGTAAATTAAAGGAAAATCACATCCAAAAATGTGAATCAATGCTGAAGTACTCTGATAATTTTTTGTGTGTTAATCGAGATTTTGAGATATGACAAAATATGGATTTTGTGTTTTTCTATGCATAATTTAGCTCAAATCTATTATAAACATTTTTTGAAGAAACAAAGGTCGATGCTTGCATTCTCGCAATCATAATTAATAAAAAGAGGTGCTCAGTCAGTAAAAGTCTGATTTCGCAATTTTCCATTATTGCAAGAGGAACATTTATGATGTGAACTCCCGTAATATATGTGGCAACCTTGAAATGAACAAATAGTATATAGTACACCAAGAGAAACCGATTTGTCCGAAATTTTAAATGTGTTACTACTCGTTACTTTTTAAAATGCATTTTATATGTAAACTAACGAGTGAGATGCCACGTTTGGTTTTCAACAACACCACTGTAGCGATTTGTTTGTCTTGTCCAAGATAAACCAATATGCGTTTCCACTACTGTTTCTAGGTTTAAAACTAAGCAGCTTATGTGCTTTGGGAAACACAGCATTTTGATCTAAATTCACGCTCATGTTTTTCAACTTTTGTGACGGTCGTAGTCTTAAAAAAAATAAATTTGTTTTAAACGATTTATTAAATTTCTCAACTTTGCGTAACGACAAAAATTAGAAATATAGAAATATGGCCCTAATATTTAGCACTCCTACGAGTTAAATTGTTAGCAATTGCGAAAGATATTGAAAATTAAAATATCAGTTTCAAAGGATTTAAAAATGTTCTACATAAGCCCATATATACCGGAGATAGTTTTAGTATATCGAGCAGTTAAGATGTTATTTTAGTTACCGCAGAAATTGCATAAATGGAAATCCCAGTTTAAGTGCTATACAATCACAATATTTATACACTCACAATATTTATATACGCACAATATTTTTTCCTCAAAGACTACTGAATAAAGTACATTAAATTAATTGAAATTCAGTTAAAACAAGGACTAATTACTTTTCGTTTAAAAAACATGTATTTATTGGTTTATTTTCAACTGTTAAAAAATTAATTGACAAAATCGTAATTTTATGACATTAGTGCAGTGATAAGCAACACACATAGCTTGTGTGTGTAACAGCAACAAAATGAAGTGCATTTTGAAAAAGTTGTGAAGCTAGGACTTTCTTCAACAAGTGCTGAATAAGTTATTCATCACATATGGGTGCTGTGGTGTAATGGTTCGCGAGTTGAACTGTTGTTAAACAGATGGTCCCGGGTTCGATTACAGGTGACGACAACATCAATTTAGAAAATTAATATGTATGAGCTTTCTACCCCTCATATGTATCGCAGCGCCCACCTTCGGCGTTTCCATAGCACTTAATCCCACTGAAGTCAAATAATAATTCAGGGCTATGAACCAAAAAGCTTCAATAAGTTCGCCAACTCTCCATGAGGTGGCGAGCAACAACTGTTCTAAGACTTATCATTTCGCGTAATTACAGTGTTGCCATGTTTGAAGCCCTTTCCACACCTTTCATCTCTCCACTATCCCCTATCCAAAGAAAGCATCACATTAATAAATAGAAAGAATTTCCTAAGAGTTGCTTCTCTTAAAAAAAAAAAAACGAGTCCTCAGAGGTTGCCTACTGTCCACGAATTTCGTGCGCCTTTTATTAATGTAAATTTTGCTTGTAAATTTTTTTTGGTTTGAGGCAGCATCGAAATTTCCATAAATGCGCTCGACAGAAGATATAAACACTATTGGTAATACGAGTACATTTTAATTATCACACACATATAAAAACAATATCCGACAAATTTATTAATATCAACCATATTCCTTAAATCGTAAACATTAAGCGTGCTCACAATGGTGTTTTCCACACAATGCAAAAAAGCACAGTTTGTAACGCCATAACTCCCCATATGTTGAGAATATAATAATAAGGGGCTGAGCTTTTTTGTTTCGTATGCAAATCACGATCGTGAATCCCCTTATTACTAATTTTAAAAATTCGTCAAAAATACATTATTTATCCGATCATTACGGTTTAAGCAGCAGTGTAATCTAGAAGTCTAGCACTTCAAAAGTACTTTTAAAGAATTTCGAAGCTTTGTTTTGTTGAAGCGACATTTGCAACAGCATGTAGCTATATGTTATTTTTGATGAATTTTTAATAAGTTTTTTTAGTGTGTAACTTCTTCCAAAATTGCAGAATTTTTAATTAATTTATATATTTTGAATCTAAAATTTCCAAAGGTACAATAAGTGTTTTTTTTATCTCTTACAGTAACTACTAGGGGTACCGGCATTTGCACAGTGGGCCTGAGTGTTCAAGCCTGAATTTTGCCCAAAACTAGATTATAGTAGATAGGGGTCTAAAAAGTATCCTATAGGAAATAAGAGGGGGGGGGGGGTGGGGGTGGGTTAAGAAAGCTTCTGGTCACGAATTTGGAATAATAATTTAAAAATTGAAAATGCCGAATCCAATATAGCGCTGATTCCGAATCTTTTAAATTCATAACGGCGGATTCAACATGGCGATTTTATCAATTTTTTTGCGTTATCTTATTTGATTTCAATTTTTACTATGAATTATTTCACGGTTGCGTAGCACGAATGTGAAATTAGAAATTTAAAACTTAAAATAGCGATCATAAATTTTGAATATTAATATTTAGTATATGAATTACATTTTTATGAAGGATTAAGAGTCGCTAATAACGATTATGGAATCAAAATTTAATTAAAATTTCGGAAATATTTTTTTTTTATAATAAATGCCGTATTCTTAATTCAATAAAAATTGTCACTATAGAGCACAAATCTGAAATCAAAATGAGGGATCCAAAATAGAGGTCCTATAAATAAGACACTATCATTAAAATATATCATTCTTATAAATAAGTCTGCGTATTCTAAAGAGAGTGGTTATTCTACATCAAGTATATATAGAGTGCGCCATTTTCAATTTTAAATTCATAATTTAATAGTGATGATTTTATTCTAATAACGATAACTCAAAAGTCTGCGTACACTAGAGTTATTTTAAATCGATTATATAAATAGTTGAAAGCAGAAATATTGAATGCGCCATTTTGAAATTTAAATTGTTGACTACAAAGTAGTGTTTCCAATTAGGCTTTTTTCAATAATAATAATGAAAGCAATGCTGTAGTTGTTGGTGACATGAACGTGAGAATTGGTGAAATACAACAAACTATAGAGGAGATTCACAAATCATCTTTTACTGCTGGGTTAGAAGAAAGAAAATCTGAAGATAAAACCATAAAGAGTAATGGAAGGCAGCTGATTGAGTTTAGCAATGACTTTGGACTTTTAGTTTTGAATGGATGTACAATTGGTGATGAAAATGGTGCTTTTACGTACTTAAGCGCAGGCGGAAATTCCGTAAATGATATTTGTGCAATATCACAAGAAGCATTGCAATATGTAGAACAGTTTCAAGTTGATTCTAAAATCTGGTCAGATCACATGCCGCTTAGAATAAAGTTAAACGTTAAAGGTCATAATGAAAGAGTCGAAAGAATGAGCCTTTTGCCGAAATTAAAATGGAAAGAAGAAGAAAAGGAAATGTATCAAAGAAAACTTAACCAAAATCTGAGGGTGCGAGAAGTACAAGGTAATTTCTATTCTCTAGACCAATTAGTAAATGTAATTAAGGCGTCAATATCGAATGCAAAACAAAAGAAAAACAAACTCACTTTTAAAAATAAATGGTTTAATTATAAATGCCTAAAAGCAAGAAAAAAATCATTTGAGCTTTTAAATGATTTTAGAAAATCAAAAAATCCGCAGGATAAAGAAAAATATCTTCAAGCCAAAAGGTGCTATGTTAATGAATGTAGAAAGCAAAAGGAGAAATATTATGTAGAACTTACTATAAAAATTAGTAACACAAATAATTCAAAAAAGTGGTGGGAACTAGCGAAGGAAATACGAGGAGAATGTTTTAGAATGGGTTCATCTATACCTGCAGATAATTTTAAGGATTACTTTCAGAGTTTGTTGAATCAACCAATAGAATCTTTGGATATGCAATTTGCTCCAACATGGTACGCAGATGATGATCTAGATAGAGCGGTAACAGTAGAAGAAGTTAAAAAAGTCCTGAGTTTAACAAAGCCAAATAAAGCCCCAGGAGAAGACAGAGTTCCATACGAAATGTTTCAAAATGCGTCTGAAGAATTTATCATCGAATTAACAAAAACTTATAATATCATGTTTGAAACTGGAAGAGTTGATGAGAAATTTGTACAAAGTATTATATTTCCAATACACAAAAAGGGAGATCATAATAACCCCAATAATTATAGGGGGATATCATTTATGAATTGTGCTGCTAAGGTGCTAATGGGAGCTATACATGCAAGACTTACAAGCTGGATAGAAAAACATAATGTTTTAAATGAATTCCAAGCTGGTTTTAGACCTCATTATTCAACGGTCGACAATATATATAATTTGGCAGCTTTAGTTCATTTGAAAGGTATGGAAAAAAAGAAGATATACGCATTTTTCGTAGACTTTAAAGCAGCCTTTGATAGAGTATCAAGAAGTTCCTTAATTTTTAAGCTACATGGCTTAGGCATTTCTACCAAAGTCATTAATTTTATAAAAAATGTATATAAACATACAGAATCTGCAGTATGGACGGGAAAAGAACTATCAGAATTTTTCGATACGTACACAGGAGTCAAACAAGGCTGTCTTTTATCACCATTGCTGTTTACATTGTACCTTAATGACCTGCACGAATATCTAGGAGGTGGCTTGATGGTACAGGAGATAAATGTACGTTTGTTACTCTACGCAGACGATATTGTAATATTGGCAGACGATATATCTGTTTTACAAAGAATGGTTAATAATTTGGAAAGATATTGTGAGCTGTGGAACATGGAAGTAAATATGAGCAAATCGGAAATGATGGTATTCCGTAATGGTGGCAGACTTGCAACCCATGAAAAAATAATATACAAGGGTCAATATGTAAAGATCGTAAACGAATACTGTTATCTTGGAGTAATCTTGACGCCAAAAATGAGTTTTACAAAGCACCTTGAAAAAAGAAATACATCCGCGAAGAACAGTATCAACGCCACTTGGAAAAGTTTTATGGGAAAAGCAAACATAGCACTTGAAACAAAATGGAAGCTATTTCAATCTGTGTGCCGTTCTATACAAACATACGCAGCTCAAATTTGGGGATGTTGGTTATTTGACGAAGTGGACAAGTTGCAACGTTATTTTATAAAAAGAATACTTAAGTTACCAGATTTCACCCCAAATTATGGTTTGAATTTAGAAACAAATACAGAACTAAGCTATTTTTACACTCTAAACCTTCATATGAACTACGTTTTTAAAACCCTCTTTCGATACAATGAAAACAGATTACCTTACAGACTTTCATTGCTTATTTTAAGAAACAACATATTTTGGTCGAAACAAATTAATGAAATAGGCAGTGAGTTTAATATAAGATTTGAAAATACGTCTGAAGAAGAATGGCTTTCGAGAGGTACCCTGTTATTACAACAAATGAAAAACAAAACCCGTGCACAAATGCAAGAAAAAGCTTTAAACAGCAGAACCCGTTTTTATAGATATTTAGATCACAGTAAAGGGAGAGATTACATTGAAACATCCAAAAACCTACACCAAATCACAATAATTTTCAAAACCAGATGTGATATTTTGCCATTACGTGCCAATACGTTTAGTAGTAGTGAGAGCAAAACGTGCAGTTTATGTAATACTGGTGAAGATGAAACACTGCAGCATTTCATTGCAACGTGCCCTATACTCAGAGAATTCAGAAGCAGGTATTTAGGTAAAAGTAATTTTGATGAAATTGAACTCATAAATATTTTAAATGGTAACATTGCTAACGGATGGAATAGGCTATATAAATTTGTTAATAATGCATTAAATTATAGGAAAATGATATTAGAAGAATTTGTATAATTACTTAGTTTAAACTTAGGTTTGTTAAGATATATTTTTATAACAGACGACTATAAGTCATTGTTATGAATTACCTACTTTATTTATTTTCATTTATTAAATAAAGATTACAATACAAAAATACAATACAAATACAATTAGGTTAATCGATTGCTCGATTAATCGCATCAATTTAAGTTAATGTCGAAACAAATAATTTAAAACTCAATAATTATTCGACCCGAATAATCGGTTACAACAGTCCCATTAACCGGTTAAACTTTAGGTAGAAATATGACAAGAAAATCCTAAGAAATCCGATCTAAAATATCACGAAATCCGATCGAAAATATCATTCTTTTAAATTGAGTGAGTTCTGCTTTAAAAACTTCAAAAATTCAAATCAATGCTAATTATATGTCTCTTCTTATATCTCGCAAGAATATATTGTTCAATATGTTAATAACCATATCATTGAACTCTAGCCCGTACTCAATGTTTGACATTTATTATATGAGAGTAGTTTGGGTAGTAGTCAGTAGTTGTTGATTTTAACTGCGATTACAGTAGTTTTTCTATAAGATAATACAAAATCACTTTCATGACATTTATAAATAAAAAATACTAAAGAAATGTTGGTACACTACACAGAAAAAATTTTAGTGGAGGAAAAGTAATGAACATTTCAGTACACTAATAAAACTTTTCTTCACAAAGTGAACGAATAATTACTTACAATTGATGAAAAGCTTTATACTTTTAATGAAAACAGCTTCTTAATTAAACTTCTTCATTAAGTGAATGCAATTCAGTGCAACTTCATTGCTTTTATACAAAAAATCATTGATGAAAAGCTTTATACTTTTAATGAAAACAGCTTCTTAATTAAACTTCTTCATTAAGTGAATGCAATTCAGTGCAACTTCATTGCTTTTATACAAAAAATCATTTATATCATTCTCTCTGCGTATTTTCGTAATAGTTGTTTGAAGTATTTTTACAGTAAACAGTTAATTTTTGTAAGTTTATTAAAATTCTTGTTGTGTTTATATTTGTTATAAATGCATAGTTCAAAAATAATAATCTTACAATTTCCAATAGAAAAAAATGTACCGTTTGGAATTTTTTTAATTTAAATGCAAACTTGAAAGAAAAAATAGAGTTTTTTAAAAATATATTTTTAAAATACCAAACAAAATAATTGTTAAAAAAACAGTAGTTATTACCAATTTTGTCAGTTGTATGAAAATGTTTTATTTTTAGCAAAAATATGTCAGTTATTTTTACTACTATTTAATTTGTCGCATTTTTAAATGCTTATAACTTTGTGATAACTGTCATTATTTTGAGATGGCAAAATGATTTGCTTTAATAGCAAAAAAATATTGAAAAAGGGAAATGGGGAATACAAATCTAAAAAAGGCACCTTTAAAGCACAACATCTTAAAAACGGTTATTTTTAGATAAAAAAATGTCAAACGTGAGTATAAATAAAAAAAGGGAAAAATGCATATTTGTCTTCTTACATATTTTCAAAATCTAAGAGCTTTTACATAGAAAAACATGTAACTTTAAAGATCTAAAGTCATGTTTCTTTAGAAAATAGCAGAATGCTTTAATTCATCCAAAACAAACATCTTATAAACCGATTTGACTTTAATTGATATTTAAAAAAAAGAAAACAGTTATTTGTAATTTTATTGAACATAAAATCAAAGAAATACATTTATTCTGCATTAAACTATTAATTGATTAATCGCCGATTCAGTCGATTAACCGACCCGAATAACGATTTTTCGAATGATGCCTTTACCGGTCGAATCATTGGAAACACTACTTACTGCAAAAGTTGTACTACAAGTCGTTCTATTAAACTTACATATTTTCAAAATCTAAGAGCTTTTACATAGAAAAACATGTAACTTTAAAGATCTAAAGTCATGTTTCTTTAGAAAATAGCAGAATGCTTTAATTCATTCAAAACAAACATCTTATAAACCGATTTGACTTTAATTGATATTTAAAAAAAAGAAAACAGTTATTTGTAATTTTATTGAACATAAAATCAAAGAAATACATTTATTCTGCATTAAACTATTAATTGATTAATCGCCGATTCAGTCGATTAACCGACCCGAATAACGATTTTTCGAATGATGCCTTTACCGGTCGAATCATTGGAAACACTACTTACTACATAGTGATGATCAGTCAAATATTATAGGTGTGATACTAAGAAACATAAATAGAAAGACTTCGTAGTGTAGGGTGACCATTATTTTCTTCCATGAAATAAGTACAAAACTTAAAAAACATGATTTTTTGTGATAAATTCTAAAAAAACACAGCAAATTTACTTTTTCTATGTCAAATTCGCGTTTAGCAACTTTAAAACATCGTAGGAAATCACAAAATTTGAACTTAAAAACAAAATCGCCATATTGTATCCGCCATTTTGAATTTTAAATTTTTTATCTTATTTTTGTGATTACCAGCTATCAGAACCTTAATTTAATAAAATTGTTAGTTCCATTACTTTAGTTTGCTCTTAAACTCTGAAATGCTGGAAAATAGTAAGACCTGAAGGTATGTTTTCAGTTATAGGTCCGAATCTTGAAAGTTTATGAACGGTTAGTTATGGTCGGTAAAACTTCAGTAAAATACATCTCGGAGAATAGACTGGCGTTCACAGATTTTTAATATCTTGTGGAGATTTTTCTAGGAAAATAAGGTTTTTCAACAAAATGCTCAATTCTTAGCCTTAAATAAAAAATAGTAAGTTTTCTCATAAATATTCAGCAGTTTTGTATTTTTGTTTTGTGAATTAGGTCCAAATTACTAGTTTCTGATAACAAACAAATGTCGCTTTAAATTTTTTTTGTATTTAATTAACATTTTGTTTAAATTCAACAATATCACAAAAATGTGAAGTCTTGACTTTTAACCCATATCAACAAAAAACTATTAGGCAGATTGATTAAATATTTTGTTCATATAATTTTCAATATTTCTATATTCTAAAAATATAATAACATTTTTGATTTACCTGAAACGTACTTTTGACCAAAATATGGCGATACTGGCCCCACTGTGTTTTGGAAGCTTCACTTGCCAAACATATTTCTTTTAATTATCAACTTATTTAGAAATTTACAATGTTATATGGTTAAAAAAAAAATTAATTATGGAAATTGTGGATTCAAAGGTGAATTTCAATTTTGCAACTTTGGAATTCTTGAGTCAGAATATTTAAATTAATTAAATATCGTATAATTTTAGAAGAAGTTACGCAAAAAAACTAATTAAAAATTCATCAAAAATAGCGCATATCTACGCTATGTTCCAAATATCGCTTAAATAGCACAACATTTCGAAATGCTTTAAATGTTGAAGCTTTGAGTAAATTTTGAAGCTTTGAATGAATTTTGAAGCTTTGAAGTGCAGACTTTTAGCTTACATCGATGATTCAACCGTAATGATCAGATGAAAAATGTATTTTTGACGAATTTTTAAAAAACACCAACCATTTTGACTGCTTTTGGAAAGAATAGCTATAAACAATTTTTTCTCGGAAACCAAATAAAATTCAAAAAAATTATTAAAGTGGAATTGTTACGCAACTTAGTCCTACAAAAGTCATATAAGTTGGAACAAAAAATTGTAGTTTTTAATCAAAGATGTCAAAACCAGTCAAAATGACTGGTCCGGTTAAATTGGTGCAATATTTATTCAAATACATACAAATTTTTTTCAAAGCCTGCATTATTTTTTAATATGTTCAAAAAATCATTACGATTCTAATTGAATAGGAATTTAGTTTCTGGGTAAATGAAAAACTCGATATAAAAAAATTTCAAATTTATTAAACTTTTTTGAAAATAAGCTAAACAAGACACGCTGTGTAGTCTTTATCGAAATATTCTAATAAACATGTTTTTTTATTAAATATTCTGAATATTTTTTGAACATACTAATGAATATTATTTTTTAATGACCAAAATAATTTTGGATTTTTTTTTATTAAAAAAAAGACTTAATACGTTACCTTTTGAAACCAATTACAATTTGTTTTATTATAAATACGGTTGTGAAAGTAAATTTTTTATGTTTTTATATATTTAAATATTTATTTTATTTGGAAAATAATTAATAATCTTGCACAAAACTTCTTAAAAAATATATATGTATATATACATAAAAAATTACAAAAAAAAAAAAATGTGTACATAAATTCATACAAACCATACATAAGTGTGCCCTCCTACAATGAAAATTTATATTTAAAATTTAATTCAATATATTAATATTTTAATAAATATATTAATATTTTAATAAATATATTAATATTTTAATAAATATATTAATATTTAAATATATTATATAAATACTTTGCTCATTATATCCTTAAAAAAGAAAACAAAAAAAAAAAAAAAAAGTAAATGGTGTTGATTGTAGTTCGTATTGTTATTTACAAACTTAATGTTTACTTAAGACGAAAAAAAAAAAATAATTAAATTAAAATAAAAGAAAGTACACAAAAAGGTAATTTATAAAAAAAACTATTAAATATGTATGTTGAAAGGAAAATATTTACAAAAAAGTTTTAAAACAAAAGAAAATTAACTCAAAATATTTAGTGTAAGGTTTAAAAACAAATGTTGTTGCCTAAAAGTTTCTTGAAAAAATTGTTAATACTATAAAATAAAACTAAAACAACAAAAAAAATTTTTTTTTGAAAATCACAATTAACTGCAAATGCAATCAGGTATTTAATGACAAAACAAAAAAAAAAAAAATCAAAATTTTTTCTAATTCACATTTGATTTTATATAAAATACATGATATTTATATTTTATAGAAATTTTCTAATTTTACATAAACATTCTTATTATGTACTACATACTTATGTATATATTACATATTTAGATATTGATAAAAAAAAAAAAAAATATATGCAAGAAATGCACTTTCACTACTATATTTTTAACTGATCTAAAATATGTAAAAAAATGCTTTAAATATCAATCATTAGATACAAGAAAAAAATAAAATTGTATATAATTATAAAAAAATATAATATGGAAATACTTAATATACTAAATTAAAAATAAAATTAAAGCAAATATATTTAGGGGATTCATGAAACTCCTCGTATATGGTGTATAAATACACAACGCGTATTCTGCATTTTGAATATTATTCTTTGACTAGGTTCACACACGGCATTATAATTGCGCAATTCTTGAGTTTATAGAAGAGGTAGGGAAAGAGAATGATAGGGGGTACAGAATTGCCAGTACTCCAATTCCGTTTTGTTTTGTCATTCGCAATTTTCAATACTGCAGGTTGATATACGAAAATTGCTGAAACAAACTTTTCCTGTGTGAACACAAGAGAATTGAAGAAAATTGGGGCAATTATAATTGCCGTGTGTGAACCATGACTTTCGTTTGTTCCTAAATACCATACCGAAAATGTTCTCAGTTACAGATACATTTTTAACTGAGTCTCACAAGGGAATCCACCCAACGCTTACACGCCGATTTGAATGAAACTCGGATATGTTGTAGAGAATCAAAATTTAGAATAAACTTCTCCAAGGTTTAAGCTTTGAAAAGTGGGGTCTAAAATGACGAATTTTTTCGTTTGTTTTGCATGTTTTTGGTACTCGAATTTAGGAAATAAAAACAGAAATGTATACAGTTTCAAAATAATATTAAAAAAATTACGTTTGATATGCATATTGCCTATGTTTTGATCACACAGCTCTTCAAAATGCACCAAAAATGGAACTTCGGGAAAACACCGATCAAAACACCGAAAAAGCCAGAAAAAAGAAAAATACATGCCCACTTAAACTTAATAAGGATTATCAATTTGGTCGCGATACCGGTGTACCCTAAAATTAGCAAAATTTTCTACAACAGCAAAACATAAAATTTTACAAAAAACGACACATCGACGAATGCGTCTCTAAAATCTCTTTCCATCGATACAACATTTACTTATGGCACCAAAACAATTTCAAAAAAACGAAAAAATGTGCCATTTTTTACCCCACTTTTTAAACCTTCGAGATGTCACATAAAAAACCATTTATCCTAAATTTTGGTTCTCTACAACATATCCGAGTTTCAATCAAATCGGCATGTAAGCATTGGAGGGATTCCCTTGTCAGGTGAAATATCCCTTACTGAGGCTCAGTTGATAAATTTAATTGTATTTGACTAAGTTGGTAGTTTAAAATGATGTCAACAAATTGAACTGAAATTCAGTTTTCTGAACGATTTGTTATTTAAAATTGTAAAATGTTTGCACTTAGTTATTAATAACAGAGAATTTTATTTTTAGAAAATATATGGCTTGTTTTATTTATAACTTACTTAAACATATTGAGTTTTGGACATAACCCCTTCCAAATTTGGCACAAATAATGCCTTTACTACTTAGATTGCCACTAATTTTTGGGTCACTAGACCCCTTGGTTCAGCATCTTAAAAATTATAGTGGAAGGTGTGCATGCTAAGTGAAAATTAACCTTTAAAATTATGTATTAGATGATTAATTTTTCAAAAGTTCACAGGTCAACTTTTCGTGACATAAAGTTCACGAGCGAATATTTAAAAAAATGGTATTTTTTAAAATTTGAAAAAAAAAATATATGTTTCTCAATACTATCCAAAATTGTCATGGTGGAGAACGTATTGGTTTCTGATTTATTGAGAAAAATGTCACACCAAATACAAACACAAAATTAATATTTGGTATGTCATTAAAATTAAATAGCATAACATAAAATGTTCTACTTTTGTTTTAACCATTAATCCTATATGTTTTAGCTATGCTGATTTTATTGAAAATTTTGCTTTTCGATTCAAGCTACATTTTTTTTTGCAAAAAGGGACTTTAAGTTTAGCTTATGTTATGCATTTTTTTCATACACAAAAATGTTTGAGTGCAAGAATGTAACATTTTTTTATTGAAATTCATTAATGGCGTTTTCTTTTCTGGCAAAAAATGTAACATTTGTTTGCCCCTTTCTAAAAATTGCACTTTTTGTGTTCTTTTCTAAAAAATTGACAGCACTTTAAAAAGGAATCATGTTTCTTTTAAAAATATGTCGCCCTATTAACATGCAAAAATGTTGCCATTTTCACCCTATATAAAATGATGGGGTGAAAATGTTGCACTATAAAAACAGCTGATTTTATAGTTTTGTTTTGAAAAAAAAAAAAATATTTAAAGACGAAATTAACAAATATTGTTTTATAAATTATAATAATATTAAAAAATATACAATTAAATTGCTTAAAAATGGAAAAGCTGCTGTAGTGATATGCGTAAACAATGTTGTTGGGGTACTAATGGATTCTTCCTCATCATCAGATGAAGAGAGGAATGTGTGTTCTCCAGGAGGCGAAATATTGTGCTTGCATCAAATCCTGAATCCATTTTAAATAACAAAAAAATAATTAATATAAAAAACAATTTGAATGCCAATTTGCAAATTTGGCCGCTTTTTATTTTTCAACTTGTGTTCTTTTATACACAAATCAGCTGTTCTAAAGCAGGGCAGCATTTTTGTATAAATTCATGTTTTATTGTGACTATGAATATGGCAACATATTAAGAGGGTTATGCCAACATTATTTAAATGTCACTTATAAAAATGCAACATTTTTTTGTCAGAAAGAAAACGCCATAAGTATTTCGTTTTCCAATAAAATTTTGCCAAAATGTGTTTTTTTTTTCAAAAATATTTAAATATTAAAAAAAATTAGCATATATTAGAGCCATGCTCCTGGCCTTAAAACAAAATTTAAATTTTTCTTTAACGATTAAATTTCTAAGCCTGTTTGCATTGAAATTTAAATCCCGTGCTCGGCACGAAAAATAAACATTATGTTCTTCTACCAAATTTTTGTTTGTTTCCTGCTTTTAGGCGATATCGGCCAAAATAAATTTAGAGCGAATCTCCAAACTACTACTACTAAATATAATCGTTCTGGCAATTTCATTAAAACTTGTCGTACGTTTGAAAGCTAAGACAATGTCCTTTAGAGGTATCTTATGAGAATCCTGTATGTCCTTGGACCAATATAAGAGATTTTTAAGGCTTAAGCTTCAATATTACTTTGTGTTTACTATCAATGGTTTCTAGTTAACATATCTATGTTTTTAAGATTTTTAAAAATTGTGTTCATTTTACAATATTTATTTTTTGAAATTTTACGAAAATTTAACTTCAAAACTCCTTCCCAACCGTGCACTGCACACAAAAAATAACTTCACAACATATTTTTTAAATTTAGTTTTCTATCGAAATGCTTTATTTCTTATTCTAAAATACTCATTTAGGGCATTTATGGCCAATTCAAAATATCCCGAATGGAGGTTTGGTTGCCGGTTATAGGGTTAAACATCTGCTAAGGAGTAGTGTCCGACCGAACAGTTCGGTCAGAAAATGCATTTGGGGTGTATTCGGCATTATGGACAAATCTGGCGGATGGAAAAATGTTTATTGGACTGATTAGATGCTATTTTGAGTGTCAATTTTCTCTTAAATTTTATACACAAAATCGAATTAAATTGGCTCAACAAACATGTTTCCAATACCAAAATTTGTCATCATTGCCTCTGTGGTCTTCAAAAGTGGTCTTCAAAAAGAGAAACACACATAAATGAGAGTATTACACTGAAAGAAGTGATGAGTTTTCTTTTTGTGGTTTCTTACAAGATTTGTTTTCATTGTTATAACAATTATGAAATTATTGAATATGTTGCGTTAAAAAAATATAAATTTTAAAATAGGTATGTTCACTAGGGTTATGACTTTTTTGTTGCGACAAAAATTACAAGGACATATTGTACTGATAAAAAAACAATATTGTATTGATAATAAACAATAATGTACATCAGTGGTCTTCATCCATATCACCCGGAAAACGTTTTATTTTTGTTTTTATCAAAAATAAATATCAATAAAGTTTAAAATGTTTCTATAAATCAATAGAACGAAAAAATTCAAATATACTTTAAATTAAAAATATCCCTCAAGTTGAAAAATCGAAAAATGTCTTAGTGTATAAATATTAAAATAAAAAAAAAATATTTTGAAAAATATGTTTTTGAACAATAAAACGTTTTAAAACGTTTTTTTCTTTTTTTTATCT
This sequence comes from Delia radicum, assembly GCA_021234595.1. NCBI lineage: Eukaryota > Metazoa > Arthropoda > Insecta > Diptera > Anthomyiidae > Delia > Delia radicum. Next base: position 46,054,593 of record CM037852.1, read on the forward strand.
ATTTTTTTAATTTAAAACTAATAATACAGATATTATTGTGGAATGCTGGTTTGATTGCTGTAAAAAACCATACGATTTCAGTGCAAATTTTTCTGATAAAATAAATAATAAATAAATAAAAAAAAGTTTTTCCACTCAACATCCCACATATTCATTAAATATTTTAATTTCAAATGCTGTAAAAAAATATATATTTATACGAAATATAAACAACATGCATAAATTTATGTAGCTTGTTATCAAAACTTCTCAGTGTATCAAACAAAAATGTAACTTTCGTTAAAAACGTTTAAAACATAAAAAGATCCGCTATAACTCCTACTCTGTTGAAAGCTAACTAGCTACTGAATGAAATAATTATCTCACAACATATTTTTTTAAATTTAGTTTCTATCGAAATGCTTTATTTCTTATTCTAAAATACTCATTTAGGGCATTTATGGCCAATTCAAAATATCCCGAATGGAGGTTTGGTTGCCGGTTATAGGGTTTAAACATCTGCTAAGGAGTAGTGTCCGACCGAACAGTTCGGTCAGAAAATGCATTTGGGGTGTATTCGGCATTATGGACAAATCGGCGGATGGAAAAATGTTTATTGGACTGATTAGATGCTATTTTGAGTGTCAATTTTCTCTTAAATTTTATACACAAATCGAATTAAATTGGCTCAACAAACATGTTTCCAATACCAAAATTTGTCATCATTGCCTCTGTGGTCTTCAAAAAGTGGTCTTCAAAAAGAGAAACACACATAAAATGAGAGTATTTACACTGAAAGAAGTGATGAGTTTTTCTTTTTGTGGTTCTTACAAGATTTGTTTTCATTGTTATAACAATTATGAAATTATTGAATATGTTGCGTTAAAAAAATATAAATTTTAAAAATAGGTATGTTCACTAGGGTTATGACTTTTTGTTGCGAAAAAATTACAAGGACAATATTGTACTGATAAAAAAACAATATTGTATTGATAATAACAATAATGTACATCAGTGGTCTTCATCCATATCACCCGGAAATAACGTTTATTTTTTGTTTTTATCAAAAATAAATATCAATAAAGTTTTAAAATGTTTCTATAAATCAATAGAAACGAAAAAAATTCAAATATACTTTAAATTAAAAAAATATCCCTCAAGTTGGAAATCGAAAAATGTCTTTAGTGTATAAATATTAAAATAAAAAAAAATATTTTGAAAAATATGTTTTTTTGAACAATAAAACGTTTAAAACGTTTTTTCTTTTTTTTATCTATATTTTTAATTTTAAAACTAATAATACAGATATTATTGTGGAATGCTGGTTTGATTGCTGTAAAAACCAATACGATTTCAGTGCAAAATTTTCTGATAAAATAAATAATAAATAAATAAAAAAAAAGTTTTTCCCACTCAACATCCCACATATTCATTAAATATTTTAATTTCAAATGCTGTAAAAAAATATATATTTATACGAAATATAAACAAACCATGGCATAAATTTATGTAGGCTTGTTATCAAAACTTCTCAGTGTATCAAAACAAAAATGTAACTTTCGTTAAAAACGTTAAAACATAAAAAGATCCGCTATACTCCTACTCTGTTGAAAGCTAACTAGCTACTGAATGAAATAATTATCTCACACACATATTTATTGTTGTAATTATGGTTGCCGTTCAGTACGATGCAAACAAAGAGTACGGATTTTTTTTATGAAAGATATTGTAGCGTTGTTAATTTATTACAATTAGTTAAGTTTTTGATAGGAAAATAAAACAAAAAAAAGCTTTCTGAGAGTTATAAAAGCAATATTGGTAAATACAGTACGATATTAAAATTTAAAGATATTGTAATAAAGATTAGCGATACAGGTAGTTTTGGTACATTTCAAGAAGCTGTCTTGTAGGAGTTTTTTTTACTTTGAGCAACCCTGGTTATAATATTCACGAAGAGAATAAATAAATACCCGAAAAACTTCGTCCCTGGGTGATATGGATGAAGACCACTGCTCTAGATATCAAAACCCGACAAATATAGTTTTTTGGCCGAACTGTTCGGATCGGACACTACTAAAGAGCTTACTGGTTTTATAATCCTTAAAACGACAATATTTAAGCAATTATAAAGAAATAAATAAATGGTTTATTCAAAAACGTCTTTTTGTGATTGAAAATCACAATATTAAATTTATTCCAAAAATTATAATTTAGAATTCGGACTACAATGGCAACCCTGGTAACCATATCATATAGAACCTTTTTTAAAGGCAAAATCAGGTGCCATCGTGAGTACCCAACTCATCTGAGAAAACAAATTTTAATTTTGTTTCAGTACAGTGTTTAGTACACAACGAAGCCCGACCTTTAAGTGTTTCATTTGCATTAAAATATTACGAGGGTTAACTCAAAAATTAAAGAAACACCCAAAAAAAACGTTGTTTTTTTATTTTTCAAAAAAAATACTAAGCAAAAATTTCAAAATCTCTTTACCTTCATTTTTAGTCCTCTACAAAACAAAAAAATGATTGAAAATCGGTCCATCCGTTAAGGCTGCACAGTGGCACCCGATTTTCAATATCTTGTTTTGAGAGAAAAACGTTTAAAGTAAATATTGCTCATGTAAACTATAGGGCAAGGAGTTTGTTTAACAAGCTGTAACTTTTTTATTTCAGTGATTTTTTCTCCAAAATTTTCATAACTTATAGAAAAAAGTTCAAAACTATTGAATTATGAAACAAAAAAAACTGAAGCTAATAAAACCCTTAAGACTAAAAGGTTCGTTTTCCAGAAAGTGACCGAAGTTGTTAAATATCTAAATATTAAAGACATTAGCTTTTTTTGTTTGGTTTTAATAACATAAATAAAACTTTAAAATAAAATCGAACTGTCTTCAAAGGTTTTTTTAACGACATTAAAAAAGTATCCAGCCAGCAAACTGGCTCAAAAATAAGTCAAAAATGTTCTCAAAAAATATTATTAAAAATTAAACTTTTGAGAATTTTGTATGTATTGTTGTGTGTAATTTTTTTATGAAAGTGGTTTATTCAAAAGATCCTTCTTTTTGGACTCAAAAATTATTCAGAAAACATAGTGTGTCAAGAAATATTTCCCCCCTAAAACGGAGTCTTTTTCAAGTAATTTTTAAGTAAAAAAATTGAAACTGAATTTTCCTTATCCATTTCCGAAAAAAATCATTTTGGAATCTTGTTTGAGGACTTTTGGAACCAAAATTATGTAGTTGTATGTCTTTGAAATATATTGGATGGCTCAAAAGAACTAGTAATCCCCTACTTTTTCTGACTCATATTTAATTCATTTTTTTATAATATTTTTGAGTAATTTTAATTCTTTTATGAAGGCTCTTATTTTCGTCTGTAAAAGAGTGTTTTTGACAAAAAAAAATAATTAAAACCTCAGAAAAAAAAAGATGTTAAATCAATTTTGATTCTAAAATAAGCAGGCTATAAAATTTATCAGTTTCGGAGTCATTTCGGTGATATATATTATGAGGACTCCTAAATTTTCTAGCTGGATATGTAAGAAGATCCTTTTATTTTGAAATTAATAATATTAACAAACGTTTATTTTCAATTTTGACAAAAAAAAAAAAACATTTCGGAACTTCTGATTTTCTATTAGATTAGACTAGAGTTGCACTATGCACCGCGACCCAGAAGTTGGTATTTTGTGCTGCCAACGAATACACCCTATAGGTTCAGGCTCCCTACGAAGCCAACTATCCTACCAGGTAAACAATTCCAAACGTCCGATGTCGTCACTAGTCGACCACCAAAATAACGCACCCTAATGTCGGAGAGCCTCGGACATTTGCTAGAGAACATGCTCTGAGGTCTCAGGTTCCAATTTACAGAACCTGCACGTATCCGTAGAGCATCGTCCCATCTTGTACAACTGATACCTAAAGCCACTGTGTCCCGTGAGGTAACCCGTCACGGTCCTTAGTTCGCCCCTCGTCATAGACAAGAGTTTCCGCGACCTCTGCCCAGAGGGAGATATAAACAGCATCGCCTGTCGCTGCCCAGGTGAACCTGCACGTATCCGTAGAGGAATCGTCCCATCTTGTACAATTGATACCTAAAGCCACTGTGTCCCGTGAGGTAACCCGTCACGGTCCTTAGTTCGCCCCTCGTCATAGACAAGAGTTTCCGCGACCTCTCCCCAGAGGGAGATATAAACAGCCTCGCCTGTCGCTGCACAGGTGATCTGGCCCAATAAGCCCAAAAAACTCCGACTCCCTCCATCTTCTGAGCCTATCTCTGACATACCCATTGGGTACGCCACAGAAGGGTTCAGGGTCAATGAATTGTCGACGAGCTCCGCAGTTGGCCAAACAGTCAGCCCGTTCGTTGCCCTCATGGCCAGGAACCCAGCCCAGTGTCAAGGAGTTGTTAAGTCCGAGACGATTTAGAGAGTCGATATATTCCTTAACCAGACCCGACGACAGACACAACAACAACAAAGTGCCTCACAAATACCTGCACATGCAGTATCCTGTCACTGACCCTAATAACCGGGTCATCAGCGAACATTTTCGCAATCTCAAGATGCCCCTTCAGATCCCCACTCCTCATGCTGCCAATCTCCCGCAGCCTTAGGGATCCCATGCACGCGTTCTCCTTTACAGAGATATGCAAAGGAGGAATGCCCTGCATGACTCCAATGGCATCAGTCGGACATGAGTTCGAGGCAACAGTGATACCAATACGTGCCAGTCGATAAACCCTCTTAAGAATCATCTGAGTCCCGAGTTGTTCAACCTTTGTTCACCACGCCAATGAGGCGTATGTGACCATCGGTTTCACAATGGTGTTAAAAGACCAGTAGACCATTTGAGGTCTATGGCCACAGGTCCTGCCAAAAGAGCCTCTGGCAGGCAAACATTGCCCTAGTGGCCCTTTTAGAGATCATAACAAGGTGCCCATTTCAATTCAGAGACCTATCCAATATAACCCCAAGTACTTAACGCTATCAGAGAAGCAGATCCTCGTCCCCTGAAGCGATGGCTCAGTGAGACATAACTTACGTCTCCTAGTAAAGGGCACCAGGATGGTCTTCGAGGGATTTATAGTCAATCCCTTCTCCTGGCACCACTTCAAGGTAAAGTCCAGAGCCTGTTGCATGCGCTCAGAAATTGTCCTGTCATCCCAGCCTGTGACAGAAATAACAAGATCGTCAGCATATCCGTAGGTTCTGAAATCCAGGTCATTAAGCTGCTCAAGCAGCTCATCAATGACCAGAGTCCACAGCAGAGGCGATAGCACACCCTCCTGAGGACAGCAAATAGTCGCCCCTATGGTCCTAGAAGTGTTCCCGATGCCGAATGTAATGACCCTAGAGGTCAACATCTCTATAGTCCAACTAACGATAACACTGGGGATGTATTTCCTCAACATCGCAGTCCTAATCGCATCGTAGGACATGTTGTCAAAAGCGCCCTGAATATCAACGAAAGCACACAAGGCTATTTGTTTCGCCTACAGTGCATTTTCGATCATAGTGACAACGTGATGGACAGCCGTCTCAGTGGATTTTCCTGCTGATACGCAAATTGGAACCCATGAATGGGTTTGCGCACCAGGTACACATCCCTGATATAGTGGTCCAAGACTTTCTCCATGGTCTTAAGGAGAAAAGAACTAAGACTTATTGGTCTATAAGATTTGGGCAAATGTTCCGCTTTGCGCCTAGCCTTCGGTATGAATACTACCTTAACTCCGTTAAAAGCCAATGGAACGTGACCAAATAACAAACTCGACTTAAAGATCCTGGCCAGTTGCGGGAGTATAAGATCCATGCTAATCTGCAGCAGACACGGATACACCCCATTTTGCCCAGGAGATTTAAACGGCGAAAATTTCCTCACTGCCCATGAGATCCTTCCCTACTGAAACACACTGTTCGCAAGTCGTACGTCTCTTCCAGATAGGCTAGGAGTCCTAGGAATCCTAGGTAGCCGCTCAGGTGACACACAATCCGGAAAGTGTGTATTCAGTAAGAGTTCACATTTCTCCTCGGCCGATTCAGTATAGGACCCGTCCGGCATCTTCAGGGTACTAAGTCCGTTCGTATGATCTTCTGAAAGAGCCTTCTGAAGCCTAACCTGATTTTCTATTAATTTTGTGTGTTATTTTTTTTTAAGTAAAATTTATTGAAATAAATTTATTCAAATTACCCGATTAAATAAATATATATGGTCTTAAAACATATTATAATATGTGATTATATACCATATATATGCATCATGCTTTATTTTATATTTCTTATGTGGTAACACATATATAACGATGTATTGTTAAATATTTCCCTTATAAAATAAGATATTAAGCATATATGCTATACATAATAAGATATGATAGATATATTGTCATATATAATATGACAATATTATATATGACAATATATCTATATGGAAACATAAGCTATATAATTTAAGATTTAATAATATATGCTCTCTTATAAAAAATATTTGTGTGTGTTATATAAGATATGCTTATGTATGGTGCCATATTTATATTATGATTAACAATCTAGTTTGAGATATGATTATATATGGTCCAACATTATTAATATTGTCCATGCGTATAAGACATAATTATATATTGCAATATATAGCCCCATGCAGATGTACAAATTATTTTTCTTTAAAATTTTGTTTATATTTTTATTAAAAAAATATATGTCATGGGACATAAAAATCCAATTTTATTGCAAATATTTCATTCTATCCACCAAAAATTACTTATCTTTTTGAATCTTATTAGATCCAAGTAGATCTTAATTCATCCCATGGAATATTTTGGGATCCATCCAGATCTTAAATTATATATTTTTGGATTCCCCAATTTTGAGATCAATTTCGATTTAACTTAATCCGTATTAGAGGGACATTTGATATTTGAGATCTGATTTTTTATTTGAGAGAAAACTTTTTTGATACGTTGTTTTCGTTAATCGAGTAATTTTAAAAATCGAGTAAGTGCTAAACACCAAAATCGGGGTACTCGTTTACTCGAACAAAAGTAAACCCGTGTAATTTGAATACACTAAAAAAACAAGAAATCTGTGAAAAATGTTCCTGAGTCAGCCAAATTTAAGTCAGGAGGGTGCTTCCAAAAAAAATTGCTAATGTCAGCAAAATCTTGAAATCAGCGAGCTGACTTTAAGCAAAAAAAATTAGTAAATTCTTCAAAAGTTTTGCTAACATTTAGTAGATTAAAGAATTCTTTGCTAAAAATAACAATATTTTGTTGAACATTATTAGTAGGCTGAAAAATTTCAAAAAATTGTATAAAAATTACACTTTAGTTAATTTCTTTGCTGAAAATCATAAAACCTTTTGTGATAATTTAAAAAAAAAAATTACAATACATTCAAAAATATAAAAATGTTCATACATTGACGACATGAATAATTTAATATCTGACAATATATAGAAATAATTATATATAACATAAACAAAAATATATTTGAACTTACATCCATGGTTGTCTAAATGATGATAATTTTGAATGAAGCCAAATATCGTAGATAATGAAATAAAGCAAATAGATAGGAAACAATAAAAAAAAATATCTATGATGTGTGTCCTTGTTTTTCTACCTGGAAGTATATTTGTTTGCAATTTAACCACATTCCATAAATTACCACTATAAACATTAAGTTTACAAATACACATTTCATTAATATTAAATTTATACTTTATTTTGTCTTTAATTTAATTAATAAACAATTCCTTTGACAAGCCGGAATCAACATAATATTTGAGTTTTTTTGTACCCGCACGTTATATGTAATATATACATTGTTGGCGTCTTTTGTTTTATGTATGAAAAACATATACACAAATCTTCCACAGTTGACTTTTGTATACGTATGTCTTACAATAGTTGTACGTTTTAGTATAATTTCATTGTATGCACAACATCTTGACATGCTGCGATAACCACGTCATACTGCGTACATCTATCAATCTGGTTGTTGTACACACTATTAAAGTGCTTATCAGCACAATTTTAGTAAGAAAAGAAATTAGTAAAACATTAGTAAAATATTAGGAAAACATTAGCTCAAAACAGTTAAATGCTGAATAAGTATAACAAAAATTTTAACAGAAAACACAATTTCAGCAAAACATTTGCTGAACAATAGTATACTTGATTTACAAGACAATTAAGTAATTTTCTACTAACATATTTCTTTGAGTGTATTTTTGATTTACGCTTATTATCTTTTTGCATTTCCCGGCGCGGATCAAGCCAGCCACATGTGAGTTTTTAATAATACCGGTATATATCGGAAATGAAATACCCAATTCGCTAAAGGGGGTGGTGTTACAACTAAAAGTGACATATCACTGGTTAGTTTCACACACGAGAAAAACTTAGCCATTTGCCAACTGAAAATTAGGTTACTACGACTGAAGTCGATTGGTAGAACTGAGTATTGGTTTTCACAACAAAATTTGGTTAATACAACAGAATTTTCGTTGTATTTTCAGAATTCACATTTCTATTTGGTTGTACCTACAAACGCAATTTATTTATTGGGTTGGCACTTTATTTTTAAAATGTGTACATGTATATAAAATACATTGAAAAAGAGTAACGAGTGCTAACACATTACTATTCGTTACTTCTTTTTTTTAAAAAAAAAAGAGAAGCAACACTCAGGAAGTTCTTTCTATTAATTAATGTGTTGCTTTCTTTGGAAAGGGGATAGTGGAGAGATGAAAGGTGGTGAAAGATGAAGGGCTTCAACATGGCAACACTGTAATTGCGCGAGATGAGAAGTATTAGAACAGTTGTTGCTCGCCACCTGATGTAGAGTTGGCGAATTTATTGAAGCTTGGTTTCTTTGAAGATTACAATTTTATTTAGGCAAGAATCGTAGTTAAATGAATCATTCTTTTAAAACCCTGGGTTTTAATTTTTTTAGTTATCCCCTTTTGCACTTTACACAGAGAGAATTTCTTGGACGAGTTTTAATGAAATTTATTCACTAAACTGATGGAATTTTCTTCACAATATGAGTGAAAAATTTTTCAAACTTCATGAAAAAGCTTCATAGTTTTAATGCAACTGTTTTTGATGAAACTTTTTCATTAGTCGCATGAAATTTTCAATAAATAATATGAAATTTTTCATAACATTTTATGAAAAACTGCTTTAATTTAATGAAAAGTTTCAATGGACGAGTTCCAGTAACATTTCATAGAACTTTCATAGTCTCTCAGTGTAGCGGGACGATAAACAAATTGCAAAGGTGATTGTGATTTTTAATACAATGTCCAAACAAAAAAAAATTTACATCAAAATTTAAAATAGCTGACCATAAAAAGCCCGTTAAAAAGAAAATTTTAAAGAAAAATTTTACCAATTTCTAATTTACCAATTCGGTTACTTCGATTAAAATCACTTCGTACAACTAAATATAACTTTAGTTGCAGCCAAAAACATACTCTTGAGAGAAGCAAAGTTAGAAACTGTCGGTGGAATAAAAAATCAAGCAAAAAATCAAAAACTAAATAAATAGTTTTGCCAGTATTTGTTTTACAACAATTTCAGTGGTCTCAAAAAAAAAAAAACATTGACAAAGAATTGGCTGAGACTACCATTCCAAAGTTGGCAAAAAGTGTTATCAAATCAGAAATTTCCAACGGCTCAATATTCTAACCACTGGTTTATACAAAGTGTGATGCTTTGTTTGTAGTCGGAAGGTTCCGAGTTCGATCCCGACATAATTTTCTATGTGATATTTGTATACTTTTTAATTTTTTATATATACAATTGATGTTTTTGTTTTCTGGAAAAGTTTTTTAAGACCAACATTATTTCGGGGTGGGAAAGAACATGTTGCCAGCACTTGTACCATCTTTTAAAGTGCCTTGCCAGCGGTGGTCCGTTTGTCTTTTTTGACTCGTAGGTTAAATTTTTTTTAATCTTATTAGAAAAATGTTTACAGAATTTTCTATTGATTAAAAAGTTGTCGTAATTCTTATAAATTTAAATATTTTTTAGTCGGGGCTTTTAAATCTTGAAAAATGATTAATAGTGAAAGACTTACAACTCTAAGCTGGTTTTAGCAATAATTTGTCTGGTTTCCAAAAAATGCAAAATCCATTGTGTTTATACTAGAAAATGGCAAAAAATCGCAATACTGCAAAAAAGGTGAACATATTACTTTTCAAGATAAAAAGCATTAGGAGCCAAGAAAAACTTAAAAAGGCAATTTTAAAAGCACAAAAATCTTAAGAAAAAAGCTGTTTTTAAGCCCCAACAATTAAAAATACGCAAGTATGTATGGGCAAAAATGGCAGAGAAAAGCAAAAAAGCTAAAAAGAAAAATTTGTCTTCTCTGGTGATGACAAGAATTATTGAAAAGTAAAAAATTTTTATTTGAAACGTGGGAAAAAAAAACTAAATTGTCAAAATTTGGGGATTCTCACTGGATAACAAAAAAAAAATATGCAAACAAAACAGAGAATGTTTTAAAAACCATTTGCCATTTTTAATAGAAATAACGAAACTTATAATTATATGAAGTCCATAAAAGTATTCTGAAACATTTATTAAAAAGCATTTATTTACCCAATTCTCAAGTTTCTGTTACCAAACTATATATCTAAAAGCAATTTTATTTTACTTTACATTCCCATGATTTGCTTCTAAACTGAAATCTTAAAAATTTTAATATATTTTATCTATAAAAAATGCTTAACCCTCTAACGCCTGACGATGACATTTGTCATCGTTTATAAAATTGAACCCAAATGCTTCGAATGAGTGTTTTATACTTAGAAATTGATATAGTTCGATATAAAAGTGAATTAGCTAAAAGTTTTGCGAAAAAACTGTTCGTATTCAGTGCACTGTTAAAACGCAAGAAAGTTTTAAAGTTCAAATTTGTAAAAATTCAAAAAATAATTATTTTTAAATTAACTGAGATTTCCAACAACTAAAACACTTTTTTAAGTTGATTTAAAACTCTTGAAAATTAAGTATAAGTAAGATTGAAGTATTACCTTTAATAATCAGTCCTTATTTTTCTTCAAGGACGAACAGGATTTTATCAGGATATCTCTAAAGGACATTGTCGTAACTTATAAAGTAATGGACGGATCATTTTGAAATTTGGTACAGAGAAGACAATCAGTAATAGTAGCAAAAGTCTAAAGTTTGAACAAAAAATATTGAAGTTAGATACTTTTTCGCCCTATTTCGCATTTAGCAAAAAGCGAAAATCGCCATATCTTCTTACTAAAAAGCACAAAAAAGTTTATTTTTGGATTGTCGTTATGTTTTGGTAAGAGCATAATTTTTGGTACAAACTTTTGTTTTACTTGCATTAGTTTTCGAGATAAATTTAAATTTTTTTTTGCTTATATCGCCGAAAGTAGTCAGCGAAAAACATTTTTTTAAGAGAAATTATTATTTTTTTTGCGAGACGAATACATGGTATGAATTTCATTGCAAAACAAAATTCGGGCATTAGAGGGTTAAGGTTCTGAATATTTTTAATTATATAAAATCTCTGATTCGGTTTACATTTTTTAATTGAAAATTGAATTTATTTAAAGGCATTTTCTTTATAAAAATATTAGTTTTTGATAATTTTATCCACCAGAAATTTATAAAAATCTTAACGAAATTTTATTAATAAAAATTATTATTTCTAGTATTGAATATTTCTTAAAGTTTTTAAGGAAAAGAATGATGCAGTTTTTTTCTTTATATATTCCTACTCTTTCCTTGACGGATAAAAGCGCGCCGATTTAGAGTGCTTTTAATTTATAATAGAATCAGATTCAAAAGAATTGCTTTACCATTCACTTTTTAAATATATAATAATAAAATTATATTTTGAACGCTTTAAAATGCACCGGATAACAATTGCATTACAACAGAAAACATTATTGTCAATTAGAAGTTTAATAATATTTATTAAATAATAACAACAAACTCAAAAAAAAAAAATGCCAAAAATTGAAAGAAAATAAAAAAAAAAAAATTCAAAATTTAAAAATCGACGAAATTAAAACATATTGGCAAAAATAAAAAAAATCGAAAAAGTTAAAAATTGCTAATATGTATTTGAAAAAAAAAAAAATCTCCAAAAATATTAAAAAAAACCCCAAAATTTAAAAAATATCTAAAAATTGACAAAAAGAATTGCCATAACTTATTTAAAGTCTTCAAAATTATAAAAGGACGATTGTTTTTAAGATTTTGATGATATTTTTTTTTATTTTAGTGATATTTTTAAATTTTGAGATATTTCGAATTTTGGCGATTATTTCCCAATTTTTGGAAATTAGTTTTTCTAATACAAAGTATTTTCAGTTAATGCGCCCTTAAAAAGCTATTAGCATTCAAAAACAGAATTAAAAAAAATCTAATTTAAAAGGCTAAAGAACTTTTGAACAGGTCGAGATATATCGGATAATTTTATGCCGATTTCTTTTGGTTGAATCTATTTTGCATTGTGTGTATTAAAAACAAACAAATTCTAAATATTAAGTATTACATTAACTTTAAAATTCTTAAACCGGTCGCAATAAATCAAAAAATTTTGCACCGCTTTCTTATGCAATCGGTTATCTAAAATCGGGTCGAAAAATTCTAGGAGTTAAACATTTTTTAAGACTTTGCTCAAATACAAAATGTAAAATGTGTGAAAAAAAAAATTTTGTAAATAAATTCCTGGCTACAGCCCTGGTTGCTGCAACCAAAATATTTTTAAATCACATTTGAATATGATTGTTATAACCGAAAATATTGGTTGTAGCGACCAAAATCACTTTTTAAATTAATTGAACATTTCTTTTCTGTGTGTGACTTTTAATTTTGTCCACCATTATTTGCGTCAACTGTCAAATTCACAAAAAAATTCAAATTGCAAAAGTTAATTTATAAAAATATTATTAAGTATTTCCTGTATATTAAAGCCGTTAAAGTTCCCAACAAAACAGAATAATAATTAAAATAAATTACTTTAATGAAAAATTGTTAACATACTGACCAAAACAAGAAACCAAACGCAAATTGTATAATAATTTTACTCAAGTAATTATTAAATTAAATCTTAATATTTTGTTCATAATTATGTATGCATTTTTTATGAAATAACTAATAAACTATATACAACAAATACCTTTTGGAATTAGGAACGTGACTATTTTTTTATATTTTTCTTTTTGATTCAAAAATTTTATTTCTTTAAAAATTTACCAAGTAAACAAAATATTTGTATTGAAATATATTTAAATTTTTATTATTATTATTTTTTTTTTATAAAAATAAAACTTAAAACGAAATAGGTAAATAGATAAAAGACGCTTTTGACAATAAGCTTTGGCCACTTTTCATTTATTTTTAATAAATAACATAATGGGAATCATAAAAAATAAATTTAATTTAAGCAAACAAAATTTACGAAAAAATGAAACAAAAGAATGTTGCAATGAACCAATACTTTTAAAAATCATTAAAAAAAAAAATATATACAAAAAAATAATTATAAAAAAAATAATTATAAAAAAAATAATAAAAATGAACGGGAAAAAATTTACAAAAAAAAAAATTATTTTAAAAATATATTTATTGAAACGTGTTTTAATAAATACATAGAAAAAATATGAATACAATATTAACTTGAAACGAAAAATTAATGCAAATTTAACAATTATAAAATTAAAAAAAGAAGGAAAACACTAGAAAACACAGTTGTATTTAGGAGATCTTAAAAAAAATAACATATCAAAAATAATTTTTGAAAGATAATTCTAAAAAAACTTAAAAAACAAACTAATATGTATTTTTAAGAAATCAATATGTATTTGAAATATGTATTTATTAGATAATTTCTATTAACATAAATTCCTAAAATTACAAAAAAATATACATTTTCTTGCTGAAAACAGTTTTTTTTTTTAGCAGATTTTAAACATGTCACTAATATTTGCCAAAAAAAATAAAAAAAAAAAATATTTTTTCGTATTAGTGTTTTAATTGCTTAAAAACTACAGTTTTGCTGTGTCTTAGTCCATGTTAAAACGAATTTATAAAAGAAGAATATGTATTAATATTTAAATATTTCATTTAAAAACTGAAATAATGCCTTTTTTTAATTAAAATATAATATAAATATACTTCATTCTTTGTTTTTTTTTTTTAACCAAAACTATATTTAGAGTTGAAATAAGATAATAAAACTCACAGTTTACTACTTATAGTCACCAAATATTATAATAACATAACATTTTTATTCAAAATGAAAATAAATATTTTTTTGTGAAAAAAATTGCAAATAAAAAATCTTTTAAATTTATGTACACATACTAAAAAATGCATACGTATAAAAAAACTAATGGTTTTTTAAAAAGTGTTTAAAATTAATAATAAAATAAAAAACACTACAAGAATATTGTCTTGTCTTTACTAAATTAAAAAAAAAAAAAAAAATTATATCTATACATATTTCAAATTTAATATAGTACATACAAAGAAAAAAAATAAAAATATACACCCCCAATATAAGGAATATGTATTTACATAATTATACTTAATAATTATAATACAAATTAGTTTAAATGTTTATTGTATCGTATACATCATATACACTTCAAAGAAACACTTTATGATTAACATTTGTAAACTTTAAAAAATGTGTATTTGTTCCATATTTGAATATTATATTAATAAAGTTGTATTAAAAAAAAAATAGTACATTTTGTTTTAATTTCAGTAGGAGAGTTCCAGTGCAACTTTATTGCTTTTATGCAAAAAATTCATTATTATCATGAAAATACGTATTACCAGACTAAACAGCCCCGACACCAATTTTTAAGTCTGGCAACTATGGCAAGTTTTGTCCTAAAATTTTAATGTTGACAACATTTTTATATCCTACACATTAGGGTTTCCCGAATAAAAAAAAAAAAAAAAAACATTAGAAATATCACTCAATCGATATGTATTAAAGAGATAAATATGGGAAAAATAAGTAAAACAATTTTGAATAGGACCTTCAGTTCCTTACCAGCGATTGAAGTTACCGGTTGTGGTGCCCTTGTAAAGAAAAAAAGTTTCGATTTTTTTGCGAAAGAGGACTCAAAATGTTCGTAATTTCTGGCTAATAACTGGAAAAATATTTTAAATTTTCTGTAGAGTAATTTTGGTATACCAAAGAATTTTTAGTTTTAAGCAAGAACACTTAGAATACTATGTAGGTAAAGACCAACGCAAATTAAATTAAAAACATATGAAATTTTACTTAACTAACATTGTCATTTGTTTTTTACTGCTCAAAAAATGAACCACAATTGTAGTAAAAATGAACCACATATGCAGTAAAAAATAAACAAACATATATTTGATTTATTTGTTTTTAAATAAAAAAAAAAAACTACAATTTAAAACATGATAAGCCACATTTTATTTTTAGTTTGTTAAAAAAAATGCAAAAAACAGAATTTAACTGGACGTTATACTTCAGGCACTTGTAATAAGTGTTTAAGCAAGACTTCTATCAAATATTAGGCAATGCAATTCTAGAAAACAACGAAAAACCATAATACAATATATTTGGCTTATCAAGTTTTTACAAGAAGCCATTCAATTGTTTTATGTACAAACTTAAAAACAATATAAAGTATTGAACTTGTACTTGGTCTACATTAAAAAATAGTCTGTTGGGAACAAATTACTACACATAAAACTTAAAAATATTTCCCCAGTAATAAGCCAAAAATGACAAAACTTTTGAGCCCTATTTCGAAAAAAATCTAAATTTTTTTTGGTGAAAATGCACCACAACCGGTAACTTATACCGCTGGTAGGGAACTGAAGATCCACTTAAAAATTTGTTTATTTATTTCTCTCATATTCAGCTCTTTAATATGCATTGACTGAGTGGTATTCCAATTCGAAAAAGTGTCCTATTCGGGACACCTATTCCACATACCGTGATGAGGGATATATCAGCTTGTCATTCCGTTTGTTACGCATCGAAACATAGGTCTAAGACCCCATAAAGTATATATATTCTTGATCCTTATTAAATTTGCAGAATATTTAGCGATGTCTGCCTGTCTGTTAAAATTGCGGTCACGGCGCCAAAACGCAATAAATAGATTAATGTACATTTTCTCGAAAAGTTTGGTATTGAAAATTAGCAAAATCAGTCCAGCGGTTCAAAAGTTATGAGTGAAAATGTGAGGGTACCTTTAAATTTTCCTTACGAATTAGTGTATAATACACTGTATATTAGTACAAATTCATAGCAGCGTCTGGTGTATACAATATAACGTCACATTTTTGCACCAGACGCTAAGAGGTGAATAATATTTAAAATTCACCTCAATTTTTTTTTCATCATTACCATTTTTTGTTTTACCACAAAAATTGTTTCTCACCTCAAAAATGTTTTTTCACCACACATTTTTACATCCAACAAAGTTTTTCGCCTCAAAAATTTGTTTTCACCTCAAACATATGTAGTAAGTAAAATGAAACACGAACACGACCTTTCGGTTTAACGTCTACTTTATTAATAATCTTATTCTTAAAAACTACAAAACAATATGTATAATAACTTAAAGCTGGACAATAATAGAAAAGGATAGATATATGTATTTATATATGTAATTAAAAGACAGTAAACATAACAAATAAAAGAAGGACAACTATTAGCCTGACTGAACAGTATAAATACACTGCCAAAATATATGTACACTGGCATAAATAAAAGGAACCATACACCTACCACGAAATACTACTACAATTCGGCCATCCTGACCACGAGATCACCTGATCTCGGCTTATGTATCCCCCGACCTACGACCTTTGAACCACGGACGAATATTGGCAATAGCCCATACACCCCGATATGGGTTACGAGATGGTTGAAAACCCTCTATATCCTCTAAGAGATATCTATCATTCCGCAAAACTTTTGATATTCTATAAGGGCCTTTGAATTTCGGAATAAGTTTTCGGGATACTCCAGAGTGCGAATCAAAATTCTTCACCATAACATAATCGTTTACTGAGTATTTGGTAGGAGGTTTTCTCCGTTTGTCGACGTACTTCTTATTATAATCCTGCAAAGCCTTCTGCCTTTCCGCGGCCTTTCGCCTAACCTTTTCATGATCAACCTGTTGTACATTCCTCACATCATCCATTAAAGTTTCCCTTAAAGAATCCATAACACATCCCCTTTGTCCCACACCAAATAACATCACGCTTGGATGTTCGCCTATTGCCCTGTGTACAGAGTTGTTTAGAGTATGTTCAACCTTATCTAATACGGTATCCCAGTAAATATTTTTCTCAGGATGAACTAATTTCGCTATCATTGGACCAATACTTCTGTTAACTCTTTC
Organism: Delia radicum; assembly: GCA_021234595.1. Taxonomy (NCBI): domain Eukaryota; kingdom Metazoa; phylum Arthropoda; class Insecta; order Diptera; family Anthomyiidae; genus Delia; species Delia radicum. Next base: position 46,071,976 of record CM037852.1, read on the forward strand.
GACTTGCCCATTTGCCTGTGGAGAGCCAGTTGCCACCCTTATATGCTGAATGTTGTTTTCCTCCAGAAATTCCCGGAACTCCCCAGAAGTGAAAGCCGATCCCCTATCGCTTATTATGTACTTTGGACGACTGTATGACCTGAAATAATCTTTTAAATGACCTATCACTTCCCTTGCATTCGTAGTTCTTGTTGGGTAAAGTCTCACAAACTTCGTGCTAGCATCAATAACAACAAGGATGTGTTTAAGTGTCCTACCATTATCAACAGGCCCGTAATGGTCTATATGAACTATATCAAAAGGTGTCGTAGACTTCGGAATATTATTCAAAAATCCCTCCTCCTTTCCATGTTTCGATGAGTATGCTATACACTTTAAACAATTGCCTATATGATCAGATGACTTTTTTCTAATTTTGGGAAACCAATAACTCCTTGAAATAAGATCCGTCATTTTATCAATTCCTACGTGACCGATTTCATCATGGTACTTATACAATACGTGGTGTTCCATATCTTCTGGCACGCAAAACAGTAAAATATCATCATTCGATTTTTTATATACAACTCCATTTCTCATCTCGAACATTTTATGCTGCTTCTGTTGAAGCTCATTTTTTAACTTTGCCAATTTTGGATCCTTATTCTGACATATAACTAAATTCTCCTCGAAAGTATTACTCTCGATGACCATTACGCATAAACATCTACTAAGTGCATCTACATGTTGCATACGCGATCCCGCCCTATGTTCCAAAACGTAGTCATAATTCTGCAACTCAAGACCCCATCTTGCAATTCTTGGGTTTAATTCCCTTTTATTCAACGTCATCGTCAATGAATTGCAATCGGTAACAATCTTAAATTTTTTGCCCTGTAAATAAATACGAAATCTCTTCAAAGCATTTACTATGGCAAGGGTCTCCAACTCAAAACTGTGGTACTTCGACTCGGCTTCTGTCGTTCTTTTAGAAAAATAAAAAATAGGATGCAGTCTACCGTCTACCTTTTTCTGCAACAAGACTGCTCCGAACCCAAAACTGCTGGCATCACAATGTAATTCCGTATCATCCTTTGGGTCATATAAAGCCAACACCGGTGATTCCATTAATTTCTTTTTTAGCAGCTCAAAAGCATGTAGTTCATCCTGTCCAAAATTAAATTTTCTATCCTTTTTCGTCAAATCATATAATGGTTTAGCTATCATTGAAAAATCCTTAACAAATCTTCTAAAATATGAACAAAGTCCCAAAAAACTTTGCACCGAATGTACATTTGAAGGTAAAGGAAAGTCCTTTATCGCCCGAATCCCCTTATCATCTGCTCCAATGCCCTTGCCGTCAATTTTATAACCTAGATACGTAACGCTGGTTTGTAAAAATTCGCACTTATCCAATCGTAACTCCAATTTGTTTTCCACAAGACGATCAAAAACTTCCCTTAGAATCATAAAATGTTCCCTTATATCCGTTGTCGCTATCATTATATCATCCAAATAAATTATTAATTTTCCATCTCTAACCATATCCGCAAAAATTCTATTAACGAACCTTTGAAAAACTGAAGGTGCATTTTTCAGACCAAAAGGCATCCGTAAAAATTCATACTGACCTAAAGGAGTTACAAAAGATGTATATTTCACCGAACCGTCCTCAACGTACACGTGAAAAAATCCGTTCCGTAGATCTAACTTCGTAAAATATTGTTTACCTGCAAGTCTATCTAACAAATCGTCTATTAGAGGTATAGGATAGCTATCCTTGGACGTCATCTTATTTAACACACGGTAATCTACGCACATTCTAAGATCACCCGTCTTTTTCCTCACCAGCACTATAGGCGAAACGAATTCTGACTCGCTGGGTCTGATGTATCCCTTTTCCAGATATTCGTCTAAAATTAATTGTAAACGTTGCCTTTCATCATACGATAGTCTTCGCGGAGTGCAACTAAAAGGTTTTGCATTATCAAGAATCAACCTCATCTCACTTTTCACCCTAGGTTCAACCGGTCGTTCTGGTCGTAGATAATAATCAACAAACAAGTCATCTAACTTTATTTTTTTTTGTTGTTGTTTCATTTGTAAGGAGGGTATAAAGAAAAAATTTGGTAAAACCAATTTAATGCATGTAAATATTTGTTTTTATTTGTGATTAGAATGTAAGCACTAGTGTGTGATCAATTTAAAAAAAAAACGCGAACGATAATTTGTGTTGCTTGAATTTATTTGACTTCTTTTCTGTTCAACAACAAAATTCATACTGTACCAAAAAATTCTTATAACATAATATCAGAAGTAGTATTTCAATTTACAGTTAGGAATTTGGTAACAAGTAAATAAGGAGAATAGTGATGAATAACAAAGTAATCGATTATAATACAATAATGAGTAAATGATTTATGAAAAGTCAATGATAATGAATAATAACTTAAAAGAATAACAACTTTAATTTTTGCAAAAATATTAATTACTATTCTGACCAAACAACTAGGGTTGTCACTAGAATTAAAATTATTCGATTAATCGAACGAAGAAAAAGAAAATCAGAGCGAACAATTTAAAAACATGACTTTCGAATAACGAATAATTCAAATAAATCTTGACGAGTAATCGAATTAAACGAATAATTTAAAAAATACTTCTTTTAATAAAACTTTTTTAAAAATTTACCAATTCTTGGAAAATTTTATAAAAAAAATGATGATTTACGAAATCAAATCAAAATTATATTGAAGAAATAACTGAAATTTAAAAACGAAACGAAATTTAAAAACTTTTGTGAAAGGCGTGGTAGAGAAGAATGAGTGTATTTCTAAAAATCATAATTACATTGTAATAATGTAATATTTGTAATGTTTTTATTTGTTCGATTGCGTCTATATGAAATTTTCTGTGCAATCACTGACCGTGGTATAGATAAACTGATTTATAATGCCTCATGCACTCGCACTACACGTTAGACAGAGCGCTTTAGCACGAGTTTTGTTATGATTAAAACTAGTTTTATTTAATACACGGTGTTTTTGTTTTTGCATACATAATCTCAGAAGTACAACTCCAACAACACAACAGTTCTATTTTTAGAAACTTACCTCACTCTAATGTCCACTGTTTTCCCATATGTTGATATGATATATTCTTTGTATATTCGATAGATGGCGCTTACGTAGTTATTAACAGTTTGACGACGAATGGTTGATATATGTCCCATTTTTACTTTTTGAATTTTAGGAAAACCATCAGGACGATTTTAACAATACTTGTTGTGATCGATATCTATACATTGTAGCCTAATAATTTCAGATTCTAACAATGTCAACCCAAAGTCAAAAAAATAGTTTTCAGTTTTTTTTTTTGATTTTGTTCTTAGTTTTTATATATACAGTAACGATAATTATAGTCTTAATAAATTTAAACATTTTTCCGAAAATTATACAAACTTTGATGAAAACATTAAAATTTCGTTTAATTTTTGACAAATTAAGCTATTTTCATAAAATGTCTTGGAAAAGAGTCGCTAAAAATACAAATCCGAGTTATAATATTTCCAATTTATTTTTTTTTTTTAACTAACAACTATTATATTTTATAAATAGCAATCGACATCTGGAAATCAGGCGTTTTAAATTAAAAAAAAAAAGAGTTTTGAAAACAATAGTGCGAAATTTCAAATGATATTACAAATTTTGTGAAAAAATCATAATACGCGATCTTATAAAGTATACATATGTAAACTGACAACTTATTGAAGTTGAAAAAAAATAAAAAAGTTAACACCTAACATGCGCAATAGAATGTCACTTAAAGTAACGATTTGCGGATTTTCGTTCATTACCTTTCCAGGAGTCGCAAAAGTTCTATGGAGGTTGTTTAGGCATAAAATATTCCTAGGAAGTTGTTTTGTAGCATTTAAAGAATGATTCCGTCCTATGACACCCAAATGTTAAATTCGTCGATGCAAATGCTAAGTTGGAATCATTCTTTGGCAGAACAGTTTTTGCTGTGTATTTTTATAGATTTCTTTTGAGTGTGAAGCGATATTAAATAAAACAAGCAATGAGTGGAATTGAAGTGTTTAATATTGTGAACGAGATTTAATGGAACGAAGAATAAGTGGAATTTAAATACTAAACATGAAAAACGAATAAAAGGGGAAACGAGTGATATTGGAACATAAGTTACAGATAACGAATTGAACTGCGAACGAACATTGTTTTATCGGAGTATTTAAATTTATATTAAAAGTAACAAAAAAAAATAAAAAAATAATCACCCTGTGGGCGCTTTGTAATTAGTAGTGTGTATTTGTATTATTTAGCACTATCTCGTTTAGTTTCGGAGATACCGGTCATTTAAAAAAAAAGATAATCGCAAAACGGACAACAAATTTGCAAAGCCTAAATTAAAAAGAAAAAGGTTTACATATATGCATGCAACCTTTAGAAAATGGGTCCGAAAATCGCATTTTGAAACTTCTTCTTTCTTAGTTTGGGGAATTACACCAAACGTTCCTTTCTTTCGGAGACTGATTAAAAAAATCGGACTTTTTTTTTTTAACAAATATCGCTACTGATGAACAGTTTGCCCTGATGAACAGGGCTAAATGGCTTGTATCTCAAGAACTAAGCTTGATATCGAAAAACGGACAAAATATTTGTAAAACTTGACCTTAGTAATACATACCGATAATACAATTGTTTTAATTGTCCCGATTACGCTTGTTCCCCGTCCCATTACACATCGTTCCATTTTGAACCAATGTTTCATTATATTAACGGAGTGTTTAAATTTGCATTTTCACGTAAGTATCTTATAGAGATAAACAAATAGTTAAGACACCCTGTGGTTGTTTCATAAAAAAATGACTCCCTCGGCTGCCTTCCCAGACCTAGCTTATTTGTATTATCATGGGTAATTAATACTCCCGTAGAGCAAACATTTTGTCCGTATTGACATGTCTCGTGTAGTTTCCAAAATACTGGTCATTTTAACAAAATGGTCAGGGCATAAAAAAGGACAATTGCAGACGTTGATTTACGAAACACACCCCGATAATATAACTTATGTAGGTTTGGGAGGGATGCCTAAGGATTTAGAAATTGGTTAATTAGAAATTAGGATTTAGAAATTGGTTAATTTTTACCAATACGTTTGATAATGCTAATAAGTTCACGCCAAATTCAAATTCCTTTCCCCGTTTTATTCCATTTCGTTCTCTGTGTTTAGTGTTCCAATTTCACTCGTCCCCCTTCCATTTCGTTCTACTTTACTTGGTTACAAACCAGACTGAAACTTTTAATCTATATATTTTTAGAAATTTTGAGCTCATTAATAATTTAAAATAAGCATGAGTCTGAGCGACGGCTTTTCATTCATGATTTGAACAATTTTTCACAAAATTTGAAACCATTTTCATTAATTAATGAAATTAAATCCTCGTGTCATTAATAAAAAAATGATAATGAAAATAATTTTGTTACCATTAATATCAATGCACGGCTAATAAAATCATCCTTTGATTAGTCCACTTAATTCATTGGTCCCATGTATGTAATTTCTACAGTTCACTATCCCGTTTCTGTAACTTCCGCATCGCAAAAAAGTTTCGCAAAAACACTTTTACATAGGGTGAGTCATATACAATTAAATATTAATTTAATCAGAAAAGCGAATCAAACGATGCATTCAGGTTAATTATCTTTCTAATTACGTATTTTACAAAAATAAACTAGTCCACAGTTTTAAAAGTTACAAATCTGAAAGATTTAGCACTAAAATATAGTCAACATTATCATCTATTAACTCGTCCCGTAGATTAGATTAGATCAGAAGGCACTATGCACCGCGACCAATGTAGGTCTTTTGTGCTGCCTAAGATTACCTACAGATTCAAGCTACCTATAAAGCCAATTATCCTATTAGGCAAAATGTTCGCGATGTCGGAAGGCGAAATGAAGCGATCACCTAGAAACCTAAGTCTCCTATCACAAAGCCTGGGACATTCGCAGAGAACATGCTCCGAGGTCTCAGACACCATCTCGCAAAACCTACACAAATCCGTGTCCGATTGACCCTTCTTGTGCAGATGGTATCTGAGATTACAGTGTCCAGTTAAGTACGACGCCAGGGTCCTCAAACCCCCCCTTTCAAGCGACAAGAGTCGCCTCGACCCCCTACTGGAAAAAGAGATCAATCTTTAGCCTGGCGATGACCAGGAGAGTTTTCCCAGTAACCAGAGAATTCAGACTCTCTCCATGCCCTGAGCCTTTCCCTAACATACCCCGCAGGTATTCCACAGAATGGTTCAGGACCA